>VZTG01005027.1:3250931-3383825 GCA_013397845.1 Melanocharis versteri | reverse complement strand
CCTTCATGGCCGCGCAGGTGGTACGGGACGGGACGGGACGGGACGGGACGGGACGGGAGCCCGGGGCGGGGGCGGCGGGGCGCGCATCCCCTCCTCTGCGTTCCGCTCGGCTCCTCTCTGCTCCAAAGTTGCGTCGGCGCGGGGGTAAGCCTGAGCGGCCCCGCGCCTTGGGGAAGGGGCCAGGAGGAGGGAAGAAAGGGCAAAAATGAGGGAGCTGGAAGCGCTGCTGAGGAGAAGTTGGCGGCGCAGCTCGGGGCGCAGCACCTGTTAGCGCCCGGCCGCGGGCCCAGCGCGGCGCCGCCGCTCCCCCGCCTGCCTCTGGGGCGCTGCCGGCGGCCTCGGGCTGGGCAAGGCGAGGCATCCTCGCTCCATCCTCCGAGACCGGCTGTAAACGAAAATCGGAGATGCGATTTTTCGGTTCTTTTCCTCCGTTCCGTACTGCGATTGTATGTGCATCTGTGGTTTTGGTTTTTTTAAGTTGTTGTCTACGCATACAGAATCCAGTTTGGCATGTATAGAAATACTCCTCTGTTTGCATGAACAAATTTTTTAAATTGCAGCTTAGTTCTGGATTCCAGCTCGAGGCATGATCGTTGGTGTTGGTGTTGAATGTACTCATGCTTAATATACTGAGAAGTATGTACTGGCTATAAGCCCCCCAAAGCCAAAAATCATCATGGTGAATCCAGGTGAATTAGGTTTTTAAACAGACAGATAGTGCTGTGCTTGAGAAAAAGCCACACTCAATGACCATCCATTACCTTTTCCAGGATATATTCTTCTATTCATGTGGAATGATTTGGGTCCAAGTTTGTGATTTTGCCAAAAGCATCACCCACCATTTAGAGGTGGAGTAGGGGCGAGGAAAGCCTTTCTGCACAGTTGCTGTCTGAGTGCTGAGCTCAGCTGGAGGTGTTTGTTAGAAGCCAAATCTAATCCTTGCGCTGTTGTTCTGTCTCATTGATGCAATGGCTGTTTTGTCTTGTTCTCTTCTTAAAGCCCACTTCTGAGGGGTGTCAGGCCCTGCCTTTCTGAAAGTAGCAGTTGGCTGTCCAAGTGTCTCTTCCCTTTGGACATACTTCTGAGAATTTTTTTGAGGAAAACCGCAATGGAGAGGAGGAAAGCATCATTTCTACTGATATGAGATCCTCCTGGGAACTGGAGTATTCGAAGGAAATGTTTTACCTGTCAAATAATTTTCCTATGGTCCTTCTCAGCACAATCAGTGAGCTCCTCATGTCCATCTTTTGTTGCCTAAGCACTGAGCTGAAGTGGAATGCCCCCATAGCACAGAAGCAGAGGTGCAGCACAGCAGCAGGTTTTACCCATGATCAGAGTGGAGTGTGCCAAAGCTGGGACTCCTGCTGCCTACTCCCTTACTGTACTCTCCGTTATTCTTGCTGTTCCATATTCCACACAACTTCCACACTAATTTTGTGTGTTGGAAGAGCCACAAAGCACCATTGCTTTTCTTCTCTCAGAACAAATGCATATGTGATATGTGCATATCTCTCCCAGTGCATATGTGCTTTACGCTTACTAAGGTTATTAGTGCAACACTTTACAGTGAAACATTTGCTTTTCTCCCTGATCCTTTGGGGTTAATTTGTTATTTTCCTTTGTCACAAGAAGTGACAATTGCGAGGTTCTTTTAAGTGTGAGGTGAAGGCGAGGCAGTACACCTCAGGAAGAAAGGATGGAATACCTTGGAGCTGTGTGCCACAAAGCCCTTTGGGTGGTGAGGAAGGCAGGAAGCGGTCAGGGCTGTCAGGTGTCTTCCAGTGGGGGCACAGGACTCACTGGGTGTGCACAGCACAGGGCGTGTGGGGAATTCCTCCAGGGGGTATCCTCTGATGAGCTGTAGGACAGGATTTCCTGGGCTCCTTTTCTACTGAAGGAAATTAATCCGGTTGTTAGGTCACTGTGTTTAGCAGATGCTGCACTTACCTCTGTTACTCCCCGTCATGGGCCTCTTGTACCTTTCTGAACTGTCAGCCCTTTCCATTCCTGTCACCATAGTGGTGTGACACTCCTTTAATTTAGGTATTGCTTTTCTTCAGCTTGCTTTTCACTGCTATATCTTTTTGTCTTTTTTGTTTGAATCATTTCTGTAGCATCTCTGGTTGTGTGGTCCGGTGAGATAATCTTCAATAACAGATGAGTGAGAACACAAGAGAATTATTGACTTGTGCTTCCTGCTCATACTCACTTTTAAAGATACTCTGCTATCACTCTCATTAGCATATTTATCACTCTCATTATCATCGACTTGCAGCAGGTATTACATTTTACCTGATGAATACCAGATACTATATATTATATATATACTATAAATATATTAATATTTTGTAGAAAAATATATAATACCTAAACTGAGATGCATACAAGCAATCGCTACCTCTCAAGTTAATTTAGTTTTTTACAGGATACTGTAGACTATTTATATTCCTATAAATTGCCTTTATGTGTTATCACGCCTTTGCACTGCTCATTGTGGACCCAAGTTGGCTTTGCTAGATGTCTTGTGAGACACCATAAATGACCTGTGCCTTAGAGCCCCTGTGGTGTAAACACAGAAGCAGAAGGTGTGTGTAAGTTTGGTTACCACTTGCAGCCTCAGTGATTCTACAGTTAAAATCTGGCCTCCTCCTAAGTGCAGCTTGAGCAACCACATCTGAACACCTCAGCTATACTACTATATTTATCAGCTGTGCCATAAAGAACAGCTTTTGACTGTAGCTATTAAATCTGTTGTTAAAATAAGCCTTTTTGCATCAGTGTGTTCATCAGTAGTTGATTGTACAGGCTTGGGCGTCCTCTGTTCTGCTGGTGCTCTAACTGATTTTGGTTTAAGGTCCGTTGTGCTAATGAGCAGGACTCACACCTAGTCAAAGCCTATTAACTAGTCATTGGGTTTCCATTTTAAATCCATATTTTAATTAAAGTAATGCTGTACACCTCAAGATGCTGTACCAAAGATGTTCAGCCGCTGCTAAGCTGTATGACTGGCTCATTTCTCTGTGTTGTTCAGTGATTTCAGAGTGCTCTTGTAGTCTAGGTAACCTCAGAAATAGCCACTTCTCATAGGTAGAGACTTTTGCTTCTAGCATAAAAGCCTGGTTTTGGGAGGTGCTGAGAGCTGCATCCAGGCTAAGAGCACTCAGTGCTTTTAGCAGGGGTTAGGGGGCTGCTGCCAGATGCCCAGGGGTGAGCTGCCCCCCTCCCTGCTTCTGACAGACTAAAATTAATATTCATTTAACAGCCAGCTGATGAAAAAATGTCGATGGGAGCAGGGTTGAAACATGTATTCAACCTGAAAAAAAAAAGAAACTTTTAGTAGGAAAAAAATGGGAAGACAGAGAATATAAAATGATGTCATGGCCTTCAGTAGGATCCAAATTGATATGAGCTGGGCAGCACCTGCAGTCATAATGTCACTGGTACGTTTTTCAAGATTTATGTTTGCAATTTAATTTTCCTGAAGTGTTTCCTGTATTTTCTGTTTCATATTAAAAATGAGGACTGGATTTCCTTAATTTGCAGTGTTTTTATGGTTGGGTACGTCTCCCTACAGTAAAAATAAAACTTTAATTGTCAGATAAACAGTCTTTTCTTTTTTTTTATGTTTAGAACAGGGAAAAGGTAGCAAGAGCCTTGGGAGTATGGACATTTCTGTGGATTTTTTTTACTAAGTCATATATAGTCGATGTTGATTCTCCATGTTCAAAACCTCTTTGTAAACAATTTCTGAGGACTTGAAGTACAAGAAGTTGAATTCTTTGTGTTTAGTTTAATGACTGAAAGTTGTATTTTTATAATCTTTCATTTCAATTGGAGTGATTGGGGTTTGTTTTAAATATCAAAAGTGATGCCATGCTTCAGGAGCTGGAGAAGCAAATGAACAAGTTTGGTACAGAAAGCAAAACTGTTATAAAATATTGATAATTTAAATTTAGTTACTTTTGTGTTCCCTATCTAGGATTTCAGGTCTGGTCAGTGATCTTTCAAGTCACTTTAAGCCTTTCACTGCATTGGCAGTAATTGAGGTCACCTTCCTCAAAACAGGGAGGTGGTCCTCGATGCATCTAGAAGAAACTGTATAGCTCCCTGTTACCATGTCAGAATAACAAGTCCATGCTTCCACATGAAACATACATTATTAAGAGCTATTTAACTTCTGAAAAGCCCTGGAATACACAGGAGAAACTGAGTTCATTTAAGGTCAATAATGCCATGCAAGTTATTTATGAGAAAATATTACAACAGCAGATTCTGCAAACTTTGATTTAAAATATCCTTTCATTTTGACTTATGGAATCATAGCGTCATTGTCATTATGTCACTTAAAGGTTGGAAAACACTTTTAAGATCTATTTCAGCCATTAACGTAGCTCTGCCAAGTCCACCACTAAACCATGTCCTTAACTGCCACATCTACACATTTTTTGATTACCTCCAGGGGTGGTGACTCAACCAGTTCCCTGGGTAGCCTGTTCCAATGCTTGGCAACACTATGCATGAAGGAATGTTTCCTAATATCAAATCTAAACGTCCCCTGACCCAACTTGAGGCTGTTTCAAATTCACCCTCTCACTTGTTGCCTGGGAGAAGAGACCAATCCCCACCTGGCTGCAACCTTCTCCCAGGTGGATGTAGAGAGCAATGATGTCCACCCTGAGCCTCCTTTGTCTCCAGGCTAAACATCCCCAGCTCCTTCAGCCACTCCTTATCAGACCTGTGCTCCAGACCCTTCACCAGCTTTATACTCATATTTTCCAGCTGGCATGGACAGCCCACGCGTGTGCTGCAAAACTGGTGTGTGCACAGAGGGTGTGCTTGGCATTCTTGGACACCCAGCCACCTGAACAGAGCTGCTGCATTTCCAGAAATGCCAGAATAGGTCCAGTATCCTTTAATTCCTTTCTAATGAGATTTCTGGATGTTAGAGGATACACAATTAGGATCTGCTGTACTCTGCTGCATCAGCACAGAGGAACCAGACTGCAGGATAATACTGCATTTGTTTTCCCACTATATCTGTTCTCCATCTCGGGAGTCAAGAGGGATTCAAAGCCTTTATTAGCTGTGTGCTCTTTCTTGCAGCAAGGTAATCTGAAGGTATTAAAAAAGAGAGAGTTTAGATTTGTGGTTTTGGTGGGTAATTCTCACCAGCTCAAAACAGAATCCAGGCTGCTTGCTCAGCGTGAGCTGCGTGTGTCTTTGTGTCCGTACATGTGCCACCGAGAAAGCTCCAAAGACAGACAGACGTTTCAGTCACACTTGCACTTGGAGAGTCTATCCTTGACAGTGCTAAATGGTGGCCGTTTGGAAGCTTTGACATTATTGGTGTATGCTTAGGACTGATTTTTTTCTTTTAAAAGTGGGATCACCAAAAAGCAAGCTCTATGCCAAACCAGTGGAGAGCTGGGGTTTAAAGATGCATGAACAATTCCTTGTCAAAAGCTGCCATGATCATAATCTAAGACCTAAGACAAAACCTCTTTGATCTATAGCATTAAACATTAATAATGTTAGCTGGGAGCTTGTAGTCACTCTTTTATATAACCAGTTCAGTGCTCACTTATCTGCATAACAGGGCACTGACCATTACTCTACCAGCTCTGCTTTCTTCCAAAGGTTAAAGTCATTTTCTCTGGCATTCTTTGATTCCTCCAGAATGTCTTGACCTATAACAAATAGACTTGAAGCATCAGGAAGCTGAAAGAGCAGATCTGAGTTTAACTAAGTAGTTCTCAGATGCTTTGGTTCAATCTTAAGTCCTGACGTCTTTCTGTGGTATAGCACAGCCAGAGGGACCAGCTGTTGCTGGGGATCCAGATGTTGCAGAAATCCTGTTCTGTGTGCAGAAATCAGTGCCCTCATCCAGGATATTGCCAACAGTTGAGGTGAGAATCTTCTTCTTTCTGCTGGCTGCTCGGCACAATTGCATTAGATTTTTATTAGTGTGGGGCATAAGAGGAATCCCTGCTCTTTTCTTATCACTGCAGTAACACTGCAGACTATATTTCCAAGTCTTGTATAGCAGAAATTTCTGTTCCAGAAAAGCTTTTGAAAATTCATTGGTGATTTGGGCATACTGTTTCTATAAAGTGTTGATATTGCACTTTGGAGGAGGTTGTTGTTCCAGGATTGTGCTTGTAATTGCTGTCAAAAGATGTTAAGAGCAGTGATTCCAATCCAGCAAAACACTTAAACATTTACTGCACTTGGAACACATGTATATTGTTCCAGTAATATCAGCAGGACTGTCCACTTCCTTAAAATGAGGTGTCTTAAAGCCTGGCACAGATGGTGAGAGAATGCTTTGCAGTTCATAGGAAAATATCCTAGGAGAGCAAGAGGAAACCTACTACTGGTCATATTATTAATTCAGGGAAGCCTGAGATTAAGTGTTTTGGAGTGACTGTGCTTTCATCAATTAATAGCATGACCAATTTCTCATAGGAGCTGTTGAATGTTGGAAGAGGAGGCTGTGATAGGAGGTGGGTGATGGGGAAGGGAAAGTGGGATGTGGCTCATGTGGTACGTGTGTTTGTGCACCTTTGCACAACGAGGATTAGAAGAAACTGGAAATAATTTATTTGTGTTTCATGTGCCCATTAACTGTGAGACTAATTCTGTGACACATTTAATATTTTTTGAAATAATTTACATGATTTTCAGCAGTTATGTGCTAAAAACTTCACAAACAGAGCAGATGTCACATATTTCCATCTTTGTTGAGTGTGGAAAGGAGGTTTGTAATATAATAGCAAATAGACATTCATATGTTTTACAGACATAAAGCATTTCACAACACAGTTGATTGCAGCAGTAGCTGGAGTCCTGTTGTACACAGAGAATAGCTCTGGAGATGGCAGGTAAGACGAGTGAAGACTGAAGCAGCACTACGTTCATGCCAAACATCTTGCTTGTTGAGGTGCCTGGTTTTTCTTGAACAGGAAGAGCCCAACCCTGTCCTATACTGAGCAATAATTGTCTTGGCAGACTTGATGAGAATGGAGTTTCTGGGTAGCAGCTGGATAGCCCCATTGGGTCCTCAGAATCCATAGTCTAGGAAATCTTAACTGGTTATAGATTGGGGGTGGCAGTGTTGGTGGTGTTATCTTGGTTTTGGCTAATCTAGGATGGATTTCTCAATTCATTGTTGAGCTGCAAACATGGGTGTGGGGATCCTGGTTTAAGTTTTGTTGAAAATGGAAGGATGTTGGACATTAGGAAGCTAGTTTCACTATCTTCCCAACTCATTCCTATAATAGACAAAAGCAAAAAACTCCATACGATTCAAAGGGTTGTATAGGATTAGGTAAAGCAGTGTGATACTTTGGTGACCATGCACCATCAAATTAAATCATTGATCAAAGATTAGACCATTCAAATGGAGTGCGGTGATGCGGAAAGCAGAAAATTAGCAGCCACCTAAGTAAATTCAGCAGTGACCAGCTCTGTTAGTTTGCTATGTCTCTCTGCTGGAATTTAGTTTCCTTGAAAGTGTTTTCTGTCGTGAATTGCATTTTCTACCTGAGCTAGTGAGGTCTGTTGGAGTCCTCTGTCTGTTGTTTCAGCAGACATCTTGGCTTGATGAGTATAGTATCCTATACAGAATTACTATTAAACCCTTCCTCTGCTCACAGGGATGATGATTTTTAAAGGTGTCTTTTGAAAAACTGATGGCTCTCTGTGATTGTTATAAACACATTTTTTTTTTCCCAGCAGATACATGATGAAGTATGAAAGGAAGATCCTTGAAAATTGGTGGTAAACTTATGATAGTTGTGTTACCCATCAGTGGCTCGATCTACTTCTTTTGCTGGTTAACATGTTGGGATTGTTCCATTTCCATGGAATGGAAGCCCTTGGCAAACAAGATCCTGACACTTCATATGCAGGTTATTAGAGCTTTGGAACAAAAAAGGGTCAGAATGAAGTGTGTGAACTCCTTGACGTGTATTTTGAAGGTGCTGCGTGGTCAGGGTGTGCAGTCCTGTCCGCTCTGGTGCTGCAGTGAGGAATGCCTGTCCTTACACTGGGCACTGAATAGGAGCAGAAAACATGGCCAGCTGTGACACAAAGACCAGGAGCGTGGAGCACTTACTGACTGTGTGCTTTGCAGTGCTGGCAGCATCACAGGGAGCAGAGGCAGTGCAGGGTGGAAGATCCCTCCCTGTGAGTACAACCGCGAGTGCACGGCAGCCAGAACTGGTGCTGTGAGCAGTACTCGCTGCCTGCCCGTTCCCTGGGTGGCTCACACACCCACACAGTGCTCTCACTCTGTCTCACAGCACCAGCCTTTTGAAATGACACCTACTCTTACACCGACTCTTTAGTCTTAGCTGAATTCCACGATCCTGGTAGCTGCCAGAACCCAAACCTGCCAAGCAACAGCTAATTAGAAAGCATTACTATTACAGTCACTTCAGAAAAGCTCAGCACCTCTATGAAGCAGGCTGCTGGATACAAGGCCATTTCCTTTTGCAACCTGACTACCTCTAGTGTGGAAATGTTTTAAAAAGTAATAATATTAGAAGCTGTTAACCTCAGCTGGTTCTGTTTGTTGTAATTTTGTTTGTAAGCCTTTCAAATGTTATGAAAGGGAGAACACCCTAGGAATTAGCCTGCATAGCTAAAACAAAACCAAACTTCCACTGTGGCTTTTTCTTTTTTTCCCCCTGCCAAAACAGCTGGAAGAGCATTTGCAAAATGTGGGATGTGTGCTGGGTTCTGTGGCTGGTGAAAGATAC
This sequence comes from Melanocharis versteri, assembly GCA_013397845.1. Classification (NCBI taxonomy): domain Eukaryota; kingdom Metazoa; phylum Chordata; class Aves; order Passeriformes; family Melanocharitidae; genus Melanocharis; species Melanocharis versteri. The sequence goes on along the minus strand of VZTG01005027.1, from coordinate 3,375,063 downwards.
CAATGCCAGAGTTGCTGCATGGAAGGGAAAAAGACAGCCGTGTCTCTTCAACTGATGTGTAGAGGTATTGAGGTGTATGTTCAGAGAGAAAAAGTAACAATAGGACTGATGCGGAAACAAAAATATTAAATTTTAAAGTTTTAGAGGATTTCTAAGATTTCAGCTGAACCCAAGGACTTGGAGCAGCTGATCACCTTTAAATTTCTCAGACCCTAATTAAGTGCATGCCTAAAGTATGTAATTCTCTGAATTTCCCTTCTGCTTAAATGAAGTATATAATTAAATGCCTTGATAATCTGCAATAAGTGCCAAAGCATTTTAAGGTATTATAATAGCTCTTCTTTAAAAGTGAGCTTCACTCAAAATACATGGGGTTACTCCTTTTGTCTTTCTACCTTACCCTCCTTGATGCACCATGTAAGTTTTTACAGATCTTTCTCAGGAGTTTTCTCACGACTTTCCTCTTGAATGCCTGTGTAAAATGTTTTCCTTCCAACTCAGGTATGCTCTCCTCTTCGGTTATCTTCTTTCTTTGTCTCTCATATCCTCCATCCTTACCTTCTATAAATTATTTCAGATGCTATAGTTGCACCAGCTCCAGTCCAAGTCCTACAGAAATTTGAGTTTAGTTCTGGAAGATGGGGACAAGAGAGTAAACAATTCTCCCGTTCAGGGACAAGAGATGCAAATGCATCAGAGCAGCAAACTAAAATACTACAGTCACTGAAAGTGTAAGCAATATGGCAGAAACTTTCCCATTTGACTTACTAAAGACAGAAGCCTGTTAGTATGTCTTTACTGGGCTGCAGGTTAGTGAAAATTGAGTGGCACGTGAAGAAGAATCTAAACTTCAGGAATGGAAATGTCACCTCCTTTGCTCTGTTTTATTTTGGTTGTTCTTCAGCTAGAGCAGAGTAGCTTACAACCTGAATCTGAAAAGTTCTGAATTCTCCTCTGGATGCTGAGCCCATCAGTCTCAATATCCCATCAATATCTTGTGAGAAGGGTACTGAAAATTCATTCACCAACACTCTTCTCCCTTTGCCTGTCCTACAATATCTTTCCCCCCACAGACCTAGAGGTGACCTTCATTGAATATGTGGTTATTAACATAAAGGCATGCTAAATGGGTATTCTGTGATAGGATCCAGGCTGTGAGATGGTTCATTCTGTCTTGGTCTCTCAGCTGTCTGATTGAACATGCGGTGAAACTGTGCAGATGAGCAAGGCAGTGAAATTTGTTGTCAGGGTGGCAGATGTTTTATTCTCCTGGTGCGTTCTCTGGCATTTCTCAAGGACATGAAACAGAAGCAGAAGAAATTGAATTGCTGTGCTTGCTCTCTCCCTTGTTCTCTAAGGTAGTTTTGCAAGTCATTTCTCCTGTAATCTTATCAAGTGTGAGAAGAGACATGCACCTCCTGACTTCTCTTACAACTGTCCTTTATACTTTCACAGGTAACCTTCTTTACCCAACCAGCTGTACTTTTCAGCATGGATGGTTTTCGTGGTACACATCTTGCTTATCACTTTAGTGTACATAATACCCTTAACCGTGCTTTAAAGATGGGTATTAGGATGACAAAATAAACACTGCTGCCTCTAAAACATTTGTCTCCCAACCTCTGGTCTGCACGGTACATGGCTGGCAGAAGGGAGGGCATGGAGAAGGCGAAGACAACGTGCTGATGTAAGGTGCTGTCTGGGCTGCCATGATAACAATCCCTTGCTGTGCCTTAAAGCCTTCAGGTGCCAGCCTATGCCATGGGTCACTGACAAGTGAAGGGAAGTGGGAAATGGGAAGAGGAAGCAAAGGTAGGTTTGGCCAAACTCTGTTGTCTTTCTTGACTACACAACATGGTCTGATTTGAATTGGTGTCAAGAATGCTGGCCAGCTCCCAGGAGCCAGCTCATTATCTCTGTAACTGTTGGCTTTGGAAATGGCAAAGTCAACTGTTACTAAAAATCTTAAAACTCAGTTCTAGAGAACAATAAATAGGAGATTCTCTTCTGTAATGACAGTCTTGTTTTGCCACCTGGTCTTTGCTGTTAGAAAACTAATCATAGTTTTATGCTCTAAGTTTAGCCTTGCCTAATCAAGAATATAAGTTTATTAATGCAAACAGGTTCAATAATTTCTTAGCGTTAGACTTTTTAATTATTAAAAAAAAATTCAATACCTTGTATTGCCCATAGGTTATGATGGTAATTCAACTGTACTCCACCACATCCATGATCTCTTTTTTTTACAGAAATATGTAACATTTAGGGAAGGGGTGCATCTCCATGCTTACTCTAGAGATGTTAGGGATGCTACAATGTAAGCAGCCATTGGGCATATACTGTCACTTTGGGTGAGGCATGGCTGGGACCTTGCACCCCTCACACTGTGATTATCTGTGTTGTCTCTGCTCTGTCCGGCAGGGCCATGGCATGACCAGCGAGGTGAGGGACCGTAGCTGGGAGCTGCTGCGTGGCCAGGCTGGCCCAGCATGGGCAAGCACATAGGGTGGCAGCCAGAGACAATACAGCTGTGTCTGTTGCTTGTTGTATTTCAGGGTTGTTGTCCAGCTGCTGCATCCAGCAGTGACCTACAACTTACTGAGTTCAACCTCTAATGCGATTTGCGTTCTCTTAAACCTCAAAACTTTTTGTGAAGAGTGTAAAGTTTCACCTGAAATTAGAGACAGAGGCGAAGGCAGGACTGTCCCACAGTGCCACAGAGGAGATAAGGGACGTAGTGAGCACTGATTCCCATCTTGGCACTTCTTTAGTGTGGAAGCTTAAACTGGCCATTGGTTGCAGAGGCGACGCAGCAAATCCTTCTTACTCCACATGTGCAGTCAGGTGGCCCAGCAGGTAATGCTCACAGCATCCCTCAGGTTCTTCTGGACATTAATGAAGTTATAGCTTGAAGCTTATAGCCCTGTCTTTTGGTACTGGATTCATGACTATCAAGCTCTGATTTTTATATTGTTTTGTTTTGTTGTTTGTTTTTTTTTTTTTTTTTAACTATGGTGTCGTTTCCTTCAAAACGAATCTGGCAGGTGATCTTACAGAAGTTTGGAAAGCTGGGACTTTCAGACTCTGCACCATTGCAGTAAAGCTTGGCCGATGAACAGAGCAGGGTGTGCTCTTCCCCAAAAATAAGCAGCATCTTTCTGCGTGCTGACTTTGACAGAAACCCTGACATCGGTTGAGTAGTAATAGCGCTCGTGTACAACTCTTTGCCTCAGGATGATACTATGCTCCTGTCAGTCCTAGTAGTCATCCTGTTCACTGCCTGTCTCACAGGAGGAGCAGAGTGGTGACAACAGAGGAGATGCAGCAGCTGTCACACCTATTTACAGCTTCTCAGTCACTGATGTGAGAGTAAACAAACATGATATTCCTGCAGTTGCATTGTTAGCAATTTATTTTTAAAATCAGTCACTTGAAAAATACTGAGGCACAGGTAAAATAGCTCTGTCAGCATTTTCTGTGTGGTTTGCAACCTACTGCTTGACCTGAGAATTTCACTCTGTTTCTGTTAACTTAATAGAAAAGTTAAGGTCAAGGCCACATACTTACCTGATGAAAGCAAACGTTTCTCTTCTGAATGAAGTTGTACCAAGCTGGGATGTGGCTCACCAAATGCAGGAACATGCTGATTCCTGTCCGCTGCTGCCATTTTATTCCCTGATTTTATTACCCGCTCAGCAGTGATGAGTAATTCTCACATGTAAGCAAGTGATGTTTACTGTAAAAAAGGCCAAGTAAATTCGTAGTTGAGCAAACATTTAAAGAAATAACAATTAGAGATTGCTTTCCTGTTTTGTTTGAAAATGTGCAGGGGAAAAGAAATTGAAAATATAAACATTTTCTCTTGCATATCCAAGAAACAAATGCACAAGCTCATATTTTCCAGCATTGCATCCTCAGAAATGTGAGTATGAGAGTGGTTGTATTTAGTCAGTAAATCTTTATTAAAGTCAAACAGTGGCTGACAATAGATTTGTAAAAAAAGCAGTAAGTCAAGAAAGTTGATAGGATTAAAGTCTATGATCAGTTTTGAAGGCTGAAGTGGAACATTCCCAGATAAACAGAAGGATGGTGAGTCCGTAATATCCCATGCAGACAAAGCATTTAGGAACATGGATGTTGTGTTCTGTTTTTCCTTTTGCCTCTGCTTTCCTCCTCGTCAAAGCTGCAGAGGGGACCACACAGAACAAGCATCTCATGGCAGGATCTGTATTTTTGGCTTGGAGTTGAGAGCCATCATCCCTTGAGCACAGCAGATTGGCTGCATGGTCTGATCATTGGAAATCACCCCTTAGCAGCTGTCTCTTGGAGAGACACTCCAGCACAGTGGCAGCTACAGAGGGCCTTTGTAATCAGGCTGGCCTGCAGTCAGTGCTCCTAACTGGCACTTACCTATCTGCCTGTTTCTGAAGTGTGTGGGAAACAGCACGGCTGTGTGTACTTAAAAGCTCATGGATGGTGCTTTCAGGGGCGTGACTTCAGAGCTGTGGTGAATCATTTTACCCTTCTTTGTTGGGAGGCTCCATGTCTCTCGCTGCCCCCTTGCTTTAACGGGCTGCTGCAGCCTTGCACCTAATTCCTGAGCCACAGCAACACGTGGTGGAGTTTGAGCATCTCTGCCACCATTTGACCCTCCTTTGCCATGGTTCTGTGTGATGGTACTGTTCCTTTTCTGCCCACCTCATCAGCTAGTATCAAATAATTTGGGTGCTTATCTCTGAGAGCCACTAAGGATGTATTTATTTATTCATTCAGTAACTTATATTCTGTGTAGGATCTCATACCTGGATGTGGTACCTCCTGATGTCGTTCTCACTGGTTCATCATTAGGAGAGCTCTGCATTTCCCTGGAGGCACCTGATTGTAGCTTCCAAAGCATAGCATGTCAGCATGTTTGGACTTTTTTTTTCCTCCCACTTAATTTTTTTTCTTCTGTTTTTCTAATTAATCATGAAGTAGACTTGCTTTTGTGATCCCTGGGATTACTGGAACCAGTGCTTCAAGCAGTATAATTCCCAGTCATCTTTCAAATGTGATACTGTTTTTGCTACAGGAGTATTTATTTCATATACAGTCTGGGCTACATTTATTTTTGTAGGTCAAATTTAACTGTGGGCTGTGCTGCCCAAACCATGCACTGGATTTATGTTGTTGGAACCATCAGCAAAAACCTGAATCCTCCAGAACTGGAATTTTTTCTTTTTAATCTATTTCACCAAAACCACTAGACAGCCTCCAAATCTATTTTTTGGAAAATGTGACACGTTCTCAAAGAGACAGGTCGATAGGAACAATTGCTGTTAAAAAGCAGGAAGCAAAGCAGCAGTGAGGGCATATGTGCATTCACGTCACGTAAACCTGATGCTGACCAGAGGGAGCCAGCCCACACCTTCCTCCCCGCCTGGGAAAGCCCCACAGCAACAGGATGCCACCTGCCCTCATTGCCACGTAAGGACAGGGTGAGCCCTGGCCATGTTGCCAGTGTGCAGGAGCAGGCAGCCCCCTGTTCATGAGCCTTGGGCAGAGCGGTGGTCCCTGCGTTCCGAGGAGCATGTGGGGAAGCTGGAGTGGGTGGGGGGTGGCACTGCTCTTCTGCTGCCCATCTGCCACTGCCCACCAGCACAAACGTCCCTGTCTGCCAGAGCAGAAAGCCTTTAACTGAAGAGCCAAAGGGGAATGCAGGAGAAGAGGTGTTTCTGATACATTTGTTCCCAGGTCCGTGTCTCTGTGCATTGAGTGCTCGATGCTGAGAGCAGCCGTAAATTATCAGTGGGAATAAACGCAGGCTTTGCCTGCGTGATATAGATATGATCCAGGGAAAACAATGCTGAAAACAGCCTTCTTCAATGTCTTTCATATCAGGGGTTAAGCCAAACAAATGAAAAACTATCAATAAAAATTGCAATCAGTAAAAAATGGAGATTAATTAGTTTAAATAACAGAGATAACCAGAGAACCGCTCTGAAAGCTGCTTACAGTGCTCGTAAATCCTGTTAGCCCATCAGTTTTAATGCTGTCACCTCAGCAGCAATGCAGTGAATCTGACACAAAGGAATCACTGCTTTGTGGGTATCCTTACCTGTGCAAATTTCCTTTCACTGAAGCAGCCTGAGTTCCCATGCTTCTTCGCTCACTGGTCGGGCAGTCCCCGTGAGCACCCAGGTCAGCCCTGTGAGTGGGAAAGGACAGCTTGTTCACATCTGTTTTCAGCTGTCTGCCAGCATCCCCCTCCTTTTCCCTCAGTGCAGCATTTTTAGTAATTGAGATAAAAACAGTCTCGAGATGCATCACACATGCATCTGCTTTCAGATCTGGATTTCCAAGGCATGTGTTCAGATCCAGTTTTCATGCATCACTGCATTACAAGGACTCCATTTGCATAGTCCATTTCAGGTTAATCTTTGTTTAGATTTTTCACCCTGTCACCAAAATTATGTCTTTATACATGCATGTCAAGGTGGACTAAAGATGTATTTTCCCGTTTCCAGGCCTTCCATGATCAAATTATAATTGGTTATAGCTTTTCTGCACCCCCTCGCTCCATCTTTTAAATCCAGTCCTTTGAGCAACAAGTTCAAGTTACCCAGTAGGAATTTGTAGTTGGCTGTGTGAAAGATGAGGTTGTTTTGTATCTTTTCAACAAATGCATGAGTCCTGAGACAAGAATTTCATTCTGGGCTGGTTCCATGTCTTCGGAGAGGGTAGAAGAAGCTCATGTGTGGGGTATGAATGAGGGCATCTAGAAAGAGGGGACTATCACCTTGAACTGAAGTCAGCACCTCTGTGTTTTATGTCAGATATACTTGGGAGTGGTTTGGGTCCAGTTAGCAGTAGTCTGGTTTAGATTAATTTCTTTTCACTCTAAGTATCTTTATGGGAAAAAGAGGCAGATTCATTGAATCTGCCATTCATCATTTTGTGTCATGATATCATAATCATCTGAAATCGTGATATAAAATAGCAGTTCATTTTTTATTAAAATTACATTTAGTCTTGCTGGTAGCTTCTTTTCCTTCGTATCTTTTTCACTTGAAAGAACAAGATGGCCACCAGATGTAGAGGCTATCACCTGGAAAAATCTTTTTTTACATGTGCCTTTTAATGCTTGATTTCTGAGCTATGAAGAATAGTGCATCAGTGTTGCTTAAATGAAGTATTTATATTTGTACCATAATGCAAAGCAAAATCATTAAGGTCACAGACTTTCTTCTTTGACATGAGAAGTAACCTTTCCTTATGTTATCCAGCACTTTGTGTAAAAATGTTTGATGTTTCCCTGGGAGATGTTGTTAATAGCAACTGAAGCATTTATCTTAGTGACATCATGTCTCTTAATCAACAAAAGATCACAGTAACCTTTTGAGAATTCAGAGTACATCAGTATCCCTATAATTCACTCAGGTAATGTCAAACTTTTCATGTGCAAAATATCTTGTCTGCATTTCCGCAAAGGAAAGAAACACGTCGTCATCTAAATTGCAGGCTTAAATGAAGGCCTAAGATGAAAATAATATGGATCAGATAATATTTTAAGGCTGTCAACTCATATTGGTTCATCTTGTTCTGTCTGTGGATGCCCAAGAACAGTTGGCAGATGCCAGTGCTGCATTTCCATGCTTTTCTGCTGTCATAACTAGAGATCAGCAGGGGTCAGCTGTGCACTTTTCAGCCCCAGAATGCCAAGCAGCCTTTGACCAAAGCCATTGTGTTTTCTGAAAAGAAGAATGAGCATGCCCTTGTATTTTAGCCTCTTGGTGAAAAGTGTTCAAAATCAGCCTTTGGCTTTACTGTTATTCTTCCAGCAGGAGAACAGCTTGCTGTACTTTGAATTTGTTCAGTGTTGTGAAGCCACTGGTTCATTAGGATTAGTGAAACAAGCTGTAGATGAGAATGATTAAAAATTAACATCAGAATATCACTAGTCCATTAAGGATTAAGGCAGTTTTGGAATTGGAAGTGAGATGAACCCTAGTAATGCTTTAAATACTCATTAGTAGATCTTGTAGTGGACACTGAAAATGTGCAAAAAGTCCTGAAGAGCTTACAATCAAAGCAGACAACATAAGGCAAGAAGGAACTTTAAATATGAATAAAAGGGGAAGATTAAAGTCCATAAAGAAAATTAGTTCCACTTTTCCTTTTTCTTCCTCCTTCATTGTGCAAATAATCAGATTTGTAACACAGGTCTTGTTGTGACACAAATCCTGACTGGCTGGTTTTGCTGGTGTTTCTCTGCATGAGAACAGATTCTGGCTCAAAGCGCATCTTGTTTGGAGCCTTCATAGGCCACAATCAATTGGCAGCCAGGGCTTGGTTCCAAGTAATAGATAAGGGTTTTTTTGACACAATATGGAGTATACTTTTCATTGAAAGGTAATGGTTCCTTCTAAAGGCTAGAGTGACCCAGTGATATTTCCTCAGTAATGAGTTGTGCATTCTAATGCTTTCTAGAAATTTTATTTCTTCTTTTTCTCCATCAGATCATCAAGAATTGGATGAATTGTAATATTCCTTCTTTTTTTCTTTTCTTATGGTACAACTGTAAGAAGCTTGAAATTGAAAGGGTGGATGCTGGTGAGATTTACAGGGAGTGTAATTATATGGACAAGGAGTACTTGTGATGGTCTCAAAACCTCGGTTTTTCTACATTCCTCAAAGAGCAAGCACCTTCCCTTTGGGGAAACAGATGGTGCCTGCACAGCAGGATTACAGAAGGAAATGGGTTATGATGGAAGGTGAGACGTAGAAGCTTACTCTTCTGAAAAATCCAGGCTCTGCTTTCACCTTGGAGATGGTGGCACTGCTTTTGTTATCTCAGTGCTGGAGTAATTTAGTGTCTTGTGGGGGAAAGTGCTGCTGTGGGCAGAGCTGGGATACACAGATGGGATCTGATCTCTACTTGGTATTTGAAGAACATGTTTAAAACCAGTGGTGACCCTTATGTGTATGTAGGAGTTGGTGTGTAGTCACACTAAGGCTCTGTCCACCCTCAAACCAAAGGAGTGGGACAGAAGGTTTGTTTCTGTTTCCTCTTACTTCTCTATTTAAGCTGCAAGAAAAACAAGCCGATTTTGATAAAAGTGAATGAAATTATGTTCATGACAGCAGTGCTGCATAGCACCAGACTCGAGCTCCACACTCGAACTCCACTTTGATATGTTCTCATCTGAGGTGGTGAGACCCAAGCTTGAGAGACACAGCCTCAAATTGGGAATGAGTGCTTCCATTTCCCATAGCATTCTTTGTAGATCTTGCAACAGAAAGCTGAAGTTGACCAAGGCTCACTCTAAAATCCTATGAGGGTCATATCTGAAGTAATCAGAAAAACAGATTTCTTGGGAGAGGGTTTACTCTGGGATGGTGTGAAATACCCAAGGCATGTATGAGTTCCCAACAGCTTGCCTTCCCCTGCACATATTTGTGATGCACCTCTTCCTTCTGACCCCCTGCCTACCTGTGTTTGTCTTTTCATATCACAGCCTTGTTATGCTTTCATCAGTATGTGATGATCCAGAAACCCAGACCAGAGAGTGAACAGGAGGAGCACACTGTGGCTTCCCAAGCACAGTCAGGAGGGCCACTCTCTTACATGCAGAGCTTGTAACAGACACCAGCAATCTGATGATTGTTCCTCTTCCTGAAACAGCAAGGCACAGTCTCGTTCTCTTACCTCTGTTGCCTTGTCTGAATATCCCTGTTGGATGAAGCAGGGTGTTGGATTTTGTGAATATTCTTTAGCTGTGTCTTGTCAGTTTTGCCTGCAAGCGTGCAAACCCTGCAGCCCTCTGAAATCAGTGACATGATTATGTATGACAGTCATTAGTGGGTGAAACAGAAATCTGTCTGTGAGCATCTGTTTTGAGGGAGCCAAATATAATTAAAGTTTAACCATGCTGCATTTGCTCTTTTATTTACTGGGACCCAGTCCTTCTTAGGGATCACAGTGACATTTCTTGAGGTCCATCTGAGGGGTTTGACCTGCTGCATTTTGTCATTGTATGTGCGTTTCATATAAGTGTGTTTTGTATTACAGGCTGGATCAAACAAGTTTGTTCAGAGATTCCCTTCAGGATAATGAAAGGCTACCTTCTTGAATATGTTCAAGCTTTTCCTGAGGGGAATACTTTCTGGTTTCAGGTTGTTCTCAATCTGGACAGTCATCTTGCATTGATGTCTTGCATTTTATCAGTTGCATTTCCATAATGCTCTTTGAGCAACAGGACGGATTAAATGTGGTTTTATTCTTGACAATAAATATATAATGTCTTAACTTAGTAAGTGGTACTTGGTAGGATGTAAGCAGAGATCGATGATGTAGTCTTCCTAGTCAGGAAATGTCTCATAGCATGGTTTCCAGTTTATTTTCAAGGGAGTATTGATCAGGTATTGAATTAGGCTAGGAGGAAAACACTCAGAGCAGCATCTGTGGTGCAAAGATCTTACTCGGGCCTTGGAAAAACTCTGTGTGAAAGCTTGTCTTGAGTTCAGCCCTACCAACAAATACATAGAAAACTTTAGCTTTTTCCTAATGTTTTGAACTTTCTAACTTGATTTCATTTTAGCTTGAGTAAACATGGTCATCTGTTTGTTATGGTCACCTCTATGTTACCTGATGTGTCTTCATCCCTCTGACTATGCTTTCTGAGTACAATCATTCTTATTACACTCATGACTTGCAGGGCACTTCCTAAATGTAGAACTTCTTTAAAGAAATTATAATTACTTTTGAAAAATCCTTTCATTTTTCTCTGCTATTTCTTGTATTACTAGTTTATTGATTTAGTTACATTTAAGATGGGTCTGTGTAGTTAATTTTAGATGTATGTTTCAGTTTTACTGCAACTCTGAAACTTTACATGAGTAGGAAGTAAGTAAGGAAATAACCTTAATAGGAGTAGGAAATAAGTTCTTATTCCAGCACCTAATGAGGTAAGTTTTTGAGGTTTCGTACAGATTTTCAAATAAGCACTGTGTGCACTGCCTTAAGATTAGGTACTTATCTTCCCATATATTGCCAATGGAGAGCTATAGCTGTCTTCTCAAGGGATCTCTTCATGTCCAGTTTAAATCCCTAAATTTACCTCCTTTTGACTGGATGGTGAGTTTGAGAATGTTTTTAAAGAAGCTGCTCTGAGGGGGCAAACCAGGTGGAATTAAGCCCTCTCTGTGGGTTTTTGGTTGTTTTTTTTTTTTTTTGCTGGTGGCTTTAATTGTTTCTTGAGGCATCCATTGTAATAATTTTTCTTCCTGAATTTTCTTCCTGAGCTCTCAGTGCCTCATTGTGTTATGGATTTATCCATGCAAGACACAGAATGGTGGTGTAGGATGCACAAGTCTCTTGGAGATATTTTTGAAACTAAGATCTTCAATCCAGCATTTCAAAATAGAAACAATTAAAGATGAGAGGAATGCTTGCATTTTTGCAAGTACTACGTATTTGCACTGTTTTACTGAACTACCCCCATGCTGCTTTTTAATATTCCTGTGTTGGATTTTTGATGAGTGATGCTCAGCTTGAAAAAGGCTTGAGCTGCAATTCAGAAGATTTCCTGTGGCTGGGGAAGGTGCTTCTGTGGCAGATGGGTACCTGTCAGGCCACTGGGTGAGGGAGAGCCCCCTTTCTCCCCAGGATGCAAAAACCTTCAGAGTGTTCTAGGGTTACCTCCAATGAAATTTCCTTTGCCTGTTGTTACCTTTCTTTAAAAAGTCTCCCTTATCAGGTGCTCCATCAAGCTCTAAGGCTGCACTGAATGATGCAGGGATACCAAACTCTATGGTTAACTGAGCTGCACCTGTCTGAGAGCCAGTGGCTCCTTGGTGAGAATCTATGTGAATGCTCCAATTTTGCCTCCTCCATCATTTAATCTTTTTATGGAGCACTCATTGCTGCCTTGATAAAATGAGATGGTAATATTTTATTTAAGTTGGGTTCAGAGGGATCATAAATAAAACCTCAGCATGGGTAAGAGTATTATAATCTAGATCAGGGAGTTAATTATCTGAATATATAAGCTTGGACTGAAGAACCCAGACGAAGGTTGGGAACTGCACTGCCATGCATGTGCACATCTCCTGAGGCTGAGAGTGTTGTGCTTCTGCCAGGCTTTTTTTTTTCTTTTTTTCTTTTTTTTTTTTTTTTTTTTTTTTTGGCCACTGTTTTTGTAGGACTTGTACTAAGAGTTTAACAAAACAGAGTTTTGGATTCTGGTGCAGTTCACTTGCTTGATACTTCAGCTTACTTTTTGTGTTCTGGTAACTGATGATTATTCTCAATCTTAGACTGCTTTTGGCCAGATGGGTTATTTTAAAATTGCATCTGTAGGTGCAAGAGACCATCGCAAAACTGCATGTGTAAATGTCTGAAGTTATGTGGGTGTACGTGTCTTGCTTCAGTGTGAACCTGTCCCTTAAAGCACCAAGGTATCCCGTAGCTGTTTTGTTGATTTGCTGCTTTGACCATCTGAAGTGCAGAGGGCTCTGATCTTCAGCTTGCAGAGGGGTCTGTGCATTTACTCTGGCTCTCAGGCTGTGGAGGAACCTGCCTGGCCTTGAAGCCGGCCCATTTTCTGATTACTTTTCAACACCTTTTACCTGAAAGATTTTCAACTGGTGCACTCCTCTGTTGGGGGGGATTTCTTCTGTACCTGAATTGCAGCACACTGAGGGACAGCTGTCAAGTTCAAGGACAATAACATTTCTCTCCTGTTTATGTACCTTCAAAACATTTCTCCAAACATCCTGAGATCCTAAGACACCAGGGGAGTGTGAACTTGCATCTTCCATCAGGCATGGGAGAATACCAAATCACTTCTCTCTAAACTGTTCCAGTTCTCCAGGCCAGCAGTGATTCCATAATTCATATACCACTGAGTGAAATGAGGGGAAAATGCAAACACAATACATTTTGACTTTATTTTCTTTGTTCCCTGCTCAGCCTTCCATAACACAAGAATAACTGAACAAGCTTTTACAGGAATCACTTTTGGGTAGGAAAACATTAATTCCCGAGGAAAACTGTTACATATCCACAGCTTTAATTATCCTGAGCAGCCCCAAGAGTTCAAAGCACAAGTATAATAGAAGTATAATGAATTAAACATTGATTTGTACCCATCCTATGTATATGTCAGGCACTAAGGAATGTTATTTTGCCTATACATATATAGACACACTTATCTAGAGAGAAAGAATCAATGAATAATTTACTATATTTTTCTGTAATGTGCTCTGAACTGTTTGAACAATCTTAAACATAAGCACACAAACACAGATGGCTTGGCTGTTCTGTGTTTGTTTGGCGTGATAAAGCTGTCATCAGCTGCTGTCTAGTTCAGCCACACTTAATCATCCCTTGATGGTCTTAGTACATGAGAAAACCTGGGCTGTGAGTATCTGGGTTTGTGAGAACATATGGAATATTTGGCTCTGATGCTGGCTGTTCTCACACTTTGATGAAGGTTTCTGCCCCCTCAAAGAGACAGTGAAATGTCCCGTATGGATGCTTCCCTTTTGCTTCAGAGCAAAGTGAGCCAGGCTTATTTTAAGCCATTTGTGAATTGTGTTCATGTCACGCCTGCTGACCTCGCACCAAAGGGAAAGAGAAACACATGTTACTTCTCTTCCTTGGGCTCTGCTGTGGGAACAGTAAATCCTAGAAGATGGTTGAAATACTTACTTGGTGGCACCGAGTTCTTAAGCACTCAAGATTTACGTGGGATTGAGCTTTTATTTCTTCACAATATTCAACAAATAGTTAATGTTGGATGGAACTTTTTTTAGCCCAATGAATAATACTCCTCAAATACTAGAAATTAGGAAATCATCAACATTATTTCACCTTCCAAATTTTATTCTCTTGTGTATTGTGTGATTGGCTCACTCATGAGACAAAAATGCAGGGGAATAGGATTAATTTTTAAGAAAATTGTGCCTCTTTAGTTATAAACTGCTACTTACAGAATGAGTTGAGAGGACTGTGTAGTCTGTAGGTTGTTCAAGCCATATGTTGAGGCTGATATGCCTGATGGGATCACGATGGATGCCAGCCTGACACATGTTGGTATTCTATCAAATGAAGTGTATGCAGTAGGGACATTTGGCAGTCCTCCTTTCTTCCTGGAAGCAGCTCTCTATTTTACTTGATCTTTATGCTGGCTGCTACCCTTGACATCTCCAGACATGAAGAGGACTAGCATTGTGTCAGATTTTTCTCCTTTTTTTGTCCATCTCAACTGGAATACCTTGCTTTTGTTGCCTCTCAGGCTTGTTGTGTGTCTTGAACCGAGTGCCAAGTACGCAAGCAAAAATGTTTACAAAAATAGCCTTAAATAAGGCATGAGAGATATACCTCAAATATTTTCTCAACATACTTCAGCTCTCCCCAGTTTTTTGTTTGTGAAGATGTAATGCAACATGAGAATGAAAGGGAAAGAAAAATATAAATAGGAAAAAATGTTGGATAAAAATGCTGCATAGCCAAAATAACATTGCACACATCATTACTGGTTTTCTCTCTCTGCTGTTTTTCCAGAGAGTCTGATAGGATATATAAACTTAAAGAAAATAGTCTTTATGGAATAAGTTGAATCTATTAAATTGTTTTAATTTCCATACTGAGGCCTTTTATTGGATGCCTGCAAGTATTTTCCATGAGAGAATTAATCTCCGGAAGTCATCATAGAATAATATTTTTCCCAGTGTGTTTGCATTATTACAGTGACCTAACTCTTATCATATTTGAAGATCGGTTCAAGGTGGCTATCTCAAAGGTGCTGAAAATGAGGCATTTGTATCACATCATTAGGTTCAGCAGAGCTGCAGTGGTAGGAATTACTTCTCTCAATAGATAAATGTATCACAACTTGTCTCTGCAGTACAGCCATCACTGTGTAGCATAAGATACATGAGATGTATGGCTTGAAAGGTTTGAAAGCTTTTGAGTCTGCATGGGATCGTAAGTAATTCCTCTGATGAAATAGAGCTAAGCCTGTTAGTGTGGCTTAGTTAAATCTCAGCCAATTAATTTTTCATGGGCTGTGTAGCAGGGATTGGAGGAGCATGCAAGATTTTTTTATTGCTCCTGGGTTTTGGTTTGAGCAGTGGTCAGCATATGCAACAGAGAGGAATTTCTGGGCTGTTATTTTTCCTCTAAAGGAATAAGATGATGTCCAAAATGTTGCATCCTCCTCATTTGAGCTCCTAACACCTGCCCCTTGAAATTCTTCTAGTGTTTGTGAAAAGCATCCTGATTACAAAACACTGAAGGATACAGTGATTTACAAAACTGTTGGTTTTGCCCATGCCTGAAGTCTAATGATTTAAACATTTTTTTCATCTGGAAGTAGTTCTACTTTTGAAATTGTGTCATTGCTTCCCTTGTTCTGAATGGCTGCCAATTCCCATCTCTCCACACATCCCCCCACGCCCCCCTGGAAAACAGCCTAAGCATCTTGTTAGGCTAAGGGAGAGGGAGCAGAAGGAAAATCAAAAGAATTTGAAGGTCAGTCTCTTTCTTTGCTACCCAGGTATCTCAGCCACATCACTGAATCGATAATGAGGCATCACCATTTTGTCAAAGATGAACTGGACTGCAAAAATCACAGTGGAGGAAGGGTCTGAGCAGCCCTTTTTCACTTTGAGAAATGGGATTAAGCTTTGTTCAATTATTTTCCAATACACTTGTTCTTGAGTTCTGCTCTTTGGCTTTCCACTTTCACCTCATAATGTGGCTTTTCTGTTTATGGTGGGAATGCCTTTTCCTCAGCGGACACAAAGGGCCATTACAATCAGCTTGTGTTACTCTTGTTTTCCTCTTCACCCTCTGGCACACAGAAAGCCACTAACTCTCTGCATAAGAACTGAAACTGCCACTGATACCGTGCAGCCGTGTGCTTGCTTCCTGTCAGTGGTACAGCCTTCTGTCCTTAGAGAAAAGCTGTCCCTTGGGACATCAAAACATTATGCCAAGGTACTGCTCCTTTTTTCCCCCAAAGATTATTTTTTTATTGGTTGGTTGCTTGGTTGATTCAAATTGAATTGCCAGCCTGGATCAAAACAGGAGATGATTAAGTCCAGTTAAATCCAGTAGGCTTTGAAGTCACCAATGCCAAAAATTTTGGAAGCAGTAAGTAGGATAATCAGTACCTCTTTATTTTCACGTATTAGTAAAGAGTTTAAACTCAGAGGCTTGCTGTTTGAAGCTCTTCCAGAATCACATTCTGTATTGAACTGTTCCAGCTCTGCAGATTGCTGTTATCTCTAAAGTAATTCCTGTTTTCCCTGAGTTTCCCAGTATGACTATGCATGGTGTGAAATGTCCTCTGTTTTGCCATTTTGGGAAATTGTAAACAGATTTTAATAGCTCCTACTGATGATAACATTGATGGTTAGTTTTACAGCCTCCCACTGAGGTTTTCCATTTTGATAAATGCTTGCCTTTCTGGGTCCCTCTGTTTATATTTTTCTTTTATGTTCATGTTCTCCTGGAAGCATGAAAGCTGTAACTGTACATGGGGGCCAGACATCTTCTCCCCCACTGTGATGTCCACAATAGGATGTTAACATCAGTTGAATTAGATATAGAAGGTCAGCTAGGGCTGCATTAATTCTTGTTCTACGGACATTCAGATAGTTTAAAGCACAGTCTGCTTGACTGCCCTGCACACTTTTGTTATATTCACCACTTCCTCCAATTTAAGGTATACAGATTCACAGTATAAATGATGTGTGACTTAGAGTTGAGTCTTCTTCATAGAAATTTGAATTTCCACTCAACGCTGACAAAATTTGCTCTTTTCCTTGATGCGTCATTGCTGCCATTGGCTGGAAAGACAGGAGGAATTTTTGGGACCGGGGTGGAATGAGAAACTTCTCTGTATCCTTTTGAGACTTGTCAGCTACTGTCAGCTTTTTTTGTTAAAAAGGCTTTTGTTTGTTCTCAGTTTTACGCGCTTGGAAGATGAAATCCAACAGCAGTTGGTCGAGAATAATAGTTTAAAAGCAGTAGGGTTCTTTGAAATAAGAAAAGCTATTTCAAGGAGGCACTAGGCAGATGTAAATTGCAGGAGTGGAATCACAGCATGTTTATCATTAGGGTATCTTGGATGCTACCTATGCAGAAATACGAGAGTGAAAATTTCGCTTATCTTCATGTCAGTTATCCACACTGCTTTTTGCATGTGATTCAGCAGGAGAACTTTCCATAGAGAGGTGCTCCACCCTGCACGGGACCTGGGCTCATAACAGTGATAGCGTAGGGCCAGCAATCCAGCTGAGCCCAGTTCCTTGTGGGAATACCTTAGTTAAGGAAACCAATGTCTACAGCCAAGAGCAAACTCAGAATTAAAGTGTCTGCTGCAGCATCTTGGAACATCTTGGGTTGTTCGTTCCTAAACATCTAGACATCTGTTGATCAAGGCAGCTCTTAGTGTGTGTGGTTCAACAGCAAGGCTCGAACCTCTGGCATCTGAGATACTGCTGATATGGAGCAATTTTGAATAGTGCTATCATCTAAAAGGACGAAGACATTGGATCGGAAAAGCAGTGGAGGAAGTAATGCACAGATCCTAGGAATATAATGGATTTGAAGAAAAGTAGAGATTGAAAAAATGGAAAGTTTTTAACAAGATTAAAATAATGGGTGAAGTCCTGATGCCTCCATGTTAGAGTGAAAATTTTCCATTGCCACTGGTAGGGTGAACATTTTGATAACTATATTTTGAAAATAAGCAGCTGTTTTTTCTAAGCTTGTCAACCTAAGACTGTTATTTCAGGGTGAAGCAGGAATCTGAATTAATTAAAACAAGAATTTGAAGCTAACTGCATAAAACATTTACATGGATTCTTCCTCTTCAGAATTAGACCTATTTAATTAAATTAAAGAGGATTGCCTTAGGTGGTGGTTAATTTTGTGTGTGGGTTTAATGTGTTCAAACTAATCCACTTGCAGTGAACATAGAACAAGTGTCCTTATTGTCACTGTGTGTCCAGTCTTTTCCTTGTAAGCAGCAGGGTGATATTCTGGCAAACAGTGAACAGAAGAACTTGGTTCTCCAGATGTTACCTGTAAATCAATAGTAGCCAATAGGACATCTTCATTTACAGTGCATGCTTTAGATAAGGAGAATATATATATGCATTTTTTTGTGAGACACAAGAGAATTAATGCGGGGAGAATACTGGTCATGTGGGGTATCTCTTTAGTAAAAAAACATTTATTTAAAAAGAGCTTAAGAATTAAAATGTTGTTATGATGGATTTGTGAACTCATATATTGCTACTGCCGTTGGCAACTGTGTTAGATTAATTTGTGACTGCAGGTAGAATGCTTTCAGACACAAATATGCACTGCAGTGATCACGTCCTACCAGGTCAGAAGGAAATAATAATTTCACTTTATGTATTCAAATTATACCATCGTGTAAAAATATGCTATCTAAAATTTAACAAAAAAAGAAACACTGGAAAGTTAGATATTCTGAAGTAACAACATGGATTTTACGGAACACCTGAGCTGTGGTGACATTTCACCTCTTAGCATCCCATTCCTGGAGTGATGCTTGGTGAGACCAGGGCAAAGATACAGCAGAGCTGCTAAAGCCGCTGCTGAGGTTTCTTAGTGTCTCATTAGAAGATTCAGCTATGCTTTCAAATATCTGTACCAAACCTGGGTTCCCAGTAAGGTAGCAGCAGCTGAGTGTCACAATTCTCTAGCTGACTATGAAAAATTTCAGACACCTGATTCTCAAAGAAATGGAGCAATGTTATTGCTAAGGGATGGACTGTATGTGATGCTGCTTAAGAATGCTATCATACTTACGCTATCAGTGACTGGTACCTGACGTGCTGTTTTTCATTCCTATGAATCACTCTGGTTATGAAATAGGATTTTTCTGCTAACTAGAAAGTTTATCACAGAACTGTTCAAGAGCCTGCTCTCCTCGTGACCCCAAAGCATGCCAGTGGGAGGTATTCGGCACAGTGGGTGTTCTCATTACCACTTGACATTTTGCTGTTTGGTTTTCTGCCTGTTGCTATTTAATGATTTCAATTCTTTCTTTGCCAGTCCCAAAAGCCATTTAGCAAGCGATGTACTATTAGTGCTACTAAACAATGTCAACACAGTCACTAGGAAAGGAGTTTCATTTCCAAACAGTGTGCTACAGCATTATCCCTCACCATCTGCTCCTCGTTGTCCCTCGTTTTCACGTTTCCCAGTTAACCCTTTGCCCTGGCCTCCTTGCCCAGTGCTCTTGGGGAGGGTGGCAGCCTTGCCTGAACTATAAATACCCTCTGAGGCTAAAACAGACTGCAGGTCACTGTAATGGCAGTTACATGGGTGAAGGTTTTGGATGATGTAAATTGGCGTGTATTTGCTTTATAGAGGCACAGGCAGAAAAATAGAGCAGTCACAGAGAGCATTGCAGGTTTCTGTCATTAGCCTACTGTTAATCACAGGCACTTCACAACTCTCATTAGTGTCAGGTCTGGAGGTCTCACAGCCTTTAATGTAAAATCTCAAATAAGACTGCAGAGGGAAGATACTGTACCTTTTGGGAGAACGAAGACATCAAGACTGAGGATAAGATTCATTTCACTGAATTTAATCTACCAAAAAGATAGATTGCCATTGATACTAATCATCCCTCTCTCCCGTGGCGAGATGGCATATCTCCCAAGGATGATTTACATGACTCTAATCACTGGGCAGCCCTGGCTGTTAAGTGGCACCAAGAGGCCAGATTGAGAAGGGTGCTCAGCTTCAGATGAGCTCTGATAGAGGCTGGACAAGTTCATGGTAGCAAAATTCTTTGCAAGTTATTAAATCCATAGCAATAGTACCTGGCTTGTGAAAGCTTCCTAAGCTGAAAACAGTCAGAGGCTGTGAGTTATTAAAGGGTAATATCAGACATGTTTCTCCTATTGTGCTGTTACTCTCCTAAGCATCTATTTATGGCTACTGTTGGAGCTAACACACAGGGGAGATGGACTTTGTCGGACACCATATGGCTGTTCCTTGTGCTCTTACGTGAGGCCGCTGTAGCAGTGAGAAGGGGAGAATGCAAATTTAGCAAGAGATGATTTCTGCAAATGAAAAATTGGCAGGAAGGTTTATTTCCAGATCTGTGGTGAAGTGCTACTGACCTACAAACAGAAAAACTGGAAGTCAGTCTTACAGAAAGAGCCTGTGCCAGGTGCTGAATGTCAGTGCTTTATACCAGGTCACCTCAAGCCTTTCAGAGATTCAGATGAGCTGTTTCACCATGTGTTCCCCTCAGATGGTGCAGACAGCTTGTTTGAGCCTTAGACAGTACAAGGAGATTCAGATTTGACATCATTTACAGTGTGCTGTGTAGCTGTGCTGCTACATGGACGCTCCCTGCCTTTGTGACAGCACCAGGGGAACTAACAGGGTGGAAGCTTGTCATTTCAAATAACTCATTGAGAGCACAGAATGTGTGGCCCAAAACCCAGGTATCAATCACCCGAACAGTGCTTATGACCTCCCACTGTATTGGGCACATGCACATGTGTGTGTACCTCTATACTAGGGATGATTGCTCAATTGAAAGACTGCAGAATTGACTATCCTAAATGCTGATAGCCTTAAAATGGCTTCCTAAGGAGGCAAGCAGCTCTGGTTGAGCATTTTGCTGCTGGTATGGTAAATGTATTCCTGTCATTTGCTGCAGAGATCTTTAATTAGTCTCCGTAGCTGTTACATGGCATCATCACTGCATAGATACACTTCTGTTTGAAGTCAGAATTGCCTTTTATGGCAATCTCTACATAAAAAGAAATTTTGATTAAACTGAGAAATGCTTTCCTTATCAAATCCAAAGACATAAAAAAAGGCCAGTGGAATTGGATTCAAAATATCAAGCTGGGCTTTCAAAATGGAAGCTTTTGCTCTCTTTTAAACCACACTGCGTTCAAACTGCCAGCAAAAATCTTTGATGCAAGGAGAACGTATCAAACTTTACTTTTGCAATTTCCTGCTTGGTTTCTTGTAATCTGCTTTTGTCTAATCATATTTGATATCAAAGATAATTTTATTTAATGTGAATTAGGTAGCATGACATATCCACTGTGGTCTTTCATCATTCTCTGTTCAATTTTGAATGTGACATGATATTTTCTAGTACAGATGAAATTTGTTCAGCAGTCAGCTTTGAAAAACAGCCTGTCTTTTATATCTCTGTAAAACGTTACACATGGCAAGCAAAAAAATGACTTCATTCTCAGACTTCTCCAAGTCTTTGGTGTAGACTGTAAATCACAGGCAGTGTGGAGAGGAGAGATGGTTTATCCTCACAAACTGTCCATTTCAGCAGCTTCCATAGCACAGCTGCACACAGCCAGAATGGGTGTAGTTTAGTTCCAAAGGGAGAGGTTACTGAGAGAATCAAAATGTGATTCAGGAGATGAAGGACAGGGTGTTAAAAGAGATGATTTTTCAGCCTGGTGAGTATTGGACAGGGCAGTTTAGGGCTGCGGGTACGGCAGCCTTCTGTGATATGGCTGCATGAAGGCAAGGCTTGCTCCTCTGTTATTCATAAGCCATGGTGACTTTGGCAGTAGTGTTGAAGTTAGAGTAGAAGAGAGATCTATTGAGAAAGGTGAAAAATACCAAAACCCCAAAGGCACTTACTAACAGGGTGTAAAACAGGAGATTATGTCTAAAGGTTGGAGGATGCCAGCAGCAGTGTGGAAACCACTGTGAGGAAGGAAAGGTTGGCTGGTATTGCGGTGAGGGTGTTTCTTAAGGACAGTATTCCCAGACTTTTTTTCAGCTTTCCCTGAAGCCCTGGACTCCTACCAGACTGAAAGGGGAATGTAGGTAGGATGCACTGATGTCTAGGTTTTACTCATTGCTCCAGATCAAACCAATTATCAATGCCATGATGGAATTTTGGCAGAGATTTAGACGTATGACTCTGTTTGGGGTTTTTTTAATCCAATAAATAGGTGGGTTTGGTCTACCTACCTACTGCAATCCTCACAGAATTTAGTTATGGAGTACTGCAGAGGCTTGGGGCTTTACCATACCCACACTGCTGGTGGTTTTTTACGGGATATTCAGAAACACGTGTCCTGAGCATTCATAGATATGTGAAGTAGATGTTCTGCAGCTTTTTCTGAAACAGTATTCTATACTTACGTGAGACTTGGAGCCTGCACTCAGTGAGTCAGGGGAGACTCCTACAGCTCTGCATTCCCAAACATACAAGGGACAAGGATAGAAGCAAAAAGCTTTTGTGTGAACCCTTTTTAGTCATAAATGGTCTTTGTACTGCAGTATGTATCCTGCTCTTGCCTGAATGAGGAATCCATTCATTTACAGAAGGATGTAATTTTATACCACTATGTAGAGGTAAAATAGTTCTTGAGCCCTGAAGAATATGTGCTGTGATCTAGGACAAAGTTGGGAAGACAATTGGAACATGTAAAAGGACAAGGTTAAACAGTTTCTTCTTCCTTTATCTTTTGCATACTGTTTGAGTAGCTGTTATCTTACCCAGAACGTTTTCTGTTACTGCTGAGAAATCCACTAAAAGGACCAAAGTAGCTTTGTCCCTCCCAGTAGGAGATATCTGGTGTGGGAGAACTTCTAGAAATCTGCCATTTACTGCATTGCGATCGAGCCTTTCAAAATCCGATTTGAAGTTTCCCATTGTATCGATATATAAATCCTGGATTGTTGCAGTGGTGTGTTTTGCAAGTGAAGTTAGTGCACTGAGTACACTCCACCTCTTTTACAGTAAGAACTTTTTATGTGATCTCTGCATAAACCAAGAGTTCGCTTCTGAGTGATACACAAAAGGAGAACAAATTCTCTGCATCAGATCCTCACTGTGCTTGTGCAATGTCTTGCACTGACATGATACCTTTGCTGGTAGTCACAAAACAATGCTATTGCTATAAACTCACTTTCTGGTATGTGTGTGCTTTGTGTATATGTGTATCTCTTCTAAATGCATATGATTGCTTAGGCTGACTTGAAGCCTGCTTGCTAGCTCTTCTGTATATTGCATGTATTATATGTAGGTTTTCTGCAATAATATTGATTCTAACAGAAATGGGAGAAATAGTATAGTCTGTGGTATTCCTGACAGGTTAGCACCACATATATGAAATCTCAGCAATTTTGCAAGTTAGCTAATGGTTAGTCTTTGAGACTATGCAAATGCAATGGCTTTGAGACAATGCAAAAGCAGATATTGACTTTCAGTCTGATTTTGCCATGTTTTTCTTCACAGCTTCCTGTTATGGGAGGAGCCTTTATGGACTCACCCAACGAGGACTTCAGTACAGAGTACTCCCTGTTTAACTCATCAGCCAACGTCCATGCAGCTTCTTCCATGCAGAATCCACCAGAAGAGACATCTCGTTCTTCAAATGATGCCATACTGTTATGGATTGCAATAATAGCAACAATTGGAAATATTGTGGTTGTGGGAGTGGTGTATGCCTTCACCTTCTAGGATGACTGTCACTACAAACACTGGAAGAAAGGAAAACTTCAACAGTATTTGTCACGTGTATGTATGTATGTATGTGTGTATATATACATGTATATCTATATAAATACATAAAGGTAGAGACTTTGTTGATTAAGTGCTGCCACTAAGTCATGGAAATGAAATGCAAGTTAATCATCTTAAGTCTTGATGGCAGAAAGTTTGGATACAAATTGTGTGGAGGTGAGAGCTTTATTTGAGAACAGAGCCAATACCAGTTTTGTATAGAAATGTAATAAAAGAGAGGTCAACTTGAGTATAGTAAATACAGAGAGATATTTATATAGAAAGTGCTTATTTTCTACTGTAGATTTTTCTAGCAGCTCTTCTGCAGTTTGTCAGGGTTTGGATTTTTTTGTGTATTTTTTACTGTGTTATAATGTTATATGGAATTGTTCCAGGTCGTATTTTCTGGACATCTTAATTTCCTAGATGGACCATATGGTTGGCATTGGCTTGGTTCTGATGAAGTCCAAGTTCGTCATGTGTGAGTCTTCAGCATGGCCATGGACTCCTGGGCAGTGTTCAAAATCATGAGTCTTAGAGCCATGGCAGGCAGATGCAGGCTGTCTATTACTTGCCTTCCAGCGTCAGTTACTGGAGCTGGTAGTCAATAAAGTGATGCTGAACCTGTCTGCTGTCTGGGAGGAGGGAGGCACAGGTGTTGCTGCTCTGCAGACCCTCCACATTTCAGAGGAGGAAATGATAAACAGAGCAGCAGCACAAATTCCCATTTCTGTCTAGAAGTACTGGATTGCAGTGGTTTGTATATACGTCCTTCCAGGAAAAAAAAAGCCTAATACCACGCTTTTCATCTCAATTGGCTGCAATCCAGATTTCTTACAGCAGCTCTGTACTTTTGTAAGGTTATTAACGTACTGAAAGAATGATGGGAAAATTGTGAAGTCTAATTAATAGTGAATATGTCTATAAGAAAGATAAAATTGAAAGAAAGGTTGGGCGCTTCTGTGCTCATGAGGGGGTGAATTCAAGAGTCAGGTATGTCCTCGGGTAGAAACAACACAAGAAAAATAGTAAGTGCCAGATGTGCAAGTGCTTATATCTCAGTATTAATATATCTCTGGGTTCTGGTGAGAGTCCTGGAAGTGATTTTTTTATAGCTGGCTTTAGGTAATGACTCTGATTATCCTTTGGATTTGTTCCACTGCGAGGCAACACTTACTGCATTTTTTTCATGGGCAGTTCATTTTGAAGAGCTGTATCTTCAAGACAAGCTGTAGCCTTCCTTGCTTGAAAGATTATAAAATCTTGAGAAAAGAAAAAAAAATCACTGCTGTTGGAAATCTTCCTCTTCCCCCTTAAAAATTAAATATAAGTGCATAAAATGTATGCACTTTTAGAGCAGCAGACAAATTTTTCTTCTATTGTCTGCATGTACTGTCTAGGTTTTCTGTCTCATATAGCTACTACCCTAATTCCAGAAAGCCTTGTCTGCAGGCACAGAGACTATTTTTGACACTTGCCTGCCACTGAGCTTGGGGCTGGGCTAAGAGCTGCTGAATGTATAGAGAGGTTTGGATTTTCCTCTTTTCTCTTTACACCCATTTTCCTGCAGGGCTGGTGGACAGTTACTTGAATCAAAGCAGCATGCCCCAAATCAGTTTTTATAACCACTCAGCAGTCACTGTGTATATTTTTCCCTCTCTGTGTATTGTCCTTTAAAGCTAGGAAAGATGCAAACAGAGCTAGCAGTGGGGAGAAAAGAAATTAGGTTATTTTGAGGCTGAGAAAAACAATTATGAGCTTCTGTGTGCATTGTTATTTCCCTGTTTGGAGACAGGATTTTGTGAAGATGGTTGAGGACAGACAAGACCTATACCGGGAAAAAGTTTGAGAAGCCCGGTTCTGGAAGATCAGAGGGAAAGAAAGCAAATTCTGTGTAATAAAATAACTGTAGTCTTAAGAATGATAGAAAAATTATGATTTTCTTTTCCTAAAATAGCTATTAATTCCTTCATTGCCCGAGGAGCTGCATAAATGGTGTACCTTGTCTGTTTTTGCACCCCTCCTTATTCTTGCCGAGCGGAAAGAAAGCTCTTGGAAAGCTGCAGAGAAGTTTCCAAAGCAGAATTGAGCAGGACGAGGTTTGGTGTGTGAACACGTAGAATCAATGAAAATATTGCTTAATGTAATGTACTGTCCCCAACCATTTTCTGATATTCTGTTGCCTTTGTAATTGTATCAGTTACTCATGGACTTCTTTTCATTGTTCCTGCAGGCTGTCTAGTTAGGCCGGATGCTGCCAGCATTTTTGCATAAAGAGCAAAACATTTCCACCATGGCTAAAACCAGTTTGACATGATGGTACTTTCCCAGTGGGATTATCCTGCTGCCTAATGAATTTGCCAGTGGAGTGCTTTGCTTAAATTTCCTAGAATATTAATCTTAGTGCAATTAGCAGTGATTGCATCTCTCTCCCAGAGCACTGGCCTAAACTCTTCAACCATGAAGAAAAGCATCAGAGTGGGAACAGCAAAGAACCACTATTCTGCTAATGAAACCAAGTGACACTTTTGTGTTGCTTTTCCCAAAGAAAATGCCCTACTTTCATGTGAAATTGATAGTAATAGCCGGAGTTTTGGAAAACAATGAGTTCCACCTCCTGCATCCAGATCATCATCATACATATCTTCATCGTTAGAGGCTGTGTTGTCAAGAAGGGCCAAACAAAACTTTAATTTCAGTAATTGGCTTGACAGGGTGACATGGCAAGCTGGGTGCAAGCAGCAAGTGCAGGCATTTCCTGCCTCATAGTTAAACTGCACACTAACTGTACAGCTTCTCTGTCAGGGGGAAAAGTTAGTTTTAGGATGCAGGTACAAGAATACTGCATGTGAAGGTCTGTGTGGACTATTGTCAGGTGTATCAAAGACCTCTAAACGGCAGTGGCCAGAACTGGTTCAAGCTCTGATCTACTTTGATAGTGACAATATGCACACTATGTTTCTGGGTGTTGTGTTCTGGCTTTGTCCACTACAACTACTTCTCTCTTCTGGAAGGTTAGGGAAGGTTAAAATTAAACCATTGAAAAAGGGGACTAATTCATCATTAAGTTCAGAGAAGCTGCCGAGGGGAATGGAGAAGTGGCTGAGTGGTGGATGATTCACAGGTACGGTCCTGTGAAATATGCTGCCTCTTGAACTGTCAACACAGCTTGACTTGGAGCACTGCAGCTTCTCCTTTCCTTGGAGCCAGGCAGCTGGATAATTGATGTCACCCACTGAGGAGTGATGAGGAAGCCCAAACACATTCCCCAGAGCTGTTTTCTGAAGCCTTTCTGTAAAAGAAGAGGGTTCTGTGCTTTGCTGAACACTTTGTGTATCAACCTGAGAAAAGGATTCCCCTTGATCAGTACTTCAGTTAAAAATGTCTAGCACTGATAGCAGTTAGAAAATCCTGATTGGAGTTCATTCTGTGGTAGATGAAGCAAACCACTTCCTATATGCTCTACCTCTAGAGGTGTTTTACCTCCAGCTCTGTTGTGCAACCTCATTGTACAAACACAAGAAGCAACTTTGCCCTGCAAAGTTATCAAAGAGCCATGGGAAGCAGGAAGACAGACTGAGGTGCTCTAATGATTCTCTTTTAGCCTTGGCCTCTAGGGATCTATGGCAACATACCAAATAATCAATCTCCTTCTAAAGATTTTTTTTTTTTTTTCTCAAAGCAGCCAGCAGCTCGACACAGCAGCTGTGCAGCCACCATGGCAAAGAGACTAAAGGCTGAACAATTATTCAGGTGGGTGCAATGGCATATTAGAAAGGAGAACTGAGTGGGCAAACCCACACAGCTATTCCTGTTGTATTTTTATCTGCAAGTAGGACTCTGTGCTTGCCCGCAGCATTAACACCCTGTATTTCTGTGTCAACACACTTGCAAAACTGAAAAACTGATTTTGAAAATGATGCAACAGTTGTAGCAGAGAGACTCGTCTGCTACAAATAATGTAATTAGCCTTTTCTGTGGGCAGATGAGGTTGTAGATATCCCAGAAGTAATGAGATCCCTGCTCCAAAATCCTCACTTGCAGTGGGATTAGAGGGCAGTCAGCATCCCACCCAGCTGCTGAGCAGCCTGTAATAATCAGCCCCAAATCAAGAGTGAATAGAAGCAGCCAGTCATTATAGTCTTACCCTGTACACCTATTTGAAGACATAGGAAAAAAATATACCTTTGTGTCTGAGACCAAATGAATACAGGAACCCCTAGTTTATGGGTTGTTATGTATTTTCTGTTACTAAAAGCTTTCGTTTTGCTATTCTCAAGCAATTCCAGTTGTTAATATCCTCTTCACATTTCTCTGCAGGCTGTTGAGAGTTATTAATTTCATGTAGCACTGTCCATTTATCCAGTGTAATTTGACTGAGTTTCCTGTGGCTAATCACAGAGTAGAATCTGGAAAATTGCTCTTTTTAAGGGTGATTTCCATTTGAGATAAATAGGCTAAAGATCAGAATCCGAGATCAAAATGCGTCTGTGCTTTTGGAACATTGGGAGCTCTGGAGAACTGGATTTCATGTGGTTAATGTGCAGGAAGGAGAGGGCAGTGAGGTCCCCAGTGATAATGTCAGCCATGAGGGCTCTGACAGGCAGAGCTGAGCGGTTCATTAACTGCTACTGTGTCCCTCTGAGCCCTGCTGGCTTCCTGGACACACAGCCAGAGCTGAGTGCAAGTGACTGAACCACCAGGTACAGCACGTCCCTCCTCACCTCGCAGCCTGCTAATCTGAAACAAGCACATTTGTTCCATTCACAGAGGAAGAGCCAGACATCAATATTCTGTTAGCTGTACTGTTACTGGTACATTGTTCAGTCACCCTAGGGTCAAAATAGGGGTGCTTTAACATACATTTAACCCTTTACCTCTTGTCTGGGAGCATCCTAAAGCAGTCAAGGCATCCTGAGCCTTAAAGTCTCCTACTGCCCTTAATCTAACACTAACTTTTTGTGTTTCCTCATACAGTAGGATGTCTTTGCCTTTTACTTTGTCTTTCCAGCTCCAGACAGGGAAAATGAAGTCACTACTGTGCTCTTCTCTGGACATGTAGGGAACTCCTAACAGTTATGGTCCAGCCATGTCCCATTTCAGTTTGTGGCCCTTCAGGCACAAAGAAGGAGGAAAATGTCCAATTACCTACATAAGCAGTTCCAGGGGAATATTTGCCTTTGCGTAACAAAATGAATGACAATTTTATCTCGTTCTGGCCTGCCCCAGAGCATTTACACTGAAACAGCATGACCGGATCTACTTTTGCTGGTTTGGAAATTACAGCAACACAGCCAAGAACTGGAAAAGAAAACCCTGATAACACAAACATATCACAATCATCTCAAGGACATGCCTTTGAAGGCAGTTTTTCCTGAGTGACATAGGCAGACTTGAGCTGTTGTAGCAAGGCAAGTGCCCTTTTGTGTGAGCACAAATAGTCTCCTTTGCTTTGGGAATTCTGGGGAGCATTGTGCCATCCATTCTATCTTTCCCACGCTACTATTTTTGATTGTAGAAAATACTCAAAAAGCTTCCTGTGTTGGTAGAATAAATGTAAGATTTACCTCCCAAAGCTCTGCTTAGACTTCTTGCAAAAGCAAAAACCACCCTATTTTCTTAAGCGTGGAACGTTGATGCTGAGTATCATCTGTACAGTAGCATTGTCTCATTTTAATCTGGTTTTTTGCCAGTGGGTCCCAAAGGAGATTTTACTATTATTCAGACTTTAAAGATGCTGAGAACAGAAACAATCTAGAGAATCACAGAATGTCTCCAAAGTCACTGCCCAATCCTTTAGGCTGTATCATTCCTCATTCCTCCCCATATTACCCTGATATGAACTCACATCCATCTCTTTAAACTCATTGTCACCATCACATTGTCTCTATGCCTTCATTTTATTTCTCCCTTTGCCTTCTCTGTATTCTCTTCATTCCCTGGTATCAGAGCATGTGAGCATTTGGAAGCAGCAGTGTTCTTAGGCCCTTTTTAGCCAGCTCTTTGACTGACCTCTGAGAGTAAGGTTAGTGATCAGTAAGGACATTCCACAGTGAGGGCAAAGAACAGTGACACAAGGTCTCTTCCTGGGAGAAAGTCTTAATGATTATCTGCCTTAGCAAACCACAAAGCATTTCCCCTAAGCAGAAAAGCAAGATGTGGCCATGAAGCTTGGTAGCTGTGTTGTCAGTATCCATACCATGCAAAGTTACCTTTCAGAAATGCGGATTTTATAAATACACTGCACTGTTCTGCAGCCAGAATTTACTGAGCTTCTCCCAACCCAAAGTCCTTTGTTTTTTTAGCAGATCAGAATCAGTGGTAATGCTCTTGGGGTAAGGTGAGGGCAGTGGGAGTGGGCCCTGAGGAGAATAGAAGAGCTCCATGTGATTTACTGTGGCGTCAGGGCCATTAAAGAGCAGCCTATTCAGTAGAGAAAAACAGCCACAATGTGCTAAGCCATTTCAAATCTAGTCACGCCTGCAGTTCTCGGATGCACAGCCAAGCTGCTCTAGCCAGACTGAGCATTTAGAAATCTCGTTGTACCCAAAAGAAAGTGTGTTCTTTTTCCAGAGCAGGGGAGCTATGCAGCCTTGTGTTCTGGGGGCTTCCTGAGCTGCAGCCATTATGGTGATATCGCATGTCCTGAGGAGTTCACTCCCAGTAATGAACCAATAAGATTGAACTGTTTCAGGTCCAGGCCTAAAACTCCTCTCAGTTGCTGCCTTCATAAGGATGATCGAGGTTCCTGAGCCTGCACGCTGCTCTATCCAGAGGGACCTTTGCCTCCACCTGGAGTCAACTGCATTAATAACACTTCTTCTATACTTCTGACATCTGCTTCACTGGATCAGTTTGCAGGACTAGCTGTGGGTTGCTGGGGTTTTATTTTAAATGTAAAGATGTCTGTAATTTCCTAATCAAAAGCAAGAAAGAAAGCAGAATGCTGTATTTTTTTAAATGAGAAGGTCAGAAAACTGAGTCTGAATATTTTGATAGATGTGCTGGAAGGGTATATAATGTAGCAAACAGTTGCACTATTTTTTCCTACAGTATGAGTACCTAACCTGAGAAATATTTTTCTTTCTCTAAGTCCTCTTCCAGTTCTGAAGTTGGGAAGTTTAGAAGGAGTGGAGTACAAAGTCTCAGTGGAATGTGAAGTTTATGTAAATAAATCTGGTAGTTAGCTTTGTGAGGTATCCTATTGCGTTTGACTTACCAGTTATCTCAAACACTGCCTAATTATTTGGGGTTTTTTCCCAAAAATAAGCTAAATAGTGACACTTCTGAAAGCGTCTGTGCTTCACACAAAGTCACAGTCATATGGAAATTATATCCTTCAGTTCATGTAAAGCAGCTTTACAGGAGCCCTTTAGTATGCACTGTTACTTTTAATAATCTTGGCCAATTTAATTATCTTGTGCTTTCTCTCTGCTACCCTGTTTTGTACACTATCAGGTTTGCAGGGATTCTCTGTATTGTTTTTGTGATACATGGGTTGGTTTCTAGAAAAACCTTTACTGTTGTAATCATTGTTCTTGGATTGTGGAGCTCTATCTGTAAAGAGAAAAACAACTTTAAAAATGCCCTCTGCTTTCTCCAAGTTTACTGTAATTAGCAAGTTTAGTTAAGAGAAATGTATTCTTTTAAGCTCCTGTTATGTTCTTTTCCAGTTATTGACTGTTTTTACAATGTGTGTACTTAGTACTGGTTCATTCCTTTACTATGGTGAAAATGACACGTTTTGTTAATATCAGATGGAAGTTGTGGTTTTGGATAAAGTTCTTCAAATTGATAATGGTGTGTGATTTTTCATTTTGTTCATGAGAGTAGTTAGAAGTCTGGAATTGCAGTTATTAAATTATTTCCTCCAGTGATATGCTGACACGAGTAATTTCTTGCAATTTACAAATCTGCATGATTTGGTAGCCTTGGGAAACCGTCTCTATTGAATATATGGCATGGAAAGAGCACTGTGGCTATTTCTACAGAAATCCATTTACCAGCTCTCAAAAGCCAAGAAGTGCCTCAACACATCTGGGAGCCTCAAAAAAAGTCTCGTTTTCTTCAAACGATAGTTAGAAGCCCTTACAGCACAAACCCTTGTGTCACTGCTCTCTGCCTGTTCTCTCCTCAGCTGAGCTTGGCCATCCTGACTCACAGAGCTGTGCCAGTGCCTTTGTGTCTGTGGCCCCAAAATCCTGTCCAAAGGCTTCCGGGGAATTAAAGGGGGCATCAGACCTCGTTGCAGGATGTCCAGCAAGCTTCATCAAGGCAGATAGTGGCAGTAGGAAGAAAGGAAAACGTTTGGCTTTGCGAATGCAGTACAGCATATAGATTATTGTGGGCCTTACCTTACGATTCTCCAAAAGGGATTCAATGAGGCAAGTTGAGTTCAGATCTGCTGAAAGAATGACAAAAGGACATGTTAAGGGACCTCTTAAGCACAATTTAAAATAAAAGAATTGACTTACCTTTGAATGCAGCAAACTCGGAACATCATGAAGATGCATGAACCAATCCTGATAGCAAGTCTGACAAAAATTCATTTAAAAAATTTAAAAAAAGGTATGTTTTACTCCAGTCCCAGTCTTTATCCATCTAGCAGCATAACATATTCCAGAATTTACCCATCAGATTTTAAGGCAGTGCAATTGCTACACTACAGCAATATCTAATTATAATCCACTTTTCCATTGCAACTATGGAATCATACAGATCTCATTTCTGTTCATTTCTAAATTCTGCACAATACTAAGAAATGAGTATACTGTAGCAACGGAAGAGAATGTTCTGTTCAACAGTCATTTAAAAATTAAGCTATGTGTGTTCAGACTAATAAAGCCAATTGAAATTGTCAGCACTGTTTTTTGCACAGCATTATCAATATAAACAAGCTGTGTGCTAATGTAAATTGTTCTGTAGTGAGACTAACAAAGAACATCAGTCTTTTAGCCCAAGAGAGCCTGTGTACTATAGCATTTCAACTGACAGATTTTGCTGTGTCTAATGCTATATTACAGTTTTCTTTAGGATAAAAATAATTAATTCAAACATGACCAAGTGACTTCACTGCTTTAACTGCAGCAGGCACATATCTTACATGGATGTAGGTGAAGTTCTATAAACAACCTGCCATCGATTTCTCTGCCTTCTGTCATAACAGAAACATTGGATTCAAACAGGAACTTGCCTTTTGCCATTGCTTGCAAAGGCCTTGTTATGAGCTAAGCAAATCACCAACAAAATTTGTATTACATTTTGTAAAGATGGACCTTATGATTCTGAATACATGACATCAACCGACTTCCTTTACATATTATCAACTGACTTCTTTACATATTCAGACAATCCTTACCCATTGGAGGCAAGAAAGACACTCCTTTTATGAAGACTTTTTTGTCATTTCTGTTTTGAATTACAAAGACTTTATGCCTACAGATGTTAGTTGGGTACAGAAATAAAGGTTTACTGCTCTCTGAATTTCCCTAGTCACTCCTTAAAGGATAGGTAAAGTGATTTATTATTTGCAGGGCCATCAGTGTAGCAAACAATTTTAAACAAAGAATTTTATTTTCTTAGCAGCTCAGCTCTTCTTCCAAGCACCTGGTGCTTTTAATTTCTTTTTTTTAATCTCTCTACTCTTTCATTTCTTTCCTTGTGCTAATACACAAACTCTTTTGATCTTTATCAATATTTATTATTTGAAAAGACTTTGAGTAAATATACCTCAAAGTCCTCTGCAATAACAGCTGATGGAAACAAAATACTTACAAAGTAAGTATTTACCTTCTGGTAAATCTAAATACCCATTAATTGCTTTGAAAGTCTCATGCTTCTGTGTTCTTAAAATAATTTTTGTGACCACACCAGCTGCTCTTTGCCAAACTCATGTCTATCCTCTATGCAACCTTCCCTAATAATTTCTGCTTGCTATTTACTGACTTGATTTTGTTTCAGGATAGGTCCCATCTTTTGAAGTACATCTTGATTGGACTCTCCTAAAGTCAAACTTTGACCTTGTAAGAATTTTTATACTTTCCTGGTTTTTTTGTAGTTAAGGATATGTAGGACTTAATTCTTAAAGTTGTTGTCCCTGTTGCCTCACTTCTGATTGTAGGATACTCTAGATGAAACCGTGATTTTTTCCATCTTCCTATCACAATCTAGAATTTCTGTTCTTCAGGCAATTTTGGGAAAATTATCCATTCTAAATGTGAAAAAACCAAATAAACAAACATAAAATCCAACAATAATTTGTCCTATTTCACAATAGTTCTGTTTAGCTTTGATCTTACCTATAAGATGTTGAGACCTCTGATACGACAAGAATCAGAGCATTTTTAGTACAGTACAATGGGACAGCATAACTGCAAACAGCTTTGGACATTCACATGCTAAAATTTTCAATATAGTCTTGCCACTGAAGCAATTTTTTAAATTTGTCAGTATGTGAACAGCGTACTGTGTCAAATTATGCTATATTTTTTTTATAATCTATTATCTGTTCTGTGATAAAAACAGCTCATGGGATGTGCTTTAATGTGTGTTCAAGTGCCCAGTTAAGAATGTTTTCCCCAGCGAGGCTGATTTAAGTTAGATGAGAACCATCCATACTTTATACTCGACAGCAGTCCCCTGCTTCATTCAGTGCTTCTGTACTTCCTATGCTTTAATTCTTGCTAAGTGGGGAAAAGCTCTCTCAGAAACCTGATGCACCATGAACAAATTACTTACAGATATGAAAAGTTCTGCATCTAGCTGACTGCTTGTCTGATCAGCAGAGGAAATTGTGACAAGTGCTCACAAAACCCACAGCAGGGATGAGGACGTGCTGTGCTTCCCGTGGGTTTGTGTGCAGCGTGGGGCTGGGAACGAGGGTCTGTGCTGGCTCCTGTCTGGGGTGTGCCAGGGCTCGCCAGGGCAGACACTGGGCTGCCTCACACAGCTGGCTTGGGAAGCTGGTTGCAGGTTACCCCATCCAGATAAACCCTATGACTCACTCCAAGGAAATAGGAAGTGCCTCCTTCAAACCTGCACGGTAAGGGACTTCCATTGTAGCACATCCATTTTAACACGAAAGAGCCACGGGAAAAAAATATCTGTTAAATCAAGTGGTGAAGCAATGTTTTATATTAAAATGAAGCAGCAGCAAAAAAAAAACAACCATCAAAGCAAAAACAACAGAGCAAATTTGGCATAGAAATGAGGATAATGTCTCTCAAACCGCTTGACTATTTCCTCTGTCCTACAATACAAACCACAGAAAATGCTATCACATCAGATAATCAGAACTAGAGTGCAGGACCATTCCACAACTAGAAATTAAAAATCCAAACATCAGGAGTTTTTTTCCTGCACTGCAGGTGTCAATTGCCTATTCCATGCACATCCCAGAGACATTGTAGCACAATAGCAAGATTTAATACGGAAAAAACAAACAAACAAAAAACCCAACCCAAAACAAAACAAAAGAAATCCAAACAGGAAAAAAACATAAACACAAAACCACAAAAAAAACCCCAGACAATTTCTGAGCACAGAAAGGCAAATTTTGCCTAGAGGCTTTATTCTGACTGTCCCCTTGAAGGGTAGATTGTACTTTTTGTAGCCTGCTGGAAGGACAACTCTGACAAGTCCAGGAGCAGTCCTGTGACTGACACTTCAATGGCAAGAGTGACTTGGGCATGACTTTGACTTATCCTCTGGACACCATCAATGGACTTCACTTTCCAAGAGACTTCACTTCCCCTTCCTCATGTGTCTCCCACTTAATGTTGCAAATTTTTCATGACAACAAATATTTTAAAATAAAATTGTATTTTCATAACCAGTCAAGTATCATGTCATTACACACATTTCTGCTCTCCCAATTTATTTAGCATACCTGCAATCATGTTAATATATCCTAATGTGTTTAGCTCACACCAATGTTAAGATTTCACTACAAAGTTACCTCAACACATTACAATTTGTGAGAATTATTTTTATTCTATAGTGATACTTACTTACCTTCTTTTTTCTCTCCTGTCTTTTTTAAGTTATGTTACTGCACACATTACAAGTGCCTTCCACTCTTCAAAGATTATTTCACCCTGGAAAAATAAATGGGTTTCCCTGGACAGCTGCAAAGATGAGAAGTGAGATTGAAGTATTATTCCTAATGAAAACCATCTAAGACTGCACGATCTAAATCTAAAGTGATATTTTTCCTATCTTGTTTGGGAGACAAGTAGCTTTGAGATAACCATAACCGAAGTATTTCCCTTCTGTTGCATCAGTAACGAATAGTGTGTAATGTAATATTTTAGCCTTGACACAGCTTTAGAGCTCTCTCATGGAATGCTACATTATCTGCTATGAACTAACCCTTATATCGCATCACAGTTGCAGTGACTGGTGAGTCTTTTTCTTTATAGGTTATGAAAACAACATGATTTATGTCCCATCTGTTCACCACTACATGAGGAATTCACAGAAGGCACTCCCCACCCCCTCTTACTGCTTGCTTTATCCTAAGTCACATAGGATACATTCATGTTAGTTACGTAGAGATGAATCACAAATTTAAAATGGACATTGAAACAAAAATATAGTGGATTTCTTCTCCTAGATTCATTTTTCATCAAAGTGTTGCTTTGAAAAACTATTCCTTCTCAATAAATGTCACTCACGGAAAAGATTCAGCACTGTTTGGAAATTCGTGGTCTATTTATATACAAGATCAAGTAAAATAACCAAAGTGTCCTCTGGCTTTGGGATCCTTTTGAGGGTTCCTCTGATAAATTGTCTATAAGACAACCTTGAAGTTTTTCTCTCTTGTGCAGTTTAGAAACAGAGAAAAGTTATTTTCAGTGGCTTCCCATGTAGTTTGCTGAGAATCATTGAAAACAACGACACGAGAATTTGGTTTCCATTACTCAAAATAACATCATAATTTACAATTGGAGCAAATTGAGCAATATTTTCAGCAGATGCTCAAAAGATAATCCTATTCATCTTCTCCACACACATTTCAAATGATTGTACCCAGTGCAATGGTGGCTTCAGCAAGGTCCTTCTTGATTAAGGCCACTAACGGTAAGCTCAGAGTCAGACCTTTTGTTTCACATACCACCCAGAAAATTTCTAACTGCATGACTGAGAGGAAAAGAAGTCTCCCAATTTATCATTCTTTAGCAAGCTCAAAACCCAGGGGAATCTGAAAATTCTCCTTTATTGCTTTGCCATGATACCTGTCATTGTTTCTATTTGCAGAATAGTGACTTAGCTTTCCCC
Organism: Melanocharis versteri; assembly: GCA_013397845.1. NCBI lineage: Eukaryota > Metazoa > Chordata > Aves > Passeriformes > Melanocharitidae > Melanocharis > Melanocharis versteri. Next base: position 3,338,242 of record VZTG01005027.1, on the reverse strand, counting down.
TTTTGAATCAACATATTAAAAGAGTGAATCTGTTTCTCATGTCCTGCTAGTACCTTTCCTCCTTTGGTATGGAAACCTGCATCCGTGAAGGCAATGAGGGGAAAATTCTCTGCATAAGGATATGAGAACTGCTGCTTGGCTCACAAATAGATGCCTATTGTCCTTCGGTCACTCCATATTTATAAAACAACCCACCCCAAGACCAGTGGACCTTAAAAGAAATTTGCTGATGTTATGTTTCCTGTCGCCACTATTTGACAATGCTTTCTCATTTTTCCATGAGTGATATCCTGTCTCACTAGGGCAAGAAATAACAATAAAAGGTTTCCTCTTTCTGGTGTTTCACTCCAAAAGAAATAGCACCTTAGTGGACATTGTATCTCTAATCAAACTTTTTCCTTGCTTTTTAAATTTTCTTTTAAAAATATATTCAGCTTATCTTCTTTGTTGCCACTACATTTGTTTTGAGTTGGTTTTTTTTGGGGGGGGTGTTGTTTGCAAGGGTTTTTTTGTCACCTTCTTACATGATGCTTGCTTTTAATTTTGGTCCCTCTCTATCTGTGAGGTTTCATTCTACAGTTTGGTAGTCACCATTCAGGAAACCTCAGAAGCTTAACTTAATGTGTGGGAGCTCTTATCTTAAATCTTATGCTGATCATTGTAGATGTTGAGAGCCACTTTGAGGTGTTTGGGGGTTTTTTTGTTTATTTGCTTTTCCTTAAATCTACAGCATCCACAACAAACGTTTAAATTTTAGGTCTCTTCCAATTGGAATATTCTATTCTAATATTTTGAGAAGAGTAAGAAGACTGTATGCTTTGGGATCTTTTGTTTATTGGTTCAGGGTCTCCAGAGAGACCTTATAGCACCTTTCATTTCCTAAAGAGGACCTACAAGAAAGTAGGAGAGGGACCTTTTACAAGGCCAGATAGGGGACAAGAGGTAATGGCTCTAAGCTGAAAGAGTGTAGGTTTAGATTAGATATCAGGAAGAAATTCTTTCCTGTGAGGATGGTGAGGAACTGGCACAGGTTTGGATGCCAAGTCTCTGGAAGCTCAAGGCCAAGTTGGATGGAGCTTTGAGCAACCTGATCTAGTGGAAGGTGCCCCTGCCAACGGCAGGAAGGTTGGAAATAAATGTTCTTTAAGGTTCCTTTCAAACCCTAACAATTCTATGATTCTGTGATTGAATATGTTGGGCATAAAAAAAAGAAATAAAAAATTATAATTTCAGATTCAGCAAGACTGCAATTTCCACCCACAGTGAGAATTATGAGACTTTTGCTTATTCCCAAGTGTAACAGAAGTGAAATGGGAGACAAGCTTCTTCAGAGAGGTGTTTACTGTAAGGAACACGACTATGCGGAAACATCTTGGTAAATTATCATTAAACAAGCAAAACAGTGCTGGGCAACAAAGCCACATGCTGCAGTTCAGAATTAACTAAAAATAAGTTTTGTCTGCAACACAACAAATTATCAGCAAGACAGATGGCCAAAAAGAGGAAAATCAGAATTGTTTCCTCTGGGGCTGGATTTCTGAAAATAAACACTCAGTCTTGTCCCAGCTTTGTAACAGAAAATAGAATTCAGTAGCATGGAGGAAACTGGAGAATCATACAATTGCAATGCAGTATTTAAAAGCATAGCAATATGAGAGAAGGGAGCAATAATGACAATTGTTCTTTAAGTCTGTGCTGGAAGCAGACTGAGAGGAAGTTTGGTCTGCCGGAGAGGCAGCTGTCTGGGTGTTGGGAGGCCTTGGCCTCGCTGGCTCTCCTGTTTACTCCTCATGTCTGAACCAGACATTGAATCCGCCTGTTTACACATTGCTTCCCAAGCCATGCCTCTGCCTGGGAGGAAGAAATAATCACGTTTTTCATCACATTTTAAACAAGAAGAGGGCTGGCAAACAGTTTTTCAAAGCTGGCATAGTGATGCAATGAATAGCTCCAAGAGAACATTCTGTGGTGACAGTGGAGGTCACAGCTATCAAAGAAAAGGGGACACCTGTGGCTTTCATTTTAAATGCTGTGGTGACACTTCAATAATTCTCTAATTTTGTTAAAAGGCTTTGATTTGTTTTGTCACAAAACTTCCCAGAAAGTCTCTGCTCAAGTTCCCCATGCTTAACAGTTATACTTTGATCATGTTAAATGAGGGTCTCTCCAAAGGAAAAGAATTAGCATAGATGAAATGACTGTTCTGGAAAAGTCTCCAGGCCAAGGAGTTTTGAGTGTGCCTGATTATATAGATGGAACTACCCAAAAGACTACTTAGGTCCCCATGTATTTTGGAGAAGTTTCTAGGCCTTTCCATGTAGAAACAAGTTCATCTATGAAAGTTGAGATGGAAGTATTTTCTTAGGAACAGTTTAGACACATGTGGATCCCTAATACTCTGATCCCAGAGCTAAACACATGGCTACAAAATTGAAGTGCATCCTGAGGCTTCTTCATTGTTACCAATTCAAATTCTGATGCTAATAAAAGCCATTTAGCTTTGCTGAGCAATATTTTAGCTCCTTAATAAATTGCTTGTCAAAAGAAGAGATTTGGCCAGAGTACCAATTAGCCAAGTACCACCTCACATCTGCGGATAAAATCTGCAGACTAAATAGCTCCTAACGGGCCACTTGCCACAGCATAACCTGGTCTTATCCTCCACGCTAAACCTGGATGAGGAAGAAGCAAAGGAACTGGATACCACAGCTGCATATCATCCAAAAGTTGTCCTCTAGCAGGGAAATTCTCAGCTGAGCAAATCCAGCTATTCTCCAGCATCATCCTCCTCTTTGCAGATAGCACAAGGATGAGAAAATACACAGCACAATCACACCGTTTTGGTAACAAGAGAAAAGTTTCGTCCCATCAGCTCTGCCAGTTATGGAAGCACGGTACAGCCACAGCACGTATGTCACAGCCAACTTTATCCCCAAGATCCATTGCTTGCGAGATGAAGCAACAGCCTGGCTCAGTGGAGGGGTAAGTGGGACAGGACTGCTCGGCCACACAGCCACCACCATGTCTCACAACCATAGAAGATGTACACTACACTGACAAAAGGGATGGTCAGCCCTTCTGGTGTGTGAGCTAAAATAATCACCCTCACGATGGTGCTCACCAACAGTACACATTTGTGCCCGCTTTGTGCAAGTTTCAGACACCACTGACCCTCAACAACATAAGTACATAATGAAAATTAAAAACAAATTACCAGCTGTTTGGTTCTTCCTTTAGAAATTATACTTAGATGAATTTATTAAAATGAATGTCATCTGTAGTGCTATTCACTTACTTCAAGTACTGTGGACAGGAAGTTAGGGCTTGCAGTGCTTTTATTTTACGTGTAAAGGATGACCTGCACCTCACCTCCCTGTGGGGGTAAGGAGAAGGCCGTCATCTCCCTGATGCTTGGCTTCTGTGTCCAACCTGCTACTGCATATTATCACTGGCAGACAGTCACACTCACACAAATCACCTGTGACCTGCTTTAGGTCACAACCCTGCGCTGCCAAGCACCCCTCTGCTGTTACAATATCTCCTTCCCCAGAGGAAGAGCCCTGGGGCCATGCCAGAGCTTGGGGAAAGCAAAGGTGGGGTCAATTGTTTCCTCTGCTCCCTGTGTGCTGCAACATAACCAAGTACCCCTATTTCCTGGCAGCACAGAGAGGTCTGGACTGCATCATGCTAAAAAAAAACTTGACTGTTCAATTTAGTGATAAATAACATTCAGAATACTTAAAAGTATGAGCTGGTGAAATAATACATCAAAATATGAGCTGGTGAAATATTAGAACTCATTTAAATCCCAAGCCACTTTGGGGGAAACAAGTTCTGTCCACTTCCTTGTAGTTGCTGTAAACACCTCAAGGCTTCTCAGGTCCTGGGCAAGGCGAGGGGAAGCACATGCCTTTCTCACAAATGTACATCCCTTAGTTCACCATGGGATGAAACACCCTTCCTGCAGAACTGTTTTCAGCAGTAGTTGGAATTTATCCCATGCTTTTAATCTGACTATAAACAACAGCATTGCATTTGTCTCTCTCATCTCTGAATGTTGTTTATACTCACTTGGATGTAGAGAAGGCTGTCTAGTCCATCTGGATTTCTTCCCCTGCTGCTTTTCAAGGGTAATTAATAAACCCTATCCTGTTTACTGGTCCCAGTATGAACCCACAGAAACAGGGAGTTGTGGTGATTCACATTAGTTGTTTTGAATTCAGTGAGGGTGAAAAAAAATGTTACATGCCAGTATTTTCTAAAGAGGTATGAAATGACAGTGGTTCTCAAGAGGAGTCAGGACCCTTTCTCTCTAAATTCAGTGAGGCCAATGCAGCAGAAACATGCAGCCATGGCATTTAGTAGTATCTACAAAACTGAAGAGCTCAGATCGTATCTGGGCATTTCCAACCATGTGTTCAAAGCTCTCAGCAATCCAACAGAAGTATTTTCATCTAAATATTTGAAAGTTCTTTGCATCCTGTGAGCGAAGCAGTTGTAAAAACCTGGGCACTCGTCCTGGAGCACTTGGTAAAAGCATGCAAGGGCCTTTTCTAATAAGAAACCTGTATGAATACCTGTGTGCATACAAATGCATGTGCCAGGAATTGCTCCAAACACAAACTATGATACTCCTGATCTTTATTTAGAACTTTGTAAACAGAAGCAGAAGTCAGAGTGTGAACCACTGTATTAGGCTAAAAACCTGTCACACATTAGAGTGATCTCTAATCTCTAGTTACTTTTATAGAGAAGCTACCCTGCGAAATATTTTTCTTGGCTGGAGTCTATGAAAAGTTAACTGTAGTTTTCTAAGCAAGAGGAGGCAGAACAGTGGGCTGGTTGCTCTCCTAACTTCCTAGGAGAAATTCCTAGGCAGAGCTCTTTGTCCAGTTTTAGTGAGAATGGCCAGATTTCTGTGTATTTTCATATGTCAGAAACTAATCCTAGCACAGTTTATACATACTAAAGCACTGTCACAAAGTGTACTACAAGCTAATTCATCCCAGCAGTCTCTCTAAAAGAGGCTGCCATGATACACCCAGACCCTCCAGTCACATCTGTGCTGCACATTGCAGGGTTGAGGTCAGGCACAAGCCACATAATTCCAGAAACATCCTTTGAAAATGTATCTCTAATATCACTTGAACTAGTATAACAGCACAACATTTATTAAATCTGATTATTATTGTGACAGAAACCTGAAAGATCACGGTGGACTTACGTCTTTTCCCACCCACTGTCCATTGGAGAGGACCAGAAGGAAAGCCACATTGCTTCCTGAAGAGATGAGACAGAAACTGCACCACTTCTTGGGCCAATCTCCACTGGACCATCCACATCCGGTGGGAGCACACCTGCCTGTGTGGTGTCAGCCGTCTCTGTTCACACAGATTTACACTCTTTGTTCTACAGCAATTAAGGCCAAAGGGGAAGTTTCAGGTGGTGATTTGGTGGCCCACTGGGACATGATCTGGTTAGGAGTCTGCTCTGGGGTCAGCAACATGGGGCTTCATCACAAGTCCCTTCTTTAGAGCCAATTATGTGTTTACTGTTCTGCAAACAACAGGGCAGCAAAAAAAAGCCTTGGATCCAGACAAACACAGGCATAGCTTCTTGTTCTCATTTGAAATGGAAAATTTAAACACAGATGTTTAGATACTAGACACTCCTCTAGCAGCTTCTTGCTTGCTGCTCACTTTCACATAAGCCTTTTATAATTTAAAACATGTTTGAGGCTTCTAATTACTCAGGAATTATTTCCATTACAGCTGTCCTGAAGCTCTGTCCCTCTGAATGTCCTTGGTAACCCTACATGGGCTGTGGTTCTTATCCCTCCTGTTCTCCTTCTCTGTCACAGGCTTTTCTTCGCAGTCTGGCTATGCACATTGCAGAAATGGTCTTTTGCTTTCCAAAAGGCACCATAATGTAGTACAGAACAAATTACCTGAGAAGGAATCAGGGTGCTTTCCAGCTCAGACAGACACCTCTCAGTGTCAAAATGCTCAGCACAAAATGTCCACATTGTATGACAATAAGTAATAAAGTATAAAGTGTTGGTGGAACTTTTTTAGACTTGTTCACAAAGATAATAACACCTTTAGCAATTTTTTTTAAGCTGTCTGCTCTAAATATTGATTGCTGGAATTGTAAATAAAAAGAAAAAAATACAACCCCCAAACAATACTTAGAAATAGATTCAAGTAAAAAATATTTACATGACTCGGGTATAGTTATTTTCCACCAGTGTCTATAGCAGATACATTCATGGGGACAGATTTACTTACAGGTATTTAGTGAGATTATAGAGATACAGAGATCTGTTTAAGAAATCTTAAAACTACTGAAGTTAGGAAGAATTTTCCACACATCGTCTGTTCTTATTTTATTCTGTAAGTTCGGACCATCAGCCAGTGCTGTGGACAGAATAAAGGCCTAGACTGACTTTTGATGTGAAGCTGCACACCACTTCTCCTGTTCCTGTGTGCACCCCCTGCTCTGGCTGCTCCCCAATGCTTACGAGATACACCAGCTCCATCCCTTCCTCACAAATGCAGAGCAGCTTGCATGGGAGGATAGCAAAGTATTTTGAAAAACCAACATGTGCAGAAGATGGCCAAGAACCATCTCCAGTTTTCAACAGCATGACAGAGAAGTTAGAAAATTTCAATTGCAGAATATCATATCTGCCCTTATGACCAGCCATATCTGAAATAAAACAAGATTAAGCTGCAACAGAATTTTTATTTCATTCCAATAGCCCTGGGGAAAAGTATTCTGCTTGGATGGAAACACTAAGTGTGGGAGCATGGATCAGTCAAACAAACTGGTAAGGCGGCAGAGAGAAGACAACACTTGGAAAGGGGAATGGAGAAAAACCAGAGACTTTTCAGAGCTGTAGGTATTTTCTTCTCTCCTGGGCAGGGCACCCCCTAGCTTGGGTGCTAAAGTGGTGCTGAAGTTGGGAGCACCATTTCCCTGGATTTCTCATTTTGTCAGGGTGGGAGATAGATAAGACTGATGCAGAACATCTCAGCAAGCAGCAACACTGAGGCAATGCTCTGAACTTAAAGGTCACAGGAAGGGGCCTGCAGTTAAAGGCCTTCATCCCTGCCACGAAGAGCTGTGAATCTTCAAAGGAAGGTAGCAAGTATGTATGTGACAAAGCCAGGCACTACTTGTGTACTTAGCATAAAATAAAAGTACACCTCGGCCTCTTGGGCAAACAGACACTTGGAAAGCAAAATAATAATGTTTTTTTAGAAGCAGGAAAGTCAAATCAGAAATCCTAGTTTTGGGGGGAATGCTTGGCAAAAGGAAAGACATATTTCTATTCTAATTATTCTTAGTAAGACAGGAACAGCTCTGTAGAAAGGTGATTTCCATGATCAGCAAAGGCACATGTGGAGATGCAGCTATAGTAGTAAAAGTGTTTTTTCTATAAGAACTTAATTTATTCAGCCAAAATGGCACCAAGAATAATAAATAGTCTAACATGCTTTTTTGCTTCTATGAAGCAATGTCACAGTAAGAGGGATTACTAGCACAGATATACCAGCCAGCTTTTTTTTTCTGCATCAGACACCCAGTCACAGATATAACACACATTTCCTCTTAGCTGCAAAGCATTTACAGTTTACTCTTAATCAGATTTTCCTTCAAAGAAAGAAATGAGTAACAGACAAAAGTTCATGAACGCAAATCAGTGGTGCAAATCTCTCAGTTCAAAATCATTTGAACTTTGCTGAACTTCCAGATCTGAAGCGTAATGTATGATTTATGGTGCTGCTGAGTGCAGCTGTGACACCAACACAGACCAGAGCCACACAAAGTGCTGTCTGGGAGAGCAGAAATAATTTTATAGGAAGTGTGATAAATAAAGCTTTGCTTTAAGTCTTTAGTTTTAAGATAATTTATCATCTATTCACGACATTTTCCCATTCAGATGATTAAATTGGTCAAATCCCAAAGGACCCAGAATCATTGCCTTGGCTAGTCCTACACTGGAGTTGGCCTCAGTGCTGCGAGCTTTACAAGCAGCTCCCAAAGAAATCTGAAATTTGCATGTCAAAGTCCTTTGCATTGCATTCCACGTTTACAAAAAGCCATACATATATCCAGTCCAAATGCACCAGATTTTAATACTAGTAGCAGATAGGAAACAACTTCTTTCAAAGAGAGTTGTTACAGCCTTAGGTATTAGTGCATCACATTTATCTCATACTGAAATTTCTGAAAATCAGTATTTTAAGCTAAAGGATAGATTGAAAATAGAAGAATTAGCTCAACTATGCAGAAAGGATATCTTTGTCCTCAGGCTCAGCTCTAGCATATCAACTATTATCAACTTTGAATGTCTTTTCCATGTTTCTGATGGAAATATTAAAAGATTAATGATTTCATAGCTGTCATTTGCTTGTAGCACGATAAATTATTTCCATGGAATTCTGTGTCAGTCTTCGACTTTGATACATGCAAATTGATTTTACTTTAAGTTAAATTATACAGTGGAAACCCATTCTTCTCATTGCTTATGAGAGTGGAAAGGAAGAGAATATTTGTTTAAGTGATCTTTAGAAGAAGTGTCAGTACCTACCCTTCCCAGGACAAGCATACGAGGGAGTGCTATGGCAGATTACCTTTAGCATTGCTTTTGGAGCAAACTGCTGCACGATCCAAGTGCTCACCTTGTAACAAAGCAGAGAAGCCTTTGAGTGCTACCCTAGATGGAGTCACAGCAAGACACCACTCTACCCCTCCATACACTGCAGTTGCTCCCTTTTAAAAATAGTTACTGGGTCCGTTCTTCTGCAAAATGGACACAGGTGTATCCACAGCAAAGAGCAGAGCTCAGGTGCAGCACGCTAATGCTCAGCCCCCAGTGACACAGCCCAAGCAAAAATAATCTCAGAAGAAGTCACTTTCAATAGAAAAGCAACTGAAAGGAGTAAAAATCACGTATTTTCCTAAGTACCCAGGATGTAATAAAATACCATACCCATCACAAAGTACTTCACAGATAATCTATAACAACAACAAAAAGGTAACGCTATAGAGCAAGCCAAAATTATCAAATCAATTCATAAGACTTCACTCTCTGCTTTTGTACTGGTTTGCCATATGGAAGCTACAGAAGGAACATACTGATGCTTTACTATATGGAATATCCTAAAGGAGCATGGAGAGCATTAAGGAAAGCTCCAGACACAATTTGCTACCAATAACAGATGACGTACTTTGTCAAGGTCAAATGTCAGAAAACTGAAAGACATTTGCAAGTCTTTCACATTCCTTTTAGAACACGGCAACCCTCCAGATAATCTAATTATTCCCTAAAGTAATACTATATTTGCTTGAAAATACTAGCCCAAAGTACATTCTTGGATTAATGCTTGTAGAGGACATCACAAGTAAGACTGAAATAATCTCACCAAAATCTGAGGGCACATTTAAACAAGATAGTATGACCAATTGTTCATGGCTGCTGCCAAGATTTGGCCTACATTATATTAGATTAAACCAAGTATCACAAATTCAAGCCTTGGAATACAGAAATTCTATTATTACAGTGCTGAGTTGATGGAAAACACAATGCAGCAACAAGTACAATCTATGGGTTTAGAAACTAATGAAGCTACAAGCACTGAAAATACGCCTAATGGGTAAAGAATGTTTTTCATCTAACTTTTGTTGATATGAGTAACTATGCCCTGTGGACCAACTCCCATGTGCAAGGCACGAAATAATCTTTAACACTAAATCTGACAATAAATCATTTCAGAAACATTCTTCTTGTTCACATGGGAAAATGTTGCCTGAAGAATCTTGGTCATAAAGACTGCATGTTTACAAATTAATACTGAACTGGTGGAAAAAATGAGTCAGTCAGTGGGTAGGTATTCTATAGGGTTTAATTTAACAGAAAACAGAGTGGATAACCAGAGCTAGTTCTGCAGTCAGGATAAGTTACAAGGGCTACACCAGTCTGGATCAGACTGTTCTTATCTTCTTCTTGTCTTCCTCATCTGTTTATACTATACAAAAACTTGACACTAAATTTTAAATAAATAAATAAATGTAATAAATTATCCATTTCATAGTCATTAACATTTATTGGTTGAGAAAATTTTTTCTCATCCGCAGCACTGGACAGCTTCTGAACAAAATTCTTTGGCAGCATGAAAAAGACAAATCAAACAAAAACCTGAAGACAGGATTCATTTTAATTTAAGCCAGCAAGGAAACAAAATATTTGAAGAAAAAGGGAAAAAATATTTTTTTCTCCAGGTTGTAGCGATAGGTAGCGAGACACAAATTGCAACTCTTCATAACTTTGACTTCCCAGCAATAACTATTTCAACTATTTTCTGAGATCATAAATTAAACACAAGGTGTGAATGCTTTGGCATTAAAATGACCGATCCAGATCAGACAGAGTGGTAGAATCATAGAATGATTTGGGTTGGAAGGGACCTTAAAGCACATCTCATTTTCATTTCTCAGGTTGTTCGTTGAAAGATATTCCAACTTGTTGATCCTTTTAAAACTTCTCCCTTAGAGAGGGCTTTCTAGAACCATTTTTATGTTACAAAATCTCACTCCAGATGAAACCTGAGAGTGTTCTGAATTCCAAAATGGAAATGAAAGTTTATTATTAAATGTGGATGCACCTTCATGCAGCTGGAGATCCTGCCTGGTATCCTGGACACCCTGAAGCACTTCAACACCACTACACCCTGTCATTGCCAAAGGGTGGGAGCAGCTGGTGAGGGCCCAGGAGTCCAAGCACAGCAGAGGAGTTGGGCTACACTTCAGTGCAGTTACAGAAGTGAAGGGGGGACACATGACTGTTAGTATGTCACTTGCAGAAAATAAAAGAACATTTCCTTGCACAGTTTCATTGCCTGCATGATCAAGATCCATACAGAGACATTTTTTGAAATGATCTCTTGAATAAAAGTAAACATAACTTTTTTCCATATTTTGTCTGCTTTCAACACTCAAGGAACTTGAAGATACCTTAAGATCAGTGATAAAACTACACCTTTCTTTCCATGCTCACTATTTCAGTTATGCAAGCACTACTTGGGGTATCCCACGGAGAAGCCCCACATCCTGTCTTAGAACCAACTGTCCAGATTCATTTTCAGCCCAGCCAACAATAGCAGGACTATAAGACAAGACTTCAGGAACAAGTACTTAGCTCCTTGTCCTTGTAATCTACTGACTCAAATTAAGTGAGTTAAAACCAATGTGAATCCAAACAGAAATGTGCCACTCTTCCCAATCAGAGAGAATTCAAGTTTGAAACTGAACTCATGGATGTTCTGAGCAAGCCAGACTTCCAGTAAGTGGGAGCAGGCACAACCCCTGCCATGCCTTGCTGCCTATTGTCTCACCAGGAGTTCTGCTACTGCTGGAGTTTCTCAAGCAGATAATTACTAGAGCTTTAATTAACCAAGTGTCTGACTGTTTCAATTGAATAGAGGAGAAATTTTTTGTCCAAAGAAACTCAGGTAGGATGTTTTCAAGGATCGATACACTTGCTAAAATGGCAGACGCTCAACATGCCCACAGGTTTTCATTCGTTCAATATTCATAATTTAATTACACACACTAGGTTTGGCTTAGAAAAGTTATTTGGAAGGAGAAAGGGGGATAGAGAGCAAGGATGACTTGTATCATCTCAGAAAAAAAGAAAAAAAAAATCTGTGTCAATAAAATCAGCTGACCCTTTAGTTTGTCTTTCAGTTTCAGAAATACTTTGCACACATATTTAGATGGAGGACTGGGCAGATTTCTCATGTAAATAATTTACAATCTTTTCCAACTATTCCCATTTTGCAGCAAGAACTACAACATAAAGACTCTTTCATTTAACTTGAAAACAAAACGAATAAGATGCATGTGAAAATGCAGCCTGACATTACAATAAACAAAAAAAAAATTAAAGAAGACTACCAGTAATCCTTAGCTTCTTCCTGAGTCACACAGAGGTCTTTGTCTCTTGCTGTCACCCCACTTAGTGCAGAAAAGCCAGAAAACACCACTCTGAACACAGCAAGTAGAACTGCTGCATCAAAACAACTGGAAGCTGATTTTCCAGGATTGAATTTAAACATGGAAGTGCTCTCCTCAGCAATCCAAAAGTAGAATCCTGAAATCCAGGTCACATTTCATAAAGAGGTAGACACCAGTTATTCCCAGTTTGGTCAGAAATCAGAACTTTTATATGTGACCAAAACTGCCAATAGTTCCCTGTTCTCCAGGTCCTACGAGAAAATACAAACAGATCAATTAGGAAGGAAACCCCCTTGGAATTTTAAACTTTAAGGACAAGAATATTCTCCTTTAATTTTTTTTCTGTCCTTAAATGGGAACTAAATGTCGTGTTAGGATTATTGAGGCCTAGAGGACATACACAAAATAAGAGCAGACTTTCAGTCTCAGTGACCTTTGGATCCTGAGAAGGCAGGACAACCCCCACCCCCTCACAGTCATCACTTATCTGCTTCACAGTAGAGCTGTGAACAGCTCTTCTTCCCTTGTCACCATTCCCAGCACCCTCCTTCACAAGACAGAGTTCTCCTCTGTAATTTGCATGTATTATAAGGTTAAAATTATTTGAGAGATGAACAATAAACAAAAGCCTATTTTTCTCCTCCACATCAACACACATATTCTCTTGCTTTCTTCCCTGCACACACCTTTCACATCTACTAGCCATAAATATTTAATATTCACGATGTGCTACAGAAAAATCTTTTCATGAGGTTGTTAGCCATCACTTTAATGCCATTCTGAAAAATAAGCTTGATTTAGAACTGTGTATTTTCTAAAAATCTATCTTTTATGAGTCTTCACCACCGAACAGATCTGCTTATTAGAAGTTATGGTTCTTGCATGAGTTGTATTTTCTGTGTAGCATTAAAGTACAGGGAAGGGTATAGGCTTCCATTATTCACTGAAAAAGCAACGGTGACTTAAAAGCCAACACGCAAAACCCTAATGGAAAATAACCCTCAAGTCCTAGTATACCAGTGGGTTTGAAGTCTTCAGCACTTTCCTTATCTCAGACACAAAATCTTGTTGCAGCCTGGGGCAGACCAGGGAGCTGGAAGTCCAAGATTAGTACTCAGTCCCGTACCAGTGCTGGGCTGGTTTCCCTCCTCCTAAAACGTCTCAGGACAGCATGCACATGAACAAAGGACAGGCAATACTCACAGGCAGGATGTTTGAGTACTCAGATTGTCTGACCCATTACACGCTCCCTTCCTCGCCTCTGCAGCCACCAGAGCAGCGACGCCCCGGAGTGCAGAGGGTGAGATCCCGATCAGCATAGGGCCAGGCTCTCACCCACTTTACACTGCTTCTGAATATCTTCATCACTGCAGCTTTTACAGCCAGCTGCCATAGTTACATACTGGCAGAAGAAGGCAGGAAATTGGGGAGGCCTTGTGAGAGGAATCAAGCTTCATTTTTTGAAATGTCAGATGATAAACTTTCTTAATTTTCCTTCTCTTAATTTTCCTTCTCTTTGGCCTTTCTAGAAGACATCCTTCCCTTTCCCCCCAGCTGCAGACTCGTTTGAGCCATTTAAATTGTCAAATAGGACAGGTGCCTACAGAGGAAACGGTTTATGAGAGGAGAGGTATGGAATAAGAACCAAAATGTAGAAGAGTGGAAGCTAGAGGAGGGATGGAGCTTCAACAGAAGAGGTATCACAGTAGATAGGATGAGGGAGGGAGCACAGAGCTAGGGGACATGGGATGTGGACAGGTTAGAAAAGGAGTGGAGTACAGACAAGAAAATCAAGACTGGTAGGAAAAGGAAGGGAAGCGGCCTCTTTGCATTACAAGTTTTGTGTGTGAGTTTTTCCCTTCCTTCTTGCACTAAGGATCAAACAATGCAACAGAAGACACAGTTAAGCTGGTTAGTAGTTCTGGCTACGACTGAGTCTCCCTTTTATTATCCTCCTTTTCATCCCTTTCCATCCCCAGTGGGCTGTGCGGGCAAATGCTACTAAACAATCCTGCCAAGACCAACTTCATCTTCACGTCAGCCCTTCTGCTTCATTACCTCTAAGCCTTCTTGTCCTTCCAGAACTATCACGTCACCAACTGTTGAGGACTGAAGTTCCCAAGGTGTCATCTTTCCTTTACTCAGCTGACATTCAGTAAAAACCCCTCGAGTACTTAGAGCTGATGCTTTTTTGGCAAGAGATTAGAATAAAAATCTATTGCACTAATAGAGATTTCTTTGCAGAAATGACTGGTGATGATTGCAGCTGCTTATCACTCGCACTGCTGTGGGCTTCAGGCATTGTAAAGTGCAGAGAAAACAGGCTGGGTTTGTTTCTGCTTTAGAAACAACCATACCTATTGCTATTTCCTCTGAGGTCAGTACCCTTCCATAACAGCACCACAGAGAGTAATGGGAATTTTGCTGTAAGTTTTGCCCTCACTCTTCTTAGCTACAAAATCTTTTAATCTATTTTGTAACTCTTATGATACACTGCTGCAAATCTTCAGGTTGAAATGTTTGTGCAGCTGTGCTGGAGGTGCAGATGTCTGCATGGAAACTTAGGAGTTTAATCAAGTTCATCGTTCCCCCCATAAAACAACAGCAAAAAGCCCAGCAATAAAACTTTGTGCTGTGGCCAATGGGGATTTTGAGATGTGCGCCGTAAGAAGTATTACCAATTTCAATATCTTGAGGGAGAGCAGAGGACAGCTCCATAGCAAAATTCAGAGTTGTAATTTAGTTTCCTTAATTTATTTCCCCATTAATACTGAGACAATTTTTTTATATACAGCTTTTAAAATGTACTAGCAAATATGGAAAAGATACTAGATAACATTAAGCCTTTTTTCAGAGCATTCTAGATGCACTTTCAGTGATGATTTGCTATGGTTATCTATTATTAAATAATAACCTGTGCTTAACCTTTAAATTTCATCAGCATCGATCAGTTTATTACTGGAATATGCCATCTCTTCCCCTTTCCTTATCTGGTGATTAGTTTCAACTGTCTTTAGTGCTAAATGAGTCATTTTCCAAGCAAGATGGAACAGTGCAGGCAAACCTCTTACAACAAACCACCAGCTCAGTGGAATCATCAGTGAATCCCTCATGTGGCTTCCCACATTGTCCCTTCTCTTTTGCTAGAAGCAGCTGACAAACTGCAGTGGGATTTTCCATTAAATTTTGCCAAACTTTGTAAATAACAAAATGTTTTTAAGAAAGTAATATTCAGTATCTCTTCCATCCCGCTTACACTTTCTCCTTATTTTGTATTTCCATTCCAGGTCATTCCCATCTTTCTGAAATTTACTGTATGGCAAAACTATGAATGATTTTTTCAATTCCATTCCAATTTTTTCCAATAATGAGAAAGCACTGGAAAATTAGGCACTTAGAGTGAAAGGTTGGCACGAAACACGTTTGATTTTACTGGACTGTGACCCTTCAGGGTTAATGGTCTCCACTGACCTCTGGGAAACCATAGTGCTGTGATGTACAGTGGCAGAAAAACAGTGAGGTGTGGGAATTGTAAGGCAGTATGCTCGTAGGTGCCAGACCTCTTAATGTGAAACCCCACTTTGAAACAAAGAAAAACAAAGAAATGAAGGGAAAAGAAAGAAAGAAATGAAAGAAAAAAAGAAGGAAAGAAGGAAAGGAGAAAGAAAGAGAAAGAGAGAGAGAAAGAGAGAAAGTAAGAGAGAAAGAAAGAGAAAGAGAGAGAGAAAGAGAGAAAGTAAGAGAGAAAGAAAGAAAGAAGGGAAATCAGGCAAGAGGATTGTCAGTCTCTGCTGACAGCCTTACCACAGTAAGAGGGAAAAGCCTCATCAGTTCCATGAATGCAAAGTACATAGAGTACATCCATCCATCAGATCCGTGCAAAAGCAGAGAAAGAAGCTGGATATATTCTTTACTGTAAATGGTAAATTGAAGCCAAATTAATTGCAATGTGTTTTTTTCCTTTATCTTCTTGAGCTATGATGTGCCAAGACACAGAGTCTTTGGGAATAATAATCAAACAACAACACTAAAGCCTTATCAATTTACTCCTTACAAGCTGTTCTTCCACGTAATGGAGAATCACTACCCTGTATGGAAAGGGCTGAAGAATCTAACATATCATGGAAATTGAATTTATCCATTGCTTTATATTTTTCTCTGGTGCTGCTGATGTTTGTGGTGTTTCTCCTAGGCTTGCAGCCACACTGTAAGTCTGCTGTTTGCTAGCTCAGCTCTCACCTCCTTTTCGGCATAACTTCTGCTACAGAAAAACTCAAGTGAAACATAAAGAAGGAAAATGACAGATTTATGCATCCCTCACAGGGACACAGACAGCCCTCGTCTGAGTTTGCAGCCTTATTTCTATCCCTAAGATGAAAGACCCTCACAGCACATGCTATTGAAGGAGAAACTGGTCTGCATCATCCCTTCTTATTCACCTCTGATCAGACCAAGGCCAACTCTGGACACAGGCAGAGTAAGCAGCTACCTCAGGCAGTGTAGCAGCAACACTGCTGATATGCATTTGCCTCCAGCTGAATTGAAAAAAGGCTGGATGTTGCCCACAGCAACTCAAAGATCCAGAAGCATAAGAAGAAGGATACTGCTAGTAGACCCAGTTGCTCCTGTAAAAACCACCAGCTGACACCCTCTTCTGTCCTGTCCATAGTCTTTAGTGCAGTGAAATTCAGTTCTGCATACCCTGCTGAGACAGTTCTGGGGTCTGGGGCTCTGAGACAGATAATAATCTGGGGAGAATTATCCATCCAATGGCAGGACCTGGTCAGCAATACCTGTAATACACATCCTGTGTTTGCTGTGGAGCTGTAGAATGGTGTTACTAGAAAAGCCAAATCTCTGAAAGTTCCAGAGCTGGGGCATGATTTCTAGTCTTGCTGCAAAAAACAACACTGTAAGAGGGGGAATTCAGCTTCTGTACTGAAAATATAAATGTCTGCTTTAAAACAAAACAAAACAGTAAAATCTAGGAGGATTAAATAAAATATACCAAAATCCAGCTGTAACATTACTGTTGGATGTCTTTCAACTTTCCTCAACTACTCTCTTCTCTCTGGCTTCTCTGCAATTCAGAGAAGCAGCACTCCCTTCCCAGCCTTAGAGCTGCAGCCACCTGGGCTGTTGGCATCCACAGGTGCCAGAGTTTGCAGGGAAACAGGACCCTGAAGCAAAAACTGCTCTCTTCAAATCTGGTCTTGCATCGTAATTTATTCATGTGTGAGACAGAGACAATACTTAACCACCTCGCATATAAAAGAAGAGGTCAAATGAAAATTTGTTAGCAGAGCTCCCTGGAGCGAAAGGTGAGAGACTGCACACAAATTAAAATATTAGATATCATTTGTTATTATTTGTACACTCTATTAATTCCTCTTATGTATATTTTGAAAGCACTCCCTCAAAGCACACCAAGATAATAAAAGAATTGCCACCTCATCCAGTCTCAGCTTCTAGATTCTGCTCTTTGTTGCTGTGAAGCTTTTTTCTTTCCTTCTTACTGAGAATGTTTTCGTTTGGATATTTACATTAAGTCAAGATGAAGCATTTGGCCACGGCTGCTGCTTATTCCTCACTTGCTGAAATCACTATTTTTCCCTTGCAGTACAGAAACCTGTCCCATTTTAATGCAAGGACAGTGGGAGCAATAAAAAACTGGCAAAGGCAGACAAGCTCTCTACAGGAAAGAGACCACTCATCAGGAATGACAGATGCAGACAGGGAATAGCCAACAGGCTGAAAATTTATTGACTTAAACATGGAGCAGCAGTCCTCGGCCCCTTTTTGCTCTCACACATCAGGAACTGTTTTCAGTGTCTGCATCTAAGATCTTGCCATGTAGCCACCAGCAGGGACAAACTCTTTCCCCAGCCCCAGATCTTCAGCATATTTACAAACCATTTTTCACTTTTTCATGCAGACAGAAAAGAAGAAATTATAAATGGGATATGACAGTCCACAGGGATTCTGATTTGCTTTTCAGCAACCACAGCACATTGCCTGGTGCCCATTCATTGGGAAGCTGAGCCCCGGGAGTCAATTACCCTGTATTCAACAGGTACCTGCAGAGCATACCCAGTGCCAGAGCTACTCCAGCACACCTTCAGTGGTAAACAAAGTGGTTTGTTTGTAACTCACAGTTCATCCTGTACAGGACTTTCTGGCCTGACTGATATCCAGTTTGTCTGATTTCAAGCTCCAGTATCCCAGTAAGCTGGATGATCACCAAAGACAGATATTGATTGTCATCAGTGGAAGATGGTTTATTCCTGTGAAATGCCCATTCTTTTCTCAGAAGGAGACAGTTTAGATAATCTGATGCTGTCCACAGCTGACCTGGTTATCAGCTGGGAGCCTGGTGTAGAGCAGACCACTCGTTAACCCAAACCTTGCATAGTCACAAGCAGCAAAAGCAGCTCCTGCCCTGAGGTTACACAAGCCACCAGTGAGAGGAGCACAGATCCTAGAGCAGTCCTTTGCCACCACCCAGCTGAGCGCAACTTAGGGGTTAAAAATTCTCCGACATTGCTGTTTCAGTCCTGAGGAGCATGTAGCTAAAGATTATCTTGACTGCAGCAAAAAGACTCCAGGTTAGGCAGCTGCCATTCCTAGATGCAAGCAACAAGATGTATGTGATTAAGAAAAGCTCTGACAAGTGGACGCTGGCTACTTTCTCTGCACTGCCTTCACTTTGTCACAGCTTCGCTTTCCTGGCTCTTCGAGTCTTCCAATCCTCCAGTCTCATCAGCATTGTTCCCAGTGGGAGCAGCACATCCATACATTTAAATACTTTTGAATAAAAGTGCCTTGTCCAAACACTAAACACTTAAAAAAACACCTCCCAGAATTCTACTGAGATCTGTATGGCTGAAGAGCAGTTTTCATCTTCCAATCTTTCATTCCCTTGGGAACACATCTCCAAACACAGATGTAAGCATTTCATCAAGCCCTAATAAACAGCCTGGAGAAATCCCACATCAAGATTTCCATCTGAACCACAAATTTATGCTTTCTGTACAGCCATTTGGTGAAACTTTATAGATACGGGGACTCTCACCCTGGAATTTAGTAGGCTCTCCCCACAGATGGGCCAACTCTGTGCAAGCTCCTCTGTGCTAGGAATACTATCAGTTTCATCTCATAAATCCTGGTCAAGCACACATGTGTACATGCATGTGCACTCCTGAAGGTCTGGCAGTCTGCACAGATGCAGGGGAGGGGCAGCTTTGCTGGAAACCAGCACAGATCTCTGGTGTCTGTGCCCCAGTGCCATCCCCTGGGCCTGAACCCGGCCTGCTTGGGGGCAAGTGACACGTGGCAAGTCATGACGACTTCACCGGCTTGTATTTGAGCTACTACTTGTATTTGAGCTGGATATGGCTGAAAATTTTGTAAATCCAGTTGTGGGGTTTTTTTGTTTAGGTTTTGGCTTGGCTTGGGGTTTTTTAATGCTATTTGATGCCTTCCGACGGCTACACAGTTTTCAGTATAAGAAAGGTCTTGTGAGAAAGAAATAAACAAAAAAAGTGCCCCTCTGAACTTGCAGATAGCTTGTGGGTGAAACATATGCTGCTGCCGCCTCAAGACCAGCCTTACTCATTAATTTTTAGACCTCATAATAAAACTGAGACATGAAGGGATTTCCAATGTTTAGAAATATCTCAATTCTTTTGCCAAAACAAGGACAAAAAGGAAGGAACAGAATGTCTAGCATGTGTAATAAGCCTTAACTTTGCCAAGATCCATTATTTGACAAGAAAATCCTGACAAGAAGATGAGCAAGGGATAGATCAGGCTTTCCTAAGGAAAATTAAGGTATTCGTTTAGATCAGAACTGGGCAGTGGAATCTGAAGATGGACTGGACCATTTCCAGAATGTAAGGGAACAGACTGTTCCAGTGGTTGCTTCATCTCAGCAGATATGATTTGTTGTGAAATAGAAGTTGGAATCTAAACTTCAAGCTGTTTCCAATCAACGATTTATTGAACCAGACTAATGGGATCGTTAGCTTTCCCAGATTTATGCTGAGAGTTATGGCAATTGTCATCACTGCTAGATATTACTTTCTTCATTTAGTTACCTTGCTAGTAAAAGATGTCTGATGATAATTTAATGTGGCCTGGTAGTTCATCACAACAATTTCTTCATGGCCTAATTTCCATAAAAGCAAACCAAACCCAGGAATAAAGTAGAATACCTGCCTAGAAAAGGCACATTTAACATCATATCATGTTAAATCATTAGCAGTATGACCAGAAATACTAGTTATATACATATATACATGTATTTATCCATATCTGAGGTATATATGTACATGGATTTACATGTGTATTTACATAGATGTACATGCAATTAAAGAGGTGTAGGGAGTAGCCAAACGATTGGGTGATATGTTTGTATTTGGGCATCAGAAGACATAATATGATATCCAAAAATTTTAAGATTTCAATTAATATCTTTGTCATTTCCAAAGGCTCCTGTTCTACAGACCAGGACACTCACTCATCTCCACACATTAAACCCCTCTGAAACATCCCAAATATATGTTCTTAGCACAGCCGTTCTTCCCTGAGAGCTTTTGTCTTTTGTCTTTACATGGCTTCAAACCAAAGCCTCTGACTTTTTGTCTTGGAGGTCATTTTAGATAGTCTCTCCCAGTTTCCTTAAAATGATTAAAACTTTAATCCTGTTTTTTCTACCTCACCATTTACTGTAAACATTTTGAACAACAGAGTATATAAAAAATATCCTGTTTATCTGGATTGCTTCAGTCATAGAATTATATACTAACTCAACTTTCAAACTCATGTCTGGGGATCATCTTACTCCATCACATTTCTCAGGGCTTTGTCCAGCTTACTTTTTTAATTTATCACCATCATTTTGTGCTCCAGCCCCCTAACCATCTTACTGGCCCTCCATTAAGCTCTCTCAAGTTTGTGAACATCCTCGTCATGCCATGGGAACCAAAACAACGCTCCAGATGCAGCTTTCCAACTGCTGTGTAAAGAGAATATCCCTTCATCTGGTGACTGTGCTGCACACACCCCGAGCCTGCTTTGTTACATCCTCTCCTTCCAGTCTCTCCCAGTTGTCTGGTACAATCACCCAAGACTTACTGTTTTACAGGAAAGGTTTATTAAATAAGAAAAAAAAATCTAATTTTATCTATCTAATCTGGGCCCCAAAGACAGGAAGAGAAGGATTCTAAAAATAAACCCCCATGAATTAGAAAAAAATAAGCAGACCTACCCTACAGTTAATGAAAGCAGATTAAATTAATGCAGAAGTGTGGGTATATTTCCATTTAACTCTGCACTAGAGATCACCCTCCTATTAACAGAAGAGGAATTATTTTTTATTTATCGCATTCTACTTGAAGAAAACCAGCAACAAAAAATCCCAAACTAAACCATAAAGCAGGGGAGAATAAGACGTTAAATTCATTCAGTGTAATTTCAGGGCTCTCAAGAGGGATTCTGTGCCTGAAGAAATTAAATTTTCTTTCAGAATAGCAAAGCATCTCCAGCCCTTCCATGACACTTCCTGTGTTACCCAGATTCAACTGTTCCATAAATAAACATGTGGAGGGAAGGAGGAGAAAAACAAAGTGAATACAGGAATCTAAATTCCTCCTGAGACCTTTTTCTCAGCTGCTAGTAGTTCCATCATATAATAGTTTTCCTAAAACAAGCTAATCAGACACAGCAGCCAGACAGATATGGTCCTCCCCATAAAAAAGCTGATTATGAGAAGAAATTAGTACAGGACCATCAGTAACTTTCATTATGTCAGCTAAAGCCCAGTTCTGTTTGGGCCCTTTGTTTTCACAGAAATCTGAACCATTTTTTCCTGTTGATCTGTGCTTTGCTTCAGCCTTTGACTAACACACAGTGGCTTGTACTGGAGATAAAAATTTCCTAGCTTTTCATAGAATCATGGGATGATTTGTGCTGGAAGGGACCTTTAAAGGTCAGCTGATCCAACCCTACTGCAAGGAGAAGGGGCATCTTCAACCAGAGCAGGTTGCTCCAAGCCCCGTTCACAGACCTCGTGCACGTCACTTCTTTTTCTCTTACGGGCTTTTAGATCACCTAGCTCAGCCCAAGGCAAGGGTGGTGGAGAGACAGGGAAAAACAGAAACCAAGCAGTCCAAGAAGATACATTTCCATCCCGCAACATATAGGCACAGTATAGCCTCTAGAAGATTGGATCACTTACCCATATTTTAATATTTACATGTAGTAATGGGAACAGAAATCCAATGATGGAGCCAGGCAACCTCAGACTTGCACAGCAGAGGAGAAGGTGATGTCTGCACTGGTTTGGAGATGACCATGCCCCTGATTTAACTGCACAAGTAATCCTCTTGACTCTGATTAACTCCTTGTGTCAGAAAAGCAAGGAAAGGGAGCTCAGGAACAAAGAGTAGGTGACTTTCCAGATGCTTCCTGAGCAGAATTATATTTTTACTACTGCTAATAATTTCCTGAGTTCTATTAAGTGGCACTTGGAAAAATATCACAGACAATTTTAATTTGTTAAAGTAAATATATTCAGTTGTTATTTATTTATGCACCTTCTTCAGACAGTATTAAAATAGCTGAGAAACCAGTATGCTAATTTATGACTTGTTCTGAAATTTGTTATAGTCAGAGCACTTATTTGTTTTGGTCACTAACCACAAGTGTTTCTAGGTCCTGTGGTTGTCCAAATGGGTACAAGAAGCTTCTGGAAACTTACAGAACTTGCTTACAGGTGAGGCAGAGGTTAACCTATTCTCACTAAAATAAGGTCAATCTTTTAAAAGCAGGGATTAATAAAATGCCAAAAATTAGCATAACCCTTGAGTTGCTTTATGCCAAATAGGATGTGCCTGTGTGTACATTCAGAGACAGCACACGAACACAGGAAGCCTTGCCCAACTTTCTTTTCTGTAGTGGCTGTAGGATCTCATTTACAACCTGGGCCAGGAAAAGAAAGGTTTTAAGTTTTCACAGGGAGCAGAGACTTGACTGGGATTAACACCCCAAGTGCCAATACAGGAGATAGGCTAGATGTAAATACATGATTCTTCCATAACATGGGGACTTGGCACAATTTTTGTCGTCTCAGTTTGTTACAGTCTTCAAGAGGGAAAATAATTTCTCAGTCAAAAGCTTTCCATGTTACTGTTTCCAGTTACAGCATGCAACTATTTGCTCAAGAAATTTCTGTTTGCAAGATCCAGGGGTTTCTGGAATTATATGCTTTGCTCCACAGTGGACCTTTTCTAAACAGAACTTTAAACAGGGCCTGCCAATTTTTTTTCATAAGGACTATGTTCCCTGTTCAGGGTTCAAATGGGAAGGAACGATTCCACCTTATTAACGTCCTCCCTGCACATTAAAGATATGCTCCATCACCACTACACCAGGGGCAGTTTCCTCATCTGCTGTTCTATGCAGAAAGTCGAGAGAAAACAGGCTGCATCCTGTAAACCTACACTTCTCCCCGTAACCAAAGGTGAGAGCTGATGTGCCTTCTATCAACAGGAGCCGTTGCATTACACCTTAGGAATTTATTTGCCATTACTCCTCTGGTATATATCAAATCTGATGCTCTCTGCCAATATACTAATATTCCCATTACAGTGGTTTGAACAGATAAGACAATAAATTAACTGTAAAAACTAAGGAGAATTGTTTGTACCAATCTCTTTTTTTTTTTTTCCTGTTCTCTAGAGCATTTTCAGACCAGTTTGTCTTTTTGCAGTATATATCCCTTGGCCAAGAGTCAGGTACAACAGCATTGGGAAAATGTGTTCTCTTTCATGATGGCTTAAAAGCGAAAAGCTTGTGATTTTTTTTCTCCTATTTATATGGCAAATGGATTTCCATTTTGCTTCCAGCAAACAACTTGCTTTCCTGATAGGAATAAGCAAAGATTTGTTTGTATTTTGCATAAATTTGAAAAGAGTTCATTATACACGTGTTTTTAGACAAAAGTTAATGGAAGTAAAATGCATTTGGTATTTCAATCTGTAGCAGGTTTCATGTTTCTGAGCCTAAGGTGGACAATCTGAAATCTTTTCTAGTTCACCTCTATAAGCTAAACTTTTATATTTCTCAAAGCCTTGTGCTCAATAACAGAAGTGAAGTTTTGCAGTAAATCTTCATATCCCATGAAAACAATTCTAAGTAGTTTAGATGC
Organism: Melanocharis versteri; assembly: GCA_013397845.1. Classification (NCBI taxonomy): domain Eukaryota; kingdom Metazoa; phylum Chordata; class Aves; order Passeriformes; family Melanocharitidae; genus Melanocharis; species Melanocharis versteri. Next base: position 3,314,013 of record VZTG01005027.1, on the reverse strand, counting down.
AAACAGCGAGAGACTGAGTTGAAAATCAGTTTTCCAAGCCTCAAAACACAACAGTGAATACTTATACATGGAGAGAATGAATTGGACCCTCTCATCTGCCTTCTAGACCTGCCCACGTGAGCCCCCAGCCCGTGCAGGGTGACCAGTCTGTGTACTGGGTGGTGCTCTTGGTTCTTAGGATCACTTAAATTAGCAATGAATTAAAACCAAAAATGCCTTAAAATCAAAAGAATAACCCTTTATTTTAATCAGGCCCCGCACATTTGCACCATCTGTCTGTAAAGGTAATGGATGTCCAGGAAGATATTTCATGTTGTTAGTAATGTGACTAGTCCATATACCACCTCTCTCATCAAGTCAGCAACAGTAACCCATTTCTTGCTATGCCTGAAAGTGTCAGGTATTCCCACTGCATCCAGAGATACCACCGTCAGATGCTGCTAGGAATTAGTGCTACAAAGAGAACTTTCCATATCTTTCTGCATAAACTGAGCTGAACCAGGGCGCCGCCGTATAAATACACATAAAAAACCAGTGTCTCCACTTCCGTTCAATTTACTTTGAATGAGAAATGAAAGAAAATAAAAAGAAAAAACAAAACAAAACAAATAAAAAAACCGAAAAGCACACACACACAAAAAACCAATAAACCAGCCAAATAAAAGAACCACAAACCAGCCAGTATGTTGAAAACATTTGCACTGTAGTCCTGGGACATATACAATTTACTTGCAGTTTATACCAAATAATAAGAGAAAAAATACAGTCTTTTCAGCCTTTAAAAGCAATTCTCAGTCCAAAATAAAACTTCAAAAAGAAAATAAGTAAATGCTTCTTGAGGGTATGAGCTATTTGGACGTCAGATCACCCTGACTTTTTAAAGTAAGGTTCTGCACAGCATTGAACATTATTACTTTTCTGTTTCACTCAAAAGCAAAGCCAAGCACAGTGATGGCAATTCTCCAGCCTTCAACTTTAAACAGCTTCGGTAACCTTGAATTCTGGTTATGATCTAGCATATGTAGCTGTCACATTTTTGCTTCCACCACCCTACAAACAACATCTTATCTAAAGGTTGGATTGCACCCTAATGCAGCCTAAATGAAAATTTAATTTTCAAGTTCTACCACTGTAGATTGCTGCATCTCAATTACTTATGATCCAGGTACTTACTCTACTAAATTCACTGGCTTGAAATGTGGAGGATAAACTTAAACAGACATATATATACTGCCTGGCTCCAAATCAGGTCTTTTCCTTATATATACACCACAGCATGAGTATTTTGCTAAGTATCATGTACCACCAGAGCAGTGCTGTTTGCAGGCTCTCCCACCCCATTTGGACACACCAGGAGATCAAGCCCTGCCTTGGAACAGGAGCAATTGCTATGACAGTGTGTGAAAATGCTTTGGCTTCACTTTAGGAGTGAATACACTCTTCAATGAGCTACTCAAGGGGCATATTCCTTGGTGGTCAAAGTGCTGAGCAAACTGTGCTGTAACAAACAGGACACTAACAGGTCTTACTTAGGGTTTCCAGCAGAAAATCCTCCTTTTGCACAATGGATCAGAGAACAGCTAAACAGCAAGACTAAACTAAGGAACAGCAAACAATATTTATCAGACTGTCTGCAAGTCAAACCACCAGTTACGTGCTTCTCTGAATTACAGTCATGCTCTAGCAGTCTGTCGTGACCACGCACTCATGAACAGGTTTCATCAACAAATTAACCCTCCTTCAAAGACCTTGTTAGCTGGAGTTCAGTTGTTGCATAAGGGAGGAGAGCAATAAAATAATCAAGACTTTGAAATGCATCTTTTTATCAATACTTAGAATGTCTGCAAAGCCAGGCAAGTATCCTTCTTTCAGGTAAAATACAGTATTAATTCATTTCCTCTCCTTTCCAATGAATTCAGCATCAATAACTTAAGCTGATTCCATCTTTCTAGAAGGAAATATTCTATGTTTTGTGTCTGGACAGAGAATTAACACCAGACAAGAACTTTAGAACATACTTTGTTCGAAGTCTGAAATCAGTTTTTCCACTGTGTTTTGTTTGCCTTATTCCCTTCAAAAGAGAAAGCAGAGAAATGCCTTGTAGTAAATCTTGACACAAGCACACACAGTATAACTCTAGCTCTGTATGTAAACAAATGTGAATTTCTACTATATGCACATGTGATTTCAGCTCTTAATTACAGGAACTTTAAACACAAGTCCAGAAATAGAGAGACACACAAGAACTTTTAAATTACTCACTGCAATAAAAGCCCAAGTCAAGAAAGCACATGTGTGAGTCAGAATTCCCCCATGCAGACTCTTAAAACATAGTTACAAATATTAGGTAAAAGGATCCTTGAGCAATCCTGAGTAAGAGGAAATTTTGGATTTCTTTGATAAGTCTGTTATGAAGTGGTTTCACCTCATGTTTCTATCAAGGGATCTAGCACAAAAGATCCAAAATCAGAAAAATATATCCTGAAAAATAAATAGAAAAAAAAAAAAATTGAACAAGGAAAAGCCCACCTGTCCCCAACACATTCACACAAACACACACATTTCCCAGTCTCAATGACTTTCCTCTCATGTCTTGCCTTCTAACACCAGTTTCAAGAAAGACAGTCCTCGACCTTCCACCCCCCCTTGCACTTGTAACTTCCCAAATTACTTGGGTGAGGTACAGTCTAAATCCACTCCCAATCTTGAAAGTGTACAGAACAAAAGTGAAACTTACGGCTACTTCAGCCTGCACCTCTTCTTGCCCGGTACTTCGTTCTAGTCCTTGAGCTCTGTGGCATGGGAATTGTGTTATTCCCCACTCATGAGAGATCACTCACTCAGGTGTCCTGCTCATGACCCTGTCTTCGGCAGGCCTGTGATTAATGAGGTTGTTTTCCCACCAAGCAGTGTGATACACATAGTAGACCCTCAGCCCTTTCAGATTTAAGGACAAAGATTCAGAGCTGCCTGTAATGTCAAATCAACTCAGTCCTGAAGGGATGGTATCTGAAGAAATAAAGTATAGGGTCTCAAAGTAATTTAAACAGCTGTTTAATCTGACACTTGGCAACAAATACTTCATTCATTTAGTCCAAGTCATTTGTTTTTGCCTTCTGCAGCACTATCCACAAGTTGACCCCATCAATTACTTGGAACCAAAGCCACCAAAGCCACTAAAACTTATCATTTCCCAAAGGAAACCCCTCGACAGCTCTAACAGGGCATTTTGTTTCCTCCCCACGTACACCTTCATTTGTCCTGAGCATCTCTGACACCCACTGCAGTTCTCATTTTAACTTTGACTTACTGCCTTCAGAATTTTGTCCACTTCAACCTCCCACCTCAGATAATCTTCTGATCAAGGTCATTGACATTTTGGTTTTGACAATCTACCAGCTGTTCTTGCAATGTCAAGGCTCCCTAAGCTGCAGGTAACATGTCTGTTGTTTTCAACAGCTGACTTTTTAAGAGCTGGAGCCCCAGAGGAATCCTGACACAAGAATCCCCCACCATGTTTGTTTCTTTGACCAGAAATCCTCAAAGCAATGGCCATTTCTTTCAAACCCCCACCTTTCTACGGACAAAAGTTTTTTCCGATATTACTTCCTCTTAAACATAACACAGTAAATGGTGATAGCTACTGTACTGAAAGTGATAACAACCATTTCCTTTGACAGAAAAAAAATATGTAAAGTAGCACTGGCAAGGCTGCAAGATCCACTCCTTTTATCCATATGCTAGTAGACCCTGTCAGATTGTGTCATGACCACAAAAGCAATTTCATGACATGGAAATTGAGTATAGCTTCCTTATAGCACTCTTCCTTAATTAATTTATTTTAAGCTACACATATTTGTGATAAAACAGTATGTTTCTCAGGAAACCCTAGTTTACAGTCTAGCTCAGAAAAAGTGGCAGTTTGAAGTCCTTTACTCCATGTAAAGGCAACAGATGATATACTTACTCCGTGAGCACCAAACAGCTCCATGTTTGGGACTTGCCCTGTTCATCTCTCCTTCAGTTTATTCTATAATTAGCTTCATATTTGCAACTAATTTTTCATCTTTATCTTCCATGTCATCACACTGATTCCACAGAACTTAGCAGCCTGTTTGAAAATGCTGCAGAAAGATAATTAGCTTTCTAAATATATACATATATGTATATATGTGTATCTACATAGATATAAAAATTTTTTTAGACAGTCCTCACTTCCACTTGCAGTTAGGAGCACCAGGAGGAGCCTCAGCTATCCTAGCACAGGAGCACTCATGCCAGCATTCAGAGCTGCTGCTTCTAACAATCTGTAAGGAACTACCATTACAAGTTGTCATTGTGATTCCACTTAGACAGTAGATGCAGGCCTTGGAAAGCCTTTCTGAACATCCAAACATCAAACAGGGTTTGAAGCACACACCCAATCCGTAGGTGCAGTGGAACTCATCTTTTATACCCCACTCTACCAGTGAAGCAAATATAACAAAAGTGTTTGTCACATGAGCGATTTTCAAATCCCTGCAAGTCCAAAGACGGATATCAATTTATTATACTGCCATAGTACCACTTCCTACGCTTCTTGCCCTATAATTTAAAACATCTCCGCTCCACCCATTAATCAGAAATCAGAACATTTTCCCCTTGCAAAGTTGTTTATTCTGTAAGGATCTATTCACCTGCCTTCTACCACCTAGTTATTCTCAATAACTGCTGGTTTAATGATCGTGCCTCCATTTGAGGAGAGAAATTCAACTTCTCTCTCCCTCTTCCCCTTAATAAAAGAACAACAAAAGTCCAAGACACTGTGTAAAAATTTAGTCACTAATTTCCAGTACTAGGTCTTATGTTCAAATGAATGTGAAGTAAAATTGAGCAGTTAGCTGGTCTAATTAAACTCACTTTGGTCTGATTAAATGCAATTATATTTCACAGTTGCTTTGTGCTCTCTGTTAACCTCTGTTTTCCATCCTGTATCTCTGCTCAGTGTGATGAGAATTTCACTCCACTGACTTCCATTAGGAGCAGCTTTCTTTTCCCCTCTAGGCTTAATACTATTCACTGACCTTTCAAATTTGACTATATTCAACTGCAGTCATCTTTCTTGCTTATCCCCGAGTAATACTAACCTCTCATCGTTTGCCCGTTGCAGCATCTTCAACTGCAGCACTTGTAATGTGATAGGACGTCTGAAGCTCCCTTCTTTATCAGCTAGTTATCACACATGGAGGAAAACAGGCAAACAAAGGGAGGCAGGAAATTAGCCCACACTTCAGCAGGCTCTCCCTGGGCACAGAAGCTGTCCAGTGGCTTCTCTCTTCAGAGAGACCTGAGCACAAGAATCAGCACAGCCCTTCAGGTTTAAGCAACCTTATGACATTACCTTTTGTGCCTGCTGAGGGTCCATCCAGAAGCCCTGTTAAGGGCCTTGATATCAGAAACAAGTAAGTACATACAGAATCTTAAAGCAGCAATGAAGTTGTGTTAATGAGTATTTAATAACCACAGTTACGAGATCTTAGAAAGGTTAATACTGAATATTTGGCTTGATCCTATATTTAATATAAGTCACCCTAGTCTGGATAAAATTAATAGGCTTATGAACAAAGCCACTGAGTGGCCACAATGAGGGTGTTCTCATTTGACACAAAACCAGATTTCTGTTCTTACCATCGTTAAGGCACTGTCAACTTTAATGGAAGTATCTTGCTCCCTTTGTCCACCGAAAATCCAGCAAACCCATCTGAAAGTAATTTGGTTACAGGCTGCAAAAGGGACTCTAGATAAGCTGTGGGTGGTCAGCAGAGGTTGGCATAAAAGGCAGCTCAGCCAGGTTAGAGGAGTATGAAGCTGAAATCTTGCTGTTTGCTCCACTCTGCTTAGCTGGAAGAAGGAAGCAAACAAGTCAGACCAACTGCAGCAAATCAGCTGTGTGAAGGCTTCCGACTGTATCTAATACTTGCCAGCTGAAACCAAGTATGTGGGTCATCATTGACTTGCCATGGGAAGACTGCTCACCAACATAACAAATCTCAGGTTTGGTGCTCCTACAGTGTATGGGCAAAATACCTGTGTCATTCCATTACTTCAAAGTTGTTTTAGATAGTCTTAAATTTCTCTTTCTTCTTGTTGTTTATGTCTTTTGAATAAATTGCCTCGAAATGTTTTGTATTTGGCTGCTGTATAGCTAAACAATTCAGTTAGTTTTTCTTTCAGACTAGCAAGTCTCTCCAGACCCCACATCTCTTTACCAGGACTCCCTATTACTTTATTCACAGACCCAAGCACACTTGTCACAGTGCAGTGAGCCATCATTCCTCTCTGACCTGACATCCTGGTGGATGAGGGGGGAGGCAATCAAATGAAAACTGCTGTGAAGGAGAAGTATACCAAATGTTCTAGTCATACATGGTGCCAATTAATTATAAAACCAGATCAGCAGATTCCCCTTTTCCTTTCTGTTTTAATTCTAGTCCCTATTATTTGGCATAGACAACTCAAATTTGAGGCTTGTTTCTTTGCCTCACATCTCCTTTCACTGCTCTTATTCACGTATGCCTTGAAAAGTAAGGCAGTAGCACAAAAGGAGGGTGTGAGACAAATAAAGGTAATGAAAATTGCTGTTCTAAGTCTACGTCTGCTAATGAGCAATTCTGTATCCTCAATCCATTCATTACCTTCCACAAGTTTCTAGGAGCTGAGATCCTGCTTTTCCAATGCATAATCAGAAATGATTTGCTTGAAAGCCAGCCCATTTCTTTGAAACAGTGTTTAGGGAGGAAGAGAAACATCTAAATTATCTGTTCAGAATTGCAATGGAAGTAAAATATGCAACTTTTCAGCTCTGATTTCAGAAGGTAGAGAGTGCTTTCAGCCCCCATTTCCTGGCTCCTGGCATCAGCCAGCTCAGGATTTTCAAGCAAAATCTTGTACAATCTCCCTGAAAGAGAATGGGGTCTCTTCTTTTGATATCCGCTTCAGATTTTCAGTACTACATCTTTTGCTGAAGTACACTGGATTAGTTTTGTGGGGAAAGTCCCTAGCTTGAAAAAACAAAACACAATTCTACAAGTCCTGAAGCTGCTATCCTAACAGTGAGAAAGAGAAAGGCCATTTCCCCTCCCTGCGTTTGCAAGTAACTATGCCCTTGAGATTCTTTTTGAAACTTAAGGTGCCCCCTTTGCAGCATCTAGCCTGAAGCTCATGTGGCCATGGAAATGAGAAATAACAGGCTGCACTATTAAAAAACTTCAGCTAATGTAGCTCATATTGACCTCTCGAAAGTAATTTGCTCGTTCCCTAGGTCTACTTCTCCCGGAAGCATCTAAACAATGTTATGAGGGCATTAGGAACCTGGTTTATATGCCGTCTCTTAGCTCTTACACATTCCATCAATACAACTTCACTGCCTGTGAAGCAATACACAGATTTAAGAATTCACAATCTCTCTCTTACTCATTTTAACTATCTTTTTTAACCACCTTTTTTCTCTTTTTTTATCTTTTTTGTGTGAGAGGAGGGGGAGTTGCTTTTCGTTTGGCTGTGCTTTTTTTTTTCTAGTTTGCACAGATTGTTGTCTCTACTACAACCATCTTGAGTTCTGGGCAGCTCAGCAAACTAATAAAGAAAAGAAGCCTAAATAAGGAAACGTGTGTTGTTCACCAATATGACTGCAAACAAATCCAATGTGAGAGGAAAAAAGTAATAAAAATCAACGGGCCTGTTTATGCACCCTAAACTGAGTAGGGGATTCCACTTCCCCCTCCCTAAAGGCTCTGTGTGACTCACCCTGCACAACTTACCATGTAGTAGGCTGACATTTTATATCATTTTAGGTTAACTTTCTTTCCAGTTCAAAAATTCCTCTGTTGCTTTGCATGAATACAAGTATAGCTTTGCACTTCCTTGGCATGCTGAGCTCTTTTTGCCTTGGTATCCTGATCTTCAAAGCTGCTGTGGTACTTACTCACTTCACCAAGATTTATTTGAAAGAGTTACTGCACTAAACGCATTATACAGAGGAATTAATTCATTTGACTTAGAACCATCAGCTTATGGTAGCCTGTTCTGACTGTTGCTTAAGGCAGTGAGAAGAGGGAACACATCCAAAATGAAGGCAGAGTCAATTCCAATGTAAAACGGGCCTCCTGCCTCCTCAGAGGCCATATATGTCCTCACACAAAAATGGTGCTGTCAAATACAACTGTCACAGATCTGGATTAAAACAAATCCATTACATCTTTTCTATTTGTCTCCAGGTTTTTCACTTCTGAAGTTTAAATCATAAAATCTGACCTAGATATGGTCTATCTCCAGGAGAATTAGAAACTTTTCTTCCTTAAGAAATTTTAAGTTTGCGTGTATTTTCCTCTTATTTCCAGGACCCAAGGCTTTCAGGCAAACACTAGTAATCACGAAACCAGGGCAAGAGCTGTCAACAGCACAATAGTTATGAGTGTTTCACATTTCTGCCTGTATACCACATTAATTACATCCTCATACCACCTTGTAAAACTGCTCCATATTCTTCCACTCTTTAAATTTGCACGAAAACAGAAAAAGCTAGTTTGCCTTCACTAAACTTGTTTTTATACGGGTGTAAGCATATACGGGTGTTTTTATACTAAGTGTAAGCAACAGGCCTTTTGTGAAAGTAAAAGAGTGAAGAAATGCCTGAGGTCCTTTGGGCTGGAGAGACTGAGTGTGCCGGGTGCTGTGGCACTCGCCTGTCCCTCAGGAGCAGGACATTGCCACATTACATTGTAAGGGTGAGTGCCAAGTGACTGAACCTTGTGGATCTCTATCCCAAGGGGGCCAGTGAAAAGAATTTGCAAGAAGGAAGATAGCACTACCAGCTGCTCTCAGTTGGAAAGAGACTTCAGAGTAAGCGTCTTATTTCTAAAGTGATGACAGAATCCTGTGTGCCCCAAGACTGAAAATAGCAAGACCTAGGTTTTATGCTAATACTAGGAACAAATCTTCTAAGTATACCATCAGGTAGATTTTTAAATGGATAATATTTATTAAATGCTGATAAATTTTTACCTTGTGTAAGACCCTTGCCTCCAGACTCAACTGGAAAATAGGCATAATCTGAAAGTGTCACTAAAAGTGCTGCTTTAGCATCTTCATATCTTTGGGGAAATTTAAAACAGGTTTGTTTTCCTTTCTCCTGGCTGAAACACAACATGCGGAAGGCAGTGGAAATCTGGATTCATAATAAAATACAAATGCACATTTATAAAAAGTAACTATTTTCCCACTTTTCACTCTTACTTCTTGATATGAATCCCCCTGAGCTTTTCCCCCCCCACCTTCCGTCAGCAACTAGCCCAGTCGAAAGAGGGACCTCAAGCACCTGGCTTGCGTTTGCCAGCCCCGCAATTCCATCTCCTTGCATTTGCCAGGTGTGCAATTCCACCTCCTCCAGAGACAGCACCTACAGTAGAGATGTGCATCCAGTGTACTCAGCAAACGCCGCGAGGAGAGCCCTGTGGGGAAAGGCAAAACAAACAACAACCCCCACAGAAGCTGCAAAGTTTAAAAGGAGGTCCTACTGAGAAACTGATCTTTTCTGTACAACCACTGATGAGTTAAAAATTCCCTGCCCTGCAAAATACTAAAGACTAACTGTAAACAGGGAGAAAACCAGAGCAGTGAAAACTGCAGCAAGAGAGCACTCATGAATTTAAATGCAGTTCTCCCATCTCCTCAGCTTGCTAAGCAGTTTCCTCAAGGTCTTTCCCTAAGAAGAGGCACCAGTCAGTTAGGAGACAAGGCCAAGAAACTGAGGCAGCTGTTCACAGCCCCAGACTGCCACTGGCATTGCCTTTGCATGGCCTCAGCACAGTTGCCACTGTCCCAAGAAGGTGCTCATATCCGCCTGCTGCTGCTTTATCACAAATCTCCCTTCTGATAAATGAACATTAACTTAAGTGAAACTGTGCCTTAAACTCATGCTTTTTCTATGGCAACCACTATTCTACGCATTAGAAGTCCAAGGCAAGCCTTAGTGCCTGCCTGGAGGCTAGTACGTTTCACTACTTTACATTGACAATATGTCTCTGAGGAATAGTTACATTAGTGTTTTTAATGAAATCCAGGTGTGTGACCAAATATGCACTTCCATCTGTGAGTTAGTACTAGGCACACAAACGTTGTTTCAGCCTCAAAGCAGCTAATTACATCCCCTTATAAAATCCACCCTTTTTTTATCCTGTGATACACAAGTAATAATTTCTGAGATAAACGTTTTTGTACGAGTGAGTGCCTCAGAGTTTTAGCCCGAGAAACAACAGCTGTGGGACAGAATTTACTGCTTTGGCTTGCTACAGTTTGTAACTACTTGCATGGAGGTCGAATGGAAGAGCCAAAACAATGCAAAACAAGTCCCTGACACATTTGAATAGCACAGAACACAACCAACCAGCACGGGCACTACTGTAGATTTCAGCTGAGATTAGATTTTAATGAAGAACACATCACATTTCAGCCTGCGTTAGAGAGAGATGACCACCCTTTGGTTTCCCTTAATCCCTTGCATTTTCTTCAGTGCCACATCTTCATACCACCCCAGTTTTTTAACACATGAGAAACTGTCAGGTGCACCTGGCTCCTCAGCTGATGAAGTGCATGGTAAAAAATGGTAAAAAATTTTAAACGAGGTCCAGGTGTTAAACAGCATATCTTAAAAAAACAAAAGGAGATGTTAGAATTTAATGGACTTCTGATAATCAGCTGCCTTTTGTGATGGGAGAGAAGCAAGAGAATCAATAAAAGGACCCTTTCCTACCAATACTATTCATACCCTCAGTGAGCTTAAAAACTACTTTAGCAGAGCTCTCTAAGCAGAGACATCATTGCTGCACTAATATTCAGTTCCTCAACTGGAACCAGGAAAAACCCTGACACTTCTGCCAAGGACTTCTGTAAGAATTCATTACTTGTTTTCTGTTTGATATGCTCATTAGTGGTGATAGATAACTCTTGTCTGCCTCTGTCTTTAAAATTGGAGGTACAAAAGTTAAAATAACAGCTGATGACAATTAATTAACCAGTAGTCAACCCATCATTAATCCAATTTTTCTGCTTAACCTCTGGAGTTGCCATGAGCTGCAGCAGTCCCAGCTGTGACTGACAAGCAACTCTGATATCCCCACAGGATGGGCAGGACAAAGCTGATGCACAACATACTCATCAGTCAAACTAATATACTTCTTCTCAATCAGATACTTCAGATGAAAAAACACCAGATTTTTCTTTTACTTAACATCATCTGAGCATAAACAAAATGTATTTTGATTCACTGTTGAATTTGTTCCCTTTGCAATAGTACCATTTTAAAATAGAAGCCAGGAAGAATAATTATCTACTGCTCTACACACAAAACAAAACAAAAAAATATTCCCAGCACAAGATCTCATTAATTGAACACAAGGATTTTTTTTTTAAATGGCAATAACATTCTTACTAACACTTGCTTTCACTTTGAAATTTGCAAACTCAGGCTGAAGAATGTTTGAGTAACTGCCCCTGCCAAAGGGCAAGCAGAAGTTCTGACTGCAATTCACTGTCTCCAAGAGACAAAGGTGTTGTGGTTCTTTGCTCACAGAGACGCTGCTTGGAAAGCTACTGCATCGCCTTCAGGACTTGAACTTTTAGTGACCTATTAGTGCTTGATGGGGCAAGGATACCAATTCCTGTTGCCTGCAAACCTCAACTTTCCATTATCTCAGAACATCAGTACTGAATTACTGTTTGGAGGTAGCTGAAAACATTTATACCCATACACAAGTTGCACTGATGGTCTCCTTGAATTTCAAAAGGAGGTTATGTCATCTGTATAAACATGAGCAATATAAACAAAAACAAAAGAAATCCCTCTCAGTCCTTCTCACTCAAACATTTATCTTCACCCACCTCTGACCCCCACGTCCAGAAAATTACACAGAAGCCAGTGGAAGCCACTGCTCTCAGAAAAAGCCGTGGCAAACGCCCCCACCTATTAGCTCAGACCTACTGAACCACAGTGTTTAATGAAGAAACATGCAGGCAGCCCGGGAGTCCAGACGCCCTTCTAGCCTTAGCAGGACTCAGCAGTTCAGCAGTAGCACTTTTTAAACTGGTATAAGCATCTTTGTCGGCTGAGAGCTGGGTTAGCGAGTGCAGATTCAGCTTCAGTTTCTGCAGCTGTGCTCTAAGACTTGTCACCAGAACAAGTTGTGGGCAGAAGTGTCACTTTCCATGCAGACTCAGAGGCTGAAGTTTGATGTGGTTCTCAAAGATGTTCAGGATGTTTCTCTAGATTTTGTGCATCAAGTCCAACTAGAAGGGGACAGGAATAAGATCAGATTAACGGTAAAAGCAAAGTGATAGGAGCAAAAGAATCAGTGCATGCATATTTTTCTGGCTATAAAATCAGAAAGATGCAACTTACATCTAATGTTGTATTTTTGCTTATTAAGATATGTATACAAACACATATACATGTACATGCTGATGTATCTGCGTATACAGGCACGTAGTTGGTTTTATGTACATTCAGAAATACAAACCATGTATTAGATATTAGTTAACCATGAATTAAATATTTCAACAACAATTCACATACAGTAGCAACACAGAGATTTAGACTGTCAAATTTTCAGACTAACACCTGCTGTGTGAAAAAGTAGCTCTTGTAATTTGAGATTGTAATATGAGAGCCAGTACTTTTGTGAGGTGAATAAGTTCCATCCGGGTTTGCTCCAAAGTAGGGTTTACAGGCTGTCATGGTGTTGTTTAATGCTGTTGTCTCAACCACCAGAAGAGCATTAAGGCAAACTCCTGGGCTACCTGACTGCTCTTTGCAACAGAAGAGTCAGTAGCAGCACTGCTTACAGGTGAGTCAAATGGTTTATTTCCATGTCTTGTAGGCAGCATTCATATAGCTTTTTACAGGCCTGATCTACACCCATAATAATCTTATATCCCTCCAAGATATTTACAATAACTAAACTTGCTAACTGGAGGAAAAGGCAGAGTCTCCACGTTGTCCTGCACTCTTGCATTGAGGCCGCCAAGGGGATGGCAAATGCTGTTGGATCGTTCATGCTGCAGTGTGGGGAGGGAATTAAAATAAATTATCCATGTATGGTTTTTGTAGCCCTTCAACCAGTGCAGTTCTCCACAATATTTCAGTCATACTCGCTGCAAACAGCTGTTCCTGAACAACAGAAGGCAGCGCTGTCTGTTACAGGAACAGGAATAAGAATGAGGATGTTTGGAGGAGTTGATAAGCTGTAAGTGGCAGGATGTCAAACCTCAGCCTTGGGGCAGACATGTCCCTGCCAGACAGGTCCAGGGTCTAGTCATCATGAGGCTTGGATTAGGATTCAATTTCACAGAGTTATAGAATATATTGGGTTGGAAGTAATTTTTGAAGGACATCTAGTCCAACAAACCCCATCCCCGCACACCCCCGTGCTTCCTTCTTGATAAGGGATTTTGCTTTTAAATGGGTTTTGTTCCCAAAACCTGTGGGGCCTCAGGCATAAAACAATAACCTGAAAGACCTAAAATTTCATTACCTTCCTTAACACATGGCTAAAATTGTGATAATATAGGACAGGGCACTTTGAATCTCACATATTCCTTAATAAGACAACAAAATGGATAGCATTTAAAGGAAGTTATTATACACTGGATAGTTAAATCCATCTCCAAATAACATTCACTCTGTTACTGTTATTCTTCTGTCCTTATTTTACCTAGTACCCTTCTCCTGAGCATATGCCCATGAAATGAGAAAGATAGATTTGCATACACAGCTAGAAGAAAAATAAATAAAATTGATCTTGTTTTACCTTAATATCTTATATTTTTGGGGGTTTGTTTAAACCCCTTTTTTATTAGAGGAAGAAATCTGTTCTACCAGGTTCTGTCTTCAGCTTAGATGGAGATTGCTATATTGCTATATCTCTACCCTGAGAAATATTATGGTCATTATAAATCATTCGGCCTCAGCAATATGAACCAGTTTAATACTGACATCAACAGAAGCCAAGAGAACTTCTTTTTTTTCTTTTTTTTTTTTTAGGAGGGACTTGGTAGGTTTCATATATCCCACACATACTCTGCAATTTGTGTAAGAGTGGTTTGGTGCTCCAGATTCAAGTAACTGCTCTTATTTGCCCCAGATTCAAACTGCTCTTATATGTAACAAGAACTGACTTCTTATGACTTTCAAATTCATCATGGCCTTGCATGATGAAGGGTATAAAAACTATTGTGAAGATCTAGAAGAACAAATGATTTAGTGAAAACCATCTAGGGGAAGGAGGAAGCCAAGATGACTAGTGTATAAATTCAGTCTCAGCTGGTGAACTACCATGTCCTAAAATAACTTCTTCCCCCAAGATTCAAAAAACATCTGTGCAACATGAGAAAGGCACACTTTTCAGTCTCCTGAGAATGGTATAGGCAGAGCAAACAGCATGAGCACCATGTGCTGAATGGAAACACAAATCTGTTCAGCCCTGTGTGTGTGCAGTTAAAAGGATGTTCTAGCAGTGCTTTCTTTCGTACCTCAAACTGCTGGGGTGGCAGAGGAAGGATGCAAGCATCCTTCTGAAGCATTCATACACTGACCTGTATTTTATTTGTCCTTAAACAGGTGTTATTTTTCAGGCATTATTTGTCTCCCACTAATTAGCATCCAATAGTAGGAGGGTAAGTTAACTATGCCAGAACTGAAGTTATTACTACAGTCAAACACCTTCATTTGAAATGCAGCCACTGTTTTGAACATCTCAGTCATAGCAGATGTCTGTCTGAAATATGAGTGTTTCAGACCAGTTGGCTGTAGCCTACAGCGAATACATCCTTGTGAACTTGCTTTCTGTCCATTATTAATCATGCCTCCAATGGTAATTGGGCAGGCAATTGGCAGATACTGCATATTCAGTAGATTTTTCTTTGCCATTGCCAAAAGGTGCAAGGCCAAGCCTGCAGCTTCTCTGTCACAAGTCTTTACATGTTTAGGAGACATCTCTAAACTGCTTCACAACTTTTTGTCAGTGTTATATTGTAAATTTAAATGTAAATGTCTTTCTGCAAACTTCAGCACCATCCAGAATGTTACAACAGGGAGAAAAATACAAGAGGAAATACAAAGAGTAGGAGAATTAATGACTGTATTGTAGAACCTACAGTAGATTCAGACAGGATCCAGATTACCAGCGTAGCACTTTAGCTGCAGAAAGGCCTTCTTTGGTGGGGTACTGTCACTTTTGCTTGCATAGCAGTGCTGAGGTCATAGGAAACAAGGAAAGAGTAAGGCCATTTCCCCCACATTTGTGGGACGTCCATGCACTTGAAAACCCTGCTGAAACATAAGTTAGTCCTGCTGGGCATCCTCAGCTCAGTCTGTCCTGGAGGTCGTCAATGACACAGCTCTTTCATGCCTGGCAGGAAGAGACAATCTCAGAGAGGATTTCTGTAGTTTGTCATGGTTGCTAAAGTGACCTGGCTATCCTAGAGCTTGAGTGAATACAGAGAGAGGGTCGTGATGGTGTTGAAATATAACTTCACCTAGGAAACAAGCTACTCTGCTCTCTATTTTCAGAGCAATCTCCCCTGCTGTTTAGTTCCACCTGCTTACACAGCAGAAGCTACAGAAGTTATCAGCAACACATCCTGTATTACAAAACAGGCGCATGATAATAACCATTGTGGGGAAAAAACCACAAAAGATACAGATATCACAGCAGTGGGTGCAACTTGAGAAAATCCTACTATCCCCAGTGATAAATCCAGCTTCCTTTAGCAGTACTCTCCCAGCAGCAAAGCTACCTCCCAAAACTGACTTTTACTTGATTTGTTGGTTTATTTCTCCACAGGGGTTACCACATCCTCAGAGAATATGAATGATTGATAGAAAAAAAAGAAAGATCTCCAATTTTAATAGAAAGGATCCCTTATCTCTTAAATAAGTGACAAAAATACATCTGGGAAAATACATCAGTGTCAGAAAGAATGGCAACACTTTAAAACATTACATCTACAGGCTTTCCTTACCCCTACTAAAATGCTGACAACCTGGTTAACATCTACCACTAATATCCAGGTCCTTTCCATGACTTACAGAAAGGCTTCCAGATGCCCCCATGTACCCTGTCATCTAAATGTTTGTGTTTCCCTCATTAGCTGGTACAACAGGGTGTATTTTATTTTTGCCTTACAGAGAAGTCGTTGTGCAAGATGACAATATTTGTCTAGTTAGAGGAGATGCTCATATTTTAACAATACTGAAAGATGCTTGAAAAAGAGTGTATTGAAGCCCTAGCAATTGTCAGACCATATCTCTCAGTCAGAGCTTCAACCCTGCTAGAACAGACAGGAGCTAAAGTGGGAAATGCAGTATCTCAGAATAAACTTATTTTCTACTGGAAAGAGGGTGCTCAAGAATTCACTTACAATGTCATTTAGTCCCTATATTTTAATACAACTACTGGGGTTTTTAATTTTTAAAAAATATTTTTAAGTATCTCAAAAAACCCATGTTTTCTTACCACTGCCCTTAATTCCAGCTTTATAAGCTAATAGAGGCATAGCACTCTAGGATCAGCTGGAAGTGTTTAAAAGATGGTTCTGATTTTAGGCCAAGTAGCCTACATTCTCTTTGTTGTTATAAAACAGGAAACAAATCAAATGTCTTTGAATTTCTGTGTCAGGGGACTGGAGGGGACCTCCAGAGACCACCTAGAAAATCCTCTTTCCTCACAGGCAATCAGACATAGCTGTTCCTAAAAGGATTAAAGCATCCTATGAAAAACATATCAGTGTTTCACTTTCTTTACTACCAGAAGAATTTTTCTTCTGGTAGTAAAGAAAGTGAAGTGGATGTTTCTTGCTACAATTTACATCCATGATTTATTGATAGCCTAAAATTGGGAGAATCTCCTGTGCCTTTTTGCAACACCATTTACTCACCTGAGAGGTCCGACTTCTCTTCCTAGAACTGAAGAACCCAAATTCCTTCAGTTTTTCTGTATAGGTTCTTTTTTTCAGATCTCTGATTTTTGGCTTTTGATCGGACTACCCAAACTTGGCACAATTCTGCTTCAAGTTTTACCACTGCCTGATTCTTTTGTGCGTGTCTTGTTAGATGTGGTTTGAATGATGATTGATTCTTTTGTATGAATGATTCTTTTGTGCGTGTCTTGTTAGATGTGGTTTCCTTAACAAACCCCAGTATTGTCATGTATTTTCAAACAATGTGATTATCTTATGTATCACGTGTAAACCTCTATAGATTCTGCCTTCTATTTCATCTCATGAAATTGCTGGCTAGATGGGAAAAATTGGCTGAGCAGCTGTAGATTCCTTTTCTTTACCTAGCTGAAGTGAGAAGGTGGTCTGCAATTCAGTTTTAATAAGGTGTCTTTCTCCCAGTGTACTGAGGAGTCTTTTCCTGTTCTGCCTTGTCTCTTTTTCCTTTTGTACGTATGTGCACACATATATGGTGCCTTTGTAGCAGGATGCCTTGCCTGATTGGAGGTAAAAGAACTGGAACTACACAGTATTTGCAGAAGTTACAAGTGCTGAATGAAGGGGGGTCACTCTGCTTTAATATTGAAGAATGCTGAGACCAGTCTGACTCATCAATCTGAAAGCCAAACGCTCTGAGGAAGAACAACATTTCCTGACAGAAACTGGCACCAGTGGGCACGTGGCAGAGAAGGTCCCTGATAAAGCAACCAACAAATTGTAATGCTGATAATTTATCTAAAGCTGCTGAGCTGACACAGCTGGCCTAGAGACGCATGACTGACAAGCACTTCATACTATGAAACCCCTGCCCACTTTTTAACCACAGGGTCTTCTAACACATCACCTCTTAGAGTGTGTGTGGAGATTCCTCCCTGGAGTGGAGACCCCTCTCCAGGTTACTCCTTCAGGCTGGCCAAAAGAGACTTGCTCATGGTCATTGGTATGGGTGTGTAACATAAATCTCTGCATCATTACTTTGCTACTTCGATATCACGGCTTGGATATTGCTTCAGTAACATTAAATTAGTAGCTATAGCTATCTATACTATGCAGTAAATAATACTGCTTAATATATTTTAGTCTAATTATTATCATCATCCATTTAAATAAATAATTAATTTTATTGACATAAATATATATGATTTGCCATCCTTAATCCTATGTGACAAAGTCATGTAAAGGCTTAATTAGACCTACGAAGCCCTTTAGACATAAACTGTTGACTAAGTCTGAGGCTAAGATTGGATCATTGGAATTATCCTGATTTAAACTCATGAAGAAAAAGATGCAACTAAGCCAATAGTTCCCAGATACAGTATAAAATATTTTTATTTTTCTCCCTCTTTGTTAAATGGCACATCCACACACAATTCATGCACAAGAGCATCCCTCAGTCATCAACAGACCCAATTTCCCCACTGTTTTCAGTAAAAGTTGTTTGACTGGGTCAGAGAAGGGCGCTGTGGAAATCATTAAGAAACTTTTATTTGACAGAATTATCCAAATGCTAAAACATGGATACAATAAACAGGTGGGAACCTAAAGAAGTTAATAGAAATCATTAGGGAAACTAAATACTCTGAGCACAGGCTGAACTGGAGATGGCGTCATGCAGGGCTGAAGAGAAATAAAATTTTAGAGAGGAGGTTGGAGAAGAACTGCAACTCTGGTAAAACCAGAATAATACAGAGAAATTGCAATATTTAGTGATGAAAAATCAAGGGGGATATGATATGCCAGCAATTTATAACACCTTAACACTTGTGAAGAATCAGCTGAAGTTTCTTTAGACATGCATGGACAGACACACAGACAGAGGCACACTAGTCATCCTAGTATTTGGCATGAGACACGCAAGTTACTTGTAAAAAGCAAAAAGCACAAGGGAAATATTACAGACACTCCCCCATAGATAAAAGATTTTTTAGAGTCTCCACACTTGGACTGAGAAGATCTGAGACATTTCCCTGGATCTTCTAGAGATTTGTTGAGCCAGTTATTAAAGCTCTCAAATATAGAATTAGAGTGATGCTGCTGTGTTAGTATGAAGGCTATGAAATCTAAAGGGCAGAAATGTGGGATTTTTATTTATGTTTCTTTTAAGGAAAATCCCATCCTCCCCTGAGGTACCATGTATCATTCCTCTCACTGCTGTAGTAACAGTTAGGTGTAGTATTCCCATATCTGCTTGCCAACACATCCCTTCAGTGCTGAAGTCCCCTCACTCTCAGAGGAAAGAAAGGAATAGTCCCTTTCTCCACCCTTGCACAGCCATAAGGCAAAACGGGGAAGGTGTTCATACATATCAGCACCCAGCAGGACCGACCAGACAGACTGCAGCCAGCATATTTACTCCTTCTAAGGGTACATCTCATACCACAGTCAAAAGGTGTCTCACACTTTGAGCTCTGTAGAACTCTGAGAACAAGCAACAGTAAAACAACTTGAGCAGCTTTTTTTCCAATGAGAGTTGTAAAGGGAAAATGTAAAGAGATTAACTCATCTTCTCATCTTTATCCTTCAAAGTGTCCTTTCTACAGTTCAGTTGTAATTTTTCTCGCATGTTTATGGTTGCACATATTTTTGTCATTACAACTGATTGCAAAGATGATAAATCATTCATATTTCATTAAGTAAGAGAGGAGTGATCAGAAAGAAACTGATGAAAGTGTTGGACAGTTGATAATCAGCTTTTAAAAAGTGAAAAAAATAGTGAGTTTGATTTTTAAAAATGCCCAAGTCTGCTGCTCATACAGATTAAATCATGAAAAAAATGAGAGGTTTATTCTTAACACAAGTACATGTAGAGATAGGACAAAGGGAAGTGGCTTTACATTGAAAAAGTGGAGGTTTAGGTTAGATGTGAGGAAGAAATTCTTTATTGTAAAGGTGGAAAGGCATGGTAAGAGGTTGCCGAGAGCAGTTTTATATGTTCCATCCCTGGAAGGATTCAAGGCCAGGCTGGATGGGGTTTTAAGCAGCCTAGTGTAGTGACAGGTGTCCCTGCTCATGGCAAGGAGGTTAGAACTACATGGTCTTTAAGGTCCTTTCCAAGCCATTCTATGACTGTGCTTCCATGTCTTCCAACTCTGGGTTTGTATTTCTTCTTCAAGTGCATTTCCACTTAGAAATTTAATTTGGCAGAAAGCACGTACCATTTCAGTTTAAAATAATAAATGCTGCTGAGTAAATAATAAATGCCACTGAGTATTGAATTTACTGTTGAATACTGAATTTCCTGCAGAAATGCAGTATTCAACAGTAAAATCAGAATTCTTGCAACAGCTCTCCAAAATTGCTCCTTGATTGTAAAGGATGCCCTAGAGCCAAGCTGGGAAAAAGGGGAAATGTTAGGACAGGAGAGAAAAAGAGGCTGTGGCTAATTTTTCTGCTGACCTTTAGAAACCTCTCCATGTTCTGACTTGTATCAACATCCTCAAAAAGTGACCTATTCCTCCGAAGTTAGCTTCTGAAACAAAATGACCGCTTTTACCAATGGAAGAGCCTGTCTGAAAATAATGGAATAGCTCGTTTTTACTAATGGTCTTTATCAGCATAGTTTTATGCTAAGCTGATCTTTCCAGAGAAGGGGGCCTGAGTGGGAGGAGGGGGAGGGTGACTGTTTAATTTCTGGAAGATATCCAAAAGCAGAGTTCTAGAAGCTATTTAACTTGATGTCGTGCAGCATCATTAACTCACTTAAAATGGTACCAAAGATTAGTACTATGTCACATCTACTTTTGCTTAAACGCTGGCTGGCAGATTTCCAGGATTTCTGTGAGAATTCTCTGATGGACATTTATACTTCTACTGAGTTTTCTCACTTCCAGATCTTCATCAGTGAACAGAAAAATCTCTTGTTAATACGTTTTCAAAAAGGGATCAAAATTATCTAGATATTTTTTCCATGTTTTTTTTTTCTTGTCATAACCTGGGCAAAAAGAAATTATGAGCTTCTATTGGCCACTTATTTAATGCAATCCTTGAACATTTCATTTAGGGATGGATAAGAAGAAAGGAAATGTTATGGCTCTTCTTTGATAGTGGTAACAAAGAGGTCCAGTTCTGTTTCAAAGGTGTGTTTTGTCCAGTTCTGACACCATCTGGGGAAAACAATAGTATACCAGAGAAGGTTTAGAAAAGAGTTGTTAAATAGTGGGAAACCTGCTTCATAGCTCTGTCTTTATAACTTCTCAAAGAAAAGGTGCAGAAATAACTGCATCACAGAATGCAGCTACCTACGTGGAGAACTAAACTTCAGTGAAGGTTTCTGCAGTACAGCAGACAAAGATGTAAGTATTTCCAATGCTTGGTAGACACACACATAAACACCAGATCTGCAAAGGAAGCAGTCCTAAAAAAAATTTCACATTTTCATAGGATCCTCATCTCTGGAACTGCCAGAATTTTACAGAATGACAGAATTTTGTTAAAAATAGTCTGAAGGTCAGCTAACCTTCTGCTCAAGGCAGGATAACTTCAAAGTTATATCAGATTGCTCAGAGCTCTGCATAGATGAGTTTTGAATATCTTCAAGAACAGAAAGTTCACAGTCTCTCTGCGTGACATGTTCCACTCTTTAACAATCTGTAAAGAGAAAATTCTTTTCCCAATAGGAAATAGGAACTTTCCATGATGCATTTCTTATCCCTTACTTCTTGTCCTTTAGCATTGACACCTGAGAAGAGTCTGGATTTCTATCTTCTAATAACCACCCACTATATTGTTTAATGTGTCAAGTATTCCCCTTCAAACGCCTCTTCTTCTGGATTAAGAAAACCACTTCGGTCAGCTTCCTCTCAGAATGTCACATATTTCTGCTCCTTTGTCATCTCAGTGGTCCTTCTTTGGACTCCTTCCAGCTACCAGTTTGTAAATCTCTCTTGAGGGTAGGAGTGGGTGGAAATGGAGACATGGCTCTAGAGGCAAATCAAAATTGCAGGGCAGAGGAGCATAATTGCATCAACCTGCTGGTTATGCTCTTACTAACTGACCAGTGTGCTGCAAGACTTCATTGTTTAAGGACACACCGCTGATTCCTGTTGGACCTGCTGCTCACTAGGATCTTCCAGATCTTCTGCAGGGCTGTTACCTGCTTAGCTCACCTACAGCCTGTACTCAGCATGGGACTGTTCACTCCAGATGCTCATGTCTTTGTTGCATTGGACAAGTTTCCCATCAGCCTGCTCCTCCAGACTTCCGAGGTCTTTCTGCCCTTTGTCCTGCCGTGTCCACAGCGTCCTGCCCACTCCCCCCTCCCACAGCTTGGTGTCATCCTTAAGCTCGGCAGGAGCTCTTTTCTATCATTCAGGTTGTTGATGAACACATTAGGCAGTGGCAAAACACCGATATTGAATTACTGCCCACCACCTTCTGAGCCCAGTGGTCCATCCAGTTTTTCATGTACTCTGTAGCTCCCTCAAGTCTGTATCTACCTAGTTCATTTATAAGAATATAGTTCATAAAATTGGGATCAAATAACCTGATAAAGTCAAGATAAACAACATCTACTACTCTCCCTTTTTCACCCATCCATCTGCCATTTCATCAGAGAACGCAATCCAGATCATCAGGCATCATTTGCCCTTGGTATGTCTGTGTTGAGTATTCCCGACCACTTTCTTATTCGTGTGTTTGGAAACAACTGAACTTTCTCCACAGTACTCTCAGGACTAAAGTGAAGATAAGCAGCATGCAATTTGTCTTTCTCTTTTGTTCTTCTGCTATGGTTAATATGGATTGTCCACCCAATAAGCGTTTAGCTACAGGCATGAAAAAATAATGTTGAATCAATAAACAATTTAAATCTATTATGGTCTCACTTAAAATTGAGGTGGATAAGAGCAAATGCTAGCCTTAATTTTCCTTGTCTTCTCATGCTGGGTAGCAGTGAAAAAGGAAATAGACAATACATGACGTATTGTTTGACTTTGGGCAGATTTGATCTTTGCTGCAGTGAAGCAGACCATGTTAGACTGGTATGAAAGTGCATTTGCTTATTTTCTCTTGCTACTACAATCCCTTTAATCTCACTACTTCACTGTTTCATCCAGTATTCTTCTCTGCTGTCCTATCTGTTATTACTACCTACCACTTGGTGGGGAAAAATACAAACAAGCAATTATTTGGTTTCCATATCCAATTAATTCTCATAAATAAATAAATAAGCAAGCCCCATGGTATTATAGTAAGGAGCGGAAACATTTTTTTCTACAATTGTTTAGAAAGAATATTTAATAAATCACTTTTCTGCTAGAATTAGAGCATGCACCTTCAGGACAGAGGACTATAATATCTTACTTAAGCCAAATGTGAAGGATATGGTTCCACCCTATAGGTTCAGTCTTGCTCTTATGTCAACTCAGCCCTGGAGAAGGTTGCAACAGCACTGTTAAAGTTGGAATGAAATAAATATATATGCAAAGACATGTTCGAAAATGGAGAAAAAGGAACAACAGAGCAGGGATTAAGCATGACATGCAAAAATAGACAAGGCAAAATTAACACCGGTAAAACTGGTAAACGCTAAAGAATGTACTGCTCATCCCAAGATCATGGCAGGGATGACTCACTAGCTGTAGGCCTGTGCTCTGGTAGAGGAGGGAGTTTAATGAGTTTTAGCCCATGCCATTTCTCTTCCTGTTATTCAAACAAGAATATACTCTGTAGCCAGCAGATACCCAAACAAAGAAAACAAAGCAGCACTCATCATCCTCGATGTCACACACAAGTAATCCCCATCAGACTACTTGGACACAGGTATCTAGGAGTTTATGAGTATGAAACCAAAGAGTCACTTTATCTAGAAGCAAAAATAACCTCTCCCTTCTCCAGTCTCACACAGTTTTCTTGCAATCCAATGGACTTGTGTCCCTTTCCCCACCCTCCCCCAGAAGACAATAAATGCTTAGAATGAAATCAAGCATGCTATTGCAGGGGCTATTACTGGGGACTGAGAAGAAGCTGAAAATGATTCACACATATCACAATTTGTACAAGGAATTAGTCCCTGACAGGCAATTGTCACTATACGAAGTTTACAAAGATTACAATTTTCATATTGAAGCTCCACGACTACTTGGAGCTACTCCTCTTTAGGGTTTAGTTACTATGATCGTCAAATCCTTGCCTTCCATATCTTTAGAAAGATAATTTGGGTATTGCTAAATTATGATGGCCACATCTGTTTAATTTTCATTGCATTACTAACACAGAAGAGGTCTAAACAACTCATTTATTTGTTCCCTGCATACAGTGCCTGGGTTAGCCTGTGGTTCAAGCCCTTGAGCAGCTCAGGACCACCCTGCTGCCAAGAGCAAAATCCCCTGTCACTCTTCTGGCTCAACAAAGTGCCCAGTTGAAGCTTCCATTTTCCACACTTGATTTCAGCACTAATCAGTTCCATTCTTGCAGGAAAACACCTTTGGATCAATCTCAAAATCCTCTACTAAGCAAACTGCTTTGGAAGTGTTATAAAAGTCAGACCCATCCCTTCCCCTATAATAAGGGATTTGTATTAACACTTGGTGGGTGTGTGGATAAACCCGATGCTAACAGCTCCTGAGTATAGTCAGTTTGTCTGGAACTGTAGTATATCTTAAAATTTCAGCTTAAGACTGTGCCATTTAAATGCAGCTTATAAGAAAGAGACAACAAGAAGAGCTGTGTCCTTTCAGCACCTGAAGGATCAGTGTGTGAGACTGCAAAGTTCGGTAGATCACATCAATCAGCACTGCAGTGTCCCCCTGTCAGCAAAACAATGCCATAAGGACACAACAGTACCTGTGTGCTGATGAGAGCAAAACAAAAATCATTAGAGTAAAGGCACCTGTGGAAAGCTACAAAAATCAGTTGCAAATAAAATAAGCTATTTTATGGTGTATACTGCAAAAACATCAACTGCCTTCAAAGTGCAGATAAACTTGTGTTAGAATATTTTACCTAAGCCTTAATGTCCCTTAGGTTCAGCCTATATGGACCTAAATGTCTACAAAGACTGCCTTGGGTATCTGCATTATCCTACCAGACTGCAGTTCACCAAATCTGGGAAGTCAGGAGAGTTTTCATATAAACAATACAAGACCCAGACAGAAAGAGAATGTATTGTTCCCTGAGGTATAGGGCTGCTTTTGACTGAAAATCCATTAGCTTTTCAAAATAAAAATAATAAATAAAATATAAACAGCCCAACCATCACAACACCCCAACTGCAATCGCAGCAGTCTTTGTTTTGGCAGATTTTCACAGAAAACACTGGTTGAGTTTGTGCAGAAAATTCTCCTACTGTGCCACACTGCTTCACTGCTATCCCTTCTGCTAGTAAAAGGCAGATCATACAGCTACCCTCATATATGGGCACTCATGACTTCTACTACCACAGCCATTCTCACAGATACAATTTTCATCAGCTAACTTAAATGGTTATTGCTGCACTTCATACTCGTGCACCAAAGAGACCTTGTTTCCTGTGTTTGCATTATGTCTCTCTTAGTGGAACTAAATGGACTAGCACAAAAGAGCTAAAAAATGAACCAACTGGTAAAATTTTGCCTGAGGAAATCAGGAAGGGAACAGTGTGTACTGGCAATTTTAACAAAGCCCAGTGCAACCGAGGAGGCACATGAAAAATAAAACTCTCCTTAATCTCTAGCTGGAAGTGACATAGTGTTGAACTACAACAGTTAATTTGGGCATTTTCAGTCCAAGCAATATTTCAGAAATAGGGTGTTTGCTTAGCTCGTGCAACATATCTTAGCTTCTATGCTTGCAGGATTGGTACAGACAGCAGCATGCTTCCTTTGCAAAGTTCTCTCAGGACACAGAGGAACTCAGCAATCTTAGCACTTCCAATAAGAGTGAAAAAGAGTCTGATTTTAATGAGAAGAACCAGCAAATTTCCTTCCTGAATGGGGGACCTTAATTTGAAGTACATCTGTAACATTGTTTACAGCATTTCAGTAACTGTGAGGATAGGTGCACAATCCAGGATATCAGTCAGGGGATTGTTTTGTTGTTTCTTCCTAGGGGATGTTGAATCTTTTTCCTGGTGCTGAGTGGTTGCAATTAATCCCACCCTATGTCTACAAAGGAAAAAAGGAAAAACATTTGATGCAAAACAGCAGAAAAGGAATAACCTAAACTGTAACACCCTGTGGCCCTGTATGTCAGAGCTAATCCCATATATTAGCATGCAGTGGCACCCTTAGGAGAAGCTTAGTGAGATAAAGCTGTTCAGGAAGCAAGAAAGAGAGGCAATTCTGATGCTGTTTGTTTGTACTTTTGATGAAGAGCCATAGAGTTACCACTCAGTAGCAGAGAGATGCCTGGCATTGCAGTGAGGATAAGTGTACATAACACTGGGCTGCCAGCTCCTTGTGAAGGTAATCACCCCTTCCTTGGAGGTGCAGCCAAACTGTGATTAATGCCAGAAAAGAAGCTGGGCCAAATGTTGTGGTTACAATGATATTCTTTCCAATACTTCTGGATGTACAGATAAAAATCACTCTCATCCCAGCAGCATTTCCTGCTGCAGCCTGTGTGGACCTATAAAAGATACAGAAATGCCTTCTCTGCTCATTCCAGTGTCATTTCCTTCATCTCATCCAGCGCAGATTCAACTTCTGGCTACTCATCTGACTTTTACTGCTGAAAGAGCACCACAGCATTCATTGCTCCTTGTGGTTTTCTGTATATGTTTGCGAAGGGATAGCATGAGATCCACTTGGCTACTTCCAAAGATGAATGCTGCCCCTCGCACAGAGCTGAAGAAGTTTAATTCTGGCAGTGTACCTCTACAATACAATGTATAGAAGATCGACCACATTTTCAAACGAAAGGGGTTTTCTCCTGGTAAGTAAGCCACAAATATTTCCATCAGCATTGTCTTTGCTTCTCTGTTGATATTCTGTGCATCTGTAGTCAAACTTTATCTCCTTAGAGGTCTTTTAGAACTGAACTAATTGTACAGTCCTTGAGTATCTCATACACATTCTAGATCCTGATTAATTCAATCCCCCTTAAAATAAAATAGTACCCTAATTCTTAATTATAGAAAGGAAAAAACTGTGTATTTACAAATTACTGAAAAGAGGTTTTAAAATAAATGCAATGCATTGAAGGACCAGAAAAACATAGGGGACCAGAAAGCTGTTGTCATTCTAGAAAAATATAACTGACCAAAACGAATGGTTATTTAAACCAGAAGGTATCTCGACAAGCCAAGGCTCGGTGATGATACAAAACACTTACAGCTGCTATAAAACTGTCCTGATACAATTTATTTAGGAGAATCAGATCAGTTCAGGGCATGGAAAAGGAAATTAATCAGCATCCTCTTTAGAGAAAGTTACCCAAATATCTTTAGTTGCTAATTTTAATTAGTGAGTCTTGGAAAAACACTGAGTTTGTAGGGGAAGTAATACACAGACTTAGCTGCAAAAATAGCTTCTTCTAGGAGACTGATCAGTGTGTACATACACACTGAGAGATTTGAAGAGCTGCATTTATCTGAATGTAGCTTCTATCACTTGCATGGCCAATTGTGTAAGTCACCTGTTCACATGGGCACTGTGCTCAAACACCAACAATCAAGGTTCTAAGCCCCTGTCAAAAAGCCAAGGACTCCTTTCTTCTTCCAAACCTGGAATGCAAATTTGGTAGGCCAAAAAGTGTGGTTTTTTCTAACATACTTGGAAAAGATCAGAAATCAATAAGTAAAATTACACGGTAAGATTTTTTTTTAGAAAATGCTTGCAGCAGTCCTGAGCAATTACCTAGGCAACCAATTCCCCCCTTATATCTACTCTTTATTCACTGTTATTTGTCTTGAGTTAACAGAGCCAAATGTTCACATACATTCCCTCTCAGTTTCCTAAACAGATGCTAACCGAGCAGCAATGCTCCCACGTAACCCAGTTCAGACTGTAGGCCCAGTGGAAGCAAGGTCAGGTGACACAGAGGAACACAGAGATGCTGCTCACCACTGGAGGGAGAAAATTCATGAGGCCAAAGCTCAACTGGAGTTGAAGCCACCAGAAATGTGGGGGACACTAAAATTTTTTTCCAAATATATTAATGGCAATAGGCAGTGTAAAAACAACATCAGCCCATTCCAGGATGGGGATGGTCACCTCATGAACAGGGACAAGGCAGAGGTGTTTAATGCATTCTTTACCTCTGTCTTCAGCATCAGTGATGAACCAAGGGGGTCTCAGTGTCCTGAGCTGGAGGACAATGACTGTGAGAATGATCAAACCCCAGTCGGCCCTGAAATTTTGTGCGATCTGCTGCTCCAGGTGGATCCCTATAAATCTATGGACCCTGATTGGAGTCATCTGAGAATCCTCAAAGAGCTGGCTGATGCAATTGCAAAGCCTGTCTCAATGATTTTCAAGTGATCTTGGGAATTTGGAGCTGACTGGAAGTTGGTGACCGTTGTTCTTATTTTCAAGCAGGGTAAGAACGAGGATTCCAGAAACTACAGGCCTGTCAGTCTCGCTTCAGTGCCTGGTAAAGTTGTGGAGAAGATTACTCAGGGAGGTATTGAAAAACACCTGAAAGACAACACAGACCTTGGTCACAGCCAGCACAACTTCATGAGAGGAAAGTCCTGCTCATCAAATCTGATTTGCTTTTACAACAGGTTAACCCACCCACTCGGTCTGGAAAAGTCAGTAGGTGTAATCTTTTTGGACTTCAGCAAAGTTTTTGCTGCTGTCACAAGATCCTTCTGAACAAAATGTCGATCCCACAGCTGGATAATCATGTCACACATTGGGTGAGAAACTGGCCCACAGGTCAGGTACAAAGGGTTACGGTGAAAGGGGTGACATCAGACCGGGGACCTGTCACTAGTGGGGTTCCACAGGGCTCCATCCTCAGCCCTGTGCTCTTCAACATCTTCAGTAATGACTTGAACACAGGACTGGAAGGGATACTAAGTAAGTTTGCCAACAACACGAAATTGGGATGAGCTGTCGACTCTCTCAATGGCACAGAGGCCCTGCAGAGAGACCTTGACAAATGAGAGAGATGGGGAGTCACTAATTGTGTGAAGTTCAACAAGGGAAAGTATTGGATTCTTCACCTGGGATGGGGCAACCCTGGTTGTGTGTATAGACTAATAGCTCCTGCCTTGCAGAGCTTTATCTTTCTAAAGCTTGAGATGACTGCATACATTTATTTCACCATTCAGCAAGCCTCCACAGCAGACTGGCTGCTGGCAACACCAGCCTCAGCCTCCTGAGAAGGTTGTAGACTACTCCTCACCTGCTCTTCCAGAAGTTACCCACATTCCTCAAGTGCAGCTGAGTAGATCTGGCTATAGCTGGGTTTTATTACATCATTACAAATGAGCCAGCAGAGTCCCTCCTAAGAACACATAAAATTTGTCGTAAAATCAAAGCAGAATTTGAGGCACCGTATTTGCAAAATTATGTTAATATTTAATATTAAATACATGACCAGCCAAAAAAACAAAATCTAGAGGTAGTCCTAAAATTTTTATTCAAGTGCATAAGGAGTTAAAAAAAGAACTGAAAAAAAAATGTGGAATGAAGAACTTTGAGATTGTTAGTCTCAAGATTACATAACCAAACTGGAACTGGTGCAGGGAAATCCGGGACAGACCAGGGGGAGGTATTGCTGATAGCAGAGCATGACTCAACTAGTTCCAACAAAGACAGAAAATGTACCAAGCACCCATTATGACAGATTCCGAGAAAGAGAAAGAAAAGCAAAAGTACTGAAAAGCAAAGCAGCGATTCCTGTCAGAATACACACCAAAGAAGTGTATTGCACTAGGACTGTAAATGACAAACCAGTGGAGGGTTCACAAATACGTTCACTGGTAGATACCACTGGTCACAACATAGACCAGCATTTTTCCTGAATTGTTCCCTTTCAGAATTAGAATTTTGTGGCAAACTAAGGGAGTGGACTGTTCTTTTCTCTGTTCATTTCTCCTTTGAATGAAGATGGGTCCTTTGTGTGGAATTCTGCAACCATGGCTGCCATTTTAGATGTCAGTTTAATTGCATAAATATTAGAAAACCAGCTATAACTCTAATAAACAGTCTAAAATTAGTTCTCTGTAAATTATCTGACATCCAGAATGAAAGTCAATGTAGTAAGTAAAAGGGTATGTTCTGGTGTTTGGCTATAATTCTGATTCATATAGAGACTTCATCCATAACCTTGAAGAAATTTTGGTCCAATTTAAATCTTTAAGCGTTATTTGGATTCTGTACTTGTTCTCAGCAGACATAGTAGTCAGAGAGGAAGACCAGTGTTTTCCAGAATACAAGCAGTAAATTTTTTACCACCAAAAAAAAGATATCTTAGACTTTAAATGAGAGATTTGATCTTTTCTGTTTTAAAGATCCAAGTCCTCCAGAAAGCTGACTTGTTTAGCTCTAACACCAATAAAATAAAAAATGCGCTCGTCATTACCCCAAATCAGGATAAGAGCCATGTGTTTGTGCGTGCATGCTCATGCACAATTCTGGAAGCTGTTGTACAAACACGACTGTTTTATACACATACTGGGGAACATCAGTATCTTAGCTGTGTTTGTGTTGTTTGCCACCCATATTAAAATACCAGTGGTCTCCTACTGGAAACAGTAGATAAACATTGTTTTTAAAATATAATATGGGAGAAAATCCAGGAATGTGATGTCATCAACAGAGGGATGAGTCTGCTGTGTTCAGGGAGGGGCAGTAACACCATAAGTTAGACTCATTCATATTAGAGAAGGAGCTGTTCCCAGAGACGTGTTGCACTTCACTCATTTGTATCTGCTCCGTGGCGAATTTTCAGTCAAGGTATGTTTTTTCACTTCTCTTGCATATGAAAAGTTCTTACTATTTAAATTCAGTGTGGTTTGTTGCCTCTTGGTAACCATTTATTAAATTCTTAATATGTTTCTGGTTTAGTGACAAAAGAGCTAATATTATTTCTACTCCAGGAAAATGGAGGGGAAAAATAATTTTTGCTAATGTGATTTTGTAACTTTTTGGGTTTTGCAGAGCTATAACATTTACAGAAAAATGCTTTATTTCAAAGTATCCAGTGTATCAAAGCCACAGGGTACTTCATCTGCCACAGATACTGTCCCGTGTACTGGAGGGTGAGGATTTCTCCTATCTAGATGACACTTCATGTCTGTAATCTCACCATGGGGACCGTTTCTTTCATATCGCAAAAATAATCAGAAAGTACAAGCAGCTAACTTTGGTTTTGGCTGAGAAATTACCTACAAAATAGTAGGAAGAAACCATAGTCAATTCTTTTCTGTACATGCTGATAATTTTGTCTCTGTTTATTATTTTGATTGTAAACTTTGTTGGGCAGGATGTGGAAGTGCATGTGTCTGTACCTTACACTGCTAACCTGCCTCATTTGCCCCGATTGAATGGCAAAGGCTAAACCTTTGAAACTTTTACTTATACTACAAATAAGAAAACTTTTGGATGACATTTAAGCTACATTATCAGGTTCTTTTTTAAAATCTGTATGCAAATAAAAAAAATCAGTAGGAGCTGGACTTTTAAGGTGCTGATGAAAACAAAGAGCTTAGTAGTGGTATTGTAATTAGAATCATATAACAAAAAGAGCAAAGGTTGAAATGTATGCTATACTTTCAGCTATTTGTTTTCCATTACTCAGTATCCTAAGAAGCCTTCTTAGTGTAATAATAACAAATAGCCATAAAGCCAAAAGCGTTCAAAGAATTAGCCATTAGAATTCTTGTTTTAATATTCTGTATGTAATCTTACAGATGCCGTCTCCTAAGATAGGGGTAGATTTTTATCTTAAACAGCTGGACATATTTTCTTAGAAACTAGAAGACAGTTATCTAGGTGAAAGAAATCCCTGTTTTCACACACGAGCCTAATATTGAGTAATAACCATCTTTTATCTGGTCTCTGATAATGTGCAGTCATTAAGAAAAAAATTAAGAGAAGCATCTTGGCACTCCAGGTTCATTTATAGTCTTCCAAATGTATTTGTCTTGTTTTCAGTGTGAATAGTGAAAACACAAACAAAAGGGATAAATACACCCAAGTTAATAAAGACCTTGGAATAGCAGACCAGAGACACCTCCAGAAAATCTTTGTCAGGTTTTCCATCGGGCCCCTGACAACATGCAAGAACAAGATTAATTGAGTTACTCACTGTTACCTGAACATTTTGTACCGACAATCTAACAAAAGAACTGCCTTTCCTACTGAGTTAGAGCTTCCTGGAATAAGCATCCCATCCTTGCACAGGAAAACAGCTTTAAAAATTCCTGTAGCTATGTAATATTGAGAGTATTTTCTCAGGCAGAAAACAAAAGGTATTGGGGAGAATTTTACGACTATCATTGTGAAGATCCTAAAAATTATTGTTTAAGAATGGCCAGTGTTTGATAATCTGTTTTTCATTAAAAGAAGGGGATAAAAATCTCTTCGGCACTCAAATTCCACTGTTTTTAAATTCACAGCAGGAAAAAAATATATATTACAAGTCTAGGAGCACTTATCAGAGAATAGAACTTTGCTTTCAAAACAAATTACCTCTCAGTAATCAAATCAACTGCAAAAGTACACCTGAACCCATTAGCAATGCTAATCAATATAAAGTTTTTAAAAATCCTCAGAGAAAAATGCCGTTTAGCAAAAACGTCCACTTCTCTTTAAAATTATTCATAAGCTTTGTTCTCTTGTCACCCACGGTTTTTTAAACCTCCCTCTCAGTACTCCGTACAGATGAGTTT
Source organism: Melanocharis versteri (assembly GCA_013397845.1). NCBI lineage: Eukaryota > Metazoa > Chordata > Aves > Passeriformes > Melanocharitidae > Melanocharis > Melanocharis versteri. The sequence continues at coordinate 3,281,225 of VZTG01005027.1, read as the reverse complement.
CCCCATACCTTATCAAAAAGCTTATCTTCTTTCCTTCTTGCATTTAACATACTTCATACATCGAGACGGAAAGTTATGCCTCTGCCTGGCTGATACACAGCTGTAAAGGAAAAGGGAACTTTAAAGCAGAGACAAAAGCTGTCCTTTGCCAGCGCTTTCTGGGCTTTAGTAACTGTAGTTGCCAAGGAATCACGCCCTAGAGCAGTCTTTGGGTGCTGAGTCACAAACGGGTGGCAGGCACATGGCTGAACCAGCTTGTCCCCTCGGCTGGCTGCCCTGAGCAGGGATGGAGGGAGGAGAGGGCATCCCAGCCCTGTGCCAGCCCCGAGGCAGGCAGGCTCAGCCGCACGGGGAAAGCTCACAGGATGAGAGCAGGGCTTCAAATTTGAGCCCTGCTGGTTGGCATCACACAGATCAAGATGTAAGTGCTTGTGATCACCACAGCGGTGACACTTCATTTACTTAGAAGTAAAGCTGATGAACCGGGACTGAGGGACTCTGGTCATGGTCCAATACCCCACTTAGGAGTTAAATGTTGGAGAAGAGGCACAAATGGGATACAGACCAGAGAAACACAAGGAGCAAAGTTGCCTGCTGAAAGCACTTATCTTCAGTCTGATGATAGGCAAGTCCAAAGCATGCAGACATTGTGGCAAAGCTGCTATATCAAACTTCACCAAAATACTTCAGGACTTTTGATGTTCCCTGAAAGGGTGGATTTGACTTACTTTTGCTGCTGTGCTATATTAAAGTCCCCTCCATGTTAGCTCCTCAACTTGATTCAGCAAGGTTGGGCTGGTTTGTGTGAACCCTGCAAACAAATCTGATCATCCAGATTTGCAGATTCAGTAGCTTTGCACACTAAGGTATGCCAGAATGGTGATAGTATTGCAAAGACACAGTTCAGACTATGGTTAATTTGCAGAGAATAGAGTTGCCAAAAATGCAGAAATCCATTTTTCCCATTCATTTTATCTGAGATTACAGTTAAATGCCACAAAAAAAGTGAGTGATCCATGGTAGAGGGCCAGGTCTTTTTACCATTAACAGGATTTATGCATGCATGCCCAGAGGCAGAACTGGTCATAGGTGCTTTTCCTGCTGCTGTGTTCCTGCCTTGGCAGAAAGGAGTAAGCCCTTTGGGACCGCACCCCAGTGCCGAGGTGATCTGTCCCTTTGCCATGGCTGTAAGATTTCCTATCAGCTGTCTGACTGCTGCTCTGAAGTGTCATGGGTTACAAAAGAAGGACAGCAGGTCCCTCTACCCACACACGTGGAGCACAGCAATGTGCCACTTTCCTGATGTGAAGGGTAAACTCCCTACAGGTAGTGGGCAGGCCAAAAAACTGGAACTGTTTCATCAGGTACCTTGAGTGTTTTTACAAAAAGCAACTGTTAAGCCTTCATAATTCAAAGCTGAGACCTGATCTGTAAACAAGTGAGTAGGACAACAGAAATATTGCAGTACCTGTTGCTGGGTTTTGGCTTAGTTCTGCATACAACTCTCACCTCCTTCTGCAGCAGTCTTTCCCTATAATAAGTCATATTCTACACTCTGTATTAAATTTGGATTCTGCTTAGATTATAAGTTCCTTGAGGCACAGCCTGTCCCTGTGCTTGCAAGACTTTTGCACACTGATTATCCCCAAAGCCTCTGGCCATGGTGTGACACAGACAGTATGGCAGTGTCTGCAGAGCTGTGCTCCTGGTCCTACCTGCTAGACAGCAGCAAACAGTTCACCAAGAAACAAGCAGATGGAGGCGCATAAAAAAAGAGGTACAAGTAATTACACAGGCTAGATCCTCAGCTGGACTGAATGCTTGCAGTGCCCTCCAAATCAGCATCAGCAGAGTAATGATAGATTATAGATGATAAGGTCTTATGGATATAACAGCAGAGATGAGCGACTTGCTCACTGGTAGCCTGCTTAACAAACATATCATTGACACATCCTCTTTTTCTGGCCTTATTCTCCGTGGGGAAAGGTCTGTGAAAGGCTGATTTTCCTAGCTGTGAAATTAGGAGACTACAAAGAAGTGTGTGCCATACCTGTTCCTTTATCTATCACAACATATAAACCTGGCTCTGGGACACATAATATGCTTCAAGTCAAATTTTAGCCTTTGTAACTGTACAGCTTCAGTTCAACACTGAATTCGGCCAATGAATCTTAAAATCAGCCTAGTGTCATCAGGTTATTTATCACAATGGTCTCATCTCTGTCTGATACCTGAGCTCAAGGATGAATTTTTCTTTCTTTATTTCTTCAGATTGAGTCATCTAAAACAAACCCACCTGACACTGTTTGTACTCTGGGGAGCCCTCCCACATGCTCCTCATGCAGAATCCTGTTTTACTGGTTCAAGACCAGCTCGCAGATGGCTGATCACCTTGGCATCACCTAGAAAGGTTTCCTGTGCCTGGTCCTTCTAGTGCTGGGAGTGCACACAAGCCATTTTCTCCCTGAGTAAACAGCAAAAGAGCAGGCAGAAGGTGTGAGGCACTGAAGGTGACCAGGAAGTGTCTGCTTTGTGGAAATTCTCTCTCCTCTCTCTCTGTACACACACAGCCATATATATATATACTCATAAACAAATATAGAATTATTAGCATCTTGTCAGAAAAGTAAAATACATGTTCCTTTGCATAACTATGCAGCCCTGTCCTACCCAATGCTAGGGGATGATCCTACATGGAACCTCCATAAGTTTCCTCACAGATTTCTTACATTGTACAAAACAAGCAGCAACTATTTTCATCAGACATTTCTGACGTGTTCACCTATTAGGATCAAAACACCGTTTGCATTTTTTTATTTATTTTCCATTGCCTGGGCAAGGATCTTTTTTTCTTCTTGCAGTTAATGCCAAAATTTCCAAGTCATGAGGAACTGGGACTATCCTTCATGGGCAGATAAATAAGCAAAAGCAGTTATCTGCTTCCAAGCCTGCAATCTGTGTAGATATTTACATTAAATAGCAAATTCAAATAAGAAAAAGAATTTAAAATAGCTATTTACCAGAACAAGTGAACCAGTTTAAAACTTAAGAACTTTCTCCATACCTGTATTTTTTTCTCATCCTCTGTGAGTTGCAAGTTCATTTTCAAAACAGTACTAGTGCAATGTGACTGAAGTAGTCATAATGAATCAGACATGAATGCAGTTCATGAATGGCTGGGATATTGGCCACAGAAGTTTTAATTTATAACATATGCATTTAAAAAAAAACAGCATGTGGAGGCAGGTCACATAAGACAACTGTGTGCCCTCACCTTCTGATTATATCTTTCCTCTGAGAAACTTTTCTTTTTTTTCTTTAAAATAGTCACCTTATAACTCATAAATTCCAGTCAGCTGGGTCAGCAAAAGGGACATTTCCCAGAAGTAGGAGGAAGTAGAAGTAACAAAGTGGAGTCAGTTTTGTTGGGTGTTTCCTGCAACTCTTTGGAAATAGTCTTTTTTGGAAATGTAAGAAGACAGCAATTAATTCTCTTCTACAATAGATGTAGTCTACAAATTGGCATTTAAATCATACTACAGCTCATAACTGTACAGTATGAGACATCTCAAGTTCCAGTCTTCTACTCTTTGCACCATGTCTTTCTACAGACAGGTTAAGTAGTTTCCACTGCACACTTGTCTCTGGTTTCAAAAAAGGGGTTCAATGGAATATATTAATAAAATTTGCCTTAGAATAAATGTACTCTGGTCAAATAACTTTAAAAAATCCAAGAGAAGTTTGACTTTAAATACAAGAATCAAACAATTTCAGATTTTGGATTATTTTGAAGCTGGGTAAAATATGAATCCAAACTGTGTAAACTACCTAAGTTTTCTAACATTTTAAATGAAAATCCCAGATAAAGATCCCATAAACCTGGTGTATACCCAACTTAGGCAAGAATCCTTATGTATCATTTGGTTTGGAACCCTTTTCCCTCTTGGGAAATTAAACCCCTCTTTTCCCCTTCTTTCCTTCCTTCCATTTCAATGTTAACTTTTCTCCTTCTTCATCCTTCCTTTCTTCCCAACAGCAGCACTTCTCCTCTGTTTCCCTTAGCAGCATTATGTTGCCTTCCAGAGCTCACATCAGCTCTTTTCCCCTTCACTTGTTCCTGCCCTGACATCCTGCCATAAGCCTTTGCTGCCTGCTGCAGAAAACTCTCGTGCACAATTCTACACAGTGTTTTCTCTTCTGCACTGGTGGCAAAAGTGATGGTACACAAGGTCAAAGGTGGCATGGTTAACTTAAATCAGAATATTTTTCAAAATTAACGAAGCTGGTCAGAAGACAACATTTCTGTTCTAGAGAAAAACTGGTGAAGGGTCTTGACATTTTTAACAAAAGCAAGAAGACAAACCACGGAACAAGTGCACACACAGAGGATAAATCTGCCTGGGGAAGGGGAGCACTGATAAGGTATTTTTGAAAGAGGCATCTTCCTTCTTAAGCAAGCGCCTGAGGGATGAACTGTAATGAATTGGGCTCTTGCAGCCTCCTGGTTTTTTTTTTTTTTGGAACTACTCCACTTTGTAAAGATATTAAACTCTCCGGCTGGCCAGAGAGAGCAGGAGTGGATCTGGGTCACCTGCTAAACTGTGAGCAGTCAGTACATCTTCTCATTTGTTCAAGATAAGAAATGACATCTTTAAAATACTTTCTGTTATATTACCCAAATCTTTTGTGAAAAATATTTATTTTAAAATCAGTTTCTCCAGAAATTTTCTGTTTTCATAGTCACTTTAATAGAAAAAGAAAATTCCCCTCCTCCAACACTTTAAAAAGTATCTCCTACATAGCTGTAGTAGTATGTGAGTTTAAGGTACCAGAAAACATGATCCATTAACAGTAGCAGAGCAGAGGAGCAGAATCCCCTCCCTTGCCCTGCTGGCCACTCTGCTTTGGATGCAGCCCGGAGCACAGTCGGCTTTCTGGGCTGCAGGCGAACATTGCTGGCTCATGTCAGCCTCTCATGCACCAGAACCCCAAATCCTTCTTGGCAGGGCTGCTCTCCATCCCCCAACTCGTGTTGATGTCCGGGGTTGCCCCTACCCAGGGGCAGCACCTTCAATTGGCTTGTTGAACCTTCTGAGGTTTGCAAAAGCTCACCTCTCAAGCATCCTTTCTCTCTGGGCGGCCCCCCTTCTCTCTGGGTGGAATTCCTTCCCTCTGGATGGCAGTCCTTCCCTCCAGCGTGTCAGTTAACTACACCACACAGCTTGGGTCATTGGCAAACTTGCTGAGGGTGCACTTGATCTCACTGTCTGTGTCAATGACAAAGACATTAAACTTTATCTTTTTGTTAGCTTTGGGTACAATAGTTCTTTGAAGGAGCTGTGGCATATACTAAGGGAATCTGTCTCTCTAACTAAATTGTTACCCTGTATTTCTTTTTGTTGAGTCTGACATTATGGAAGGAGCAGATAGATAGGACATATCTTCTTTGTGAACACCAGTGCTCAGAACTTGTGTATGCAGGGTGAAAAACAGTCTGCACCAGGTTCCAGCAGGGCTCTGTCATCTCCTGTTTCTAACAAAGGGATAGCAATGAATTAGTACACAATTTAATTTCAACACTGGCAAAGCATGAAAAGGCAAAATTAAAACTGTAATCCAAACACTGACTGTTGTGAATCAGCATTGTAAATCACACTACCTCTTGGCTGGAGAAGTGTCCTGAACCTTCCACATCTCTCAGTGCTGAAAGTCATATCCATGCTTGTACAGTTCAATCACCAAATCCCTATCCTCATGTATTTGAACACTTAAGTTTTTTTCTAATAGAGATAGGGTGTATTCCCACTAAAGAACTGTTGTCATTGGAGTTCCCCTGGGGTTTCAGTAGAAAAACAGGCTCCATTTGGATTATATCTAATTTTTATCTGCTGTTACTATCAAGATATTTGCAATACAGTTTGATATTCACTATAGTGTGAATTACACACCATTTCTAACAGGTACATCTGGTTTTGAGCTTTTCCCTACAATATATAGAATATGGGGATTTCTAACTGTGCTATCTGAAAACTGACCTCTTTCTCTTTGAAAATACTTCATGTACTGGCAAAGTGAGGAGCAGATACACGAAAATAATATGAAATGACTGTCCCAGCTGCTCAAGAAACAACAATGTAAGAGGATGTGTTCGACCTAGGAAGGACAAGGCAAAATGGCTTTCTGAAGTTTATCATTTAAGAAGTGAAGCATATTACAGACTAGGCTTCTCCTTGAGAAGGGAACTCACCATTGCTTGCACTGCCGCACTCTGATTTTAGTTTTTAAAGAATGTGAAATTTAAAACAAACAAACAAAACCCTCCAATTCTTTAGCAAAGACAACCTTCCATTTAGACAATGAGTATCATGCCACATTTGTATTGCCTCCCATGATACAAATCAGTGATGCTAGGGATCATTCTCTGAGGTGATCCACGAGAAAACCTATTCAGGAGGTTGAAATCTGAGTTTATAGTTTAATGTAACTTGTCAGAAATTCTAAATGAAACTAGGACCACCTTCAGAAACCCATGTGTTAGAGGTTCTAACCTGAACAACCTGGATAAATATCATCTCTTCTGAATTTCAACTGTTCAAAATTAAAGCTATAATTTCACCTAATCATTATATAGTTATAGTTAGATACTTTCTAGCCTATTCTGAGGTTGTCAGAGCCTGAAGTGCTGTTTGGAAACTGCGCCATTTCTCAGCGAAGCCATCCATATATCCCTGTGGTGAAAGGCATTAAGAAAACACAAGGCATTATTACTAATTAACAGGGAGGACAGATTCTGCCTGTGATGCCTACTGTGCTAAGGACTCCTCTGCTTGCACAGAGCCATCAGTATGTGGCTCAGCAATGGAAACAGCAGTAGTGACTGAAACATTTCCAGCTGCTGGCAGGGATGACTGTGTAGCTGCAAATGTGGTTTTCAGACATAACATGACAGGCTAAAACATCTTTTATGTTTTTGCTAATTACTGCAGAGTAAAATAATCAGTTACCTGTATGATAAGAAATGAGGAAAGCAGTAGCTGTCAAAGAAATCAATATTAGACTTTGAGACAAGTCGGCCACATACTGTGAGCTTCTTTGGGAGCTCTTTGCTGTTGGAGACACTTGGGCTTTCCTCAAAGCCCACATCTGTGACAGCCAGTGGTGAAAATGTGCAGAAAATGCTGCATTATTGTGAATATTTGACACCAGCGTAAATATTATAGTGACTGGAGGCACTCGAGATGGCAAATCTCTTCTTTTTTCGTAAATGGCTGCCAAAATGTCCACAAGGTGCTAGAAGTAAAGTGCTTTCAGGGCACAGAGCCAGTTCATATGAAAGGCAAATCTCTCCATTAAACATTTAATGCTCAGGGGGACCAATACTGACAAATACTATTTGGCCATTAGACCTTCACATTTTACGTGGTCATGAGAACCTAATGCTGCTACCCAGGGAAAAGAGCAGTATTTCAATTGCTAAGAGAAAGGTGTGGCTAAACTGAGCTGAAGAGGTCTGGTGGGAGTAATGCATCAAAGAGCAAGGCTTTAGAGGACATCCACATGCACATCAGTGAGGGAGCCTTGAGTGGAGGTTTGTGCACTGCTGAACAGCTCTTCTGTGCCTCCACTACAGCAAGGCCAATAAAGGAGCATCACTAATATTCTTGGCGAACTGATATGCTTCAGGACTTACAGCCTTTTCCTCTTACCACTCCACCTCTGAGGCTCTGCTAATACCATCCACTTCTCTCTGCAGGATATTCCCTTTGTTCTCTGTAATGAAGATATCAAGCAATTTACATCACTGGCATGGTTCATCAGTGCTCTCCTGTCTTTCATACTGAGACCTAGACTGTAACTAAACTGGTTGAATCTCAAGACCAGTTCTGAGAACCCACACTAGGAACGGCTCGGCTCCTCCAGCCCACATCCCAAAAGCTGTCATCAGCCAGGTGAAAATTCACTTTTTCTTCTCCAGCTTAGCTGGTTTTGGCCTGGCTCTTGCAATAGGTTTGAGCTCTCTGGGTTTCAGGAAAGGCTGTTTTCTAAAGCAGGAAATTTTTACTTTAGGAAAGAAATATAATCTAGCTGCACAAGCTACTCTTGATACAATCACTAGCATTTTATTTCTTTATCACTGGATACCTTAGCTATTCACTGGCCTCAGGGTATTGTCTGCCATTTGAGAGGCACATTGTTCTCTTTGATACCATCAGACCTGCCATTTCACAGGGTATCAGACTCCTGCAATGGATATTAAATTGGTCTTACAATGCTGGTGTGTTAAGCACTGAATTTTCTAGTGGTGACGGGGTACAGCAATCCCTTGTCTACAACAGAGAATTCCTGTGGTGCCTACAGAACTCAGGGGAGTAGATACAACCACCTTTGACAATGTTCCCTTGGTAAATCTACATGTCATATTATAAAACTCAGGAAGTTTATAGTCTCTTATTTGTCTTTGTACTTCATTTAGTTAGTGCAAGCTGTGACCATTCAGCTTTGTAGTCAGACACCACGAGTCTGAGTGTTAAGGGACATGCAAGATTTCTGCCCCAGGACAAGACAGGGCTTCCCAGCAGTCACTGACACCCAACAGGGAGCCCAGTGAGGCTCCTGAGGAAAAGGCATGTTGCTTTCATTCTAAGCACTGCTTTTGGCTTCTCTTGCTGTACAAATGTGCAGTTTGGCTTGCAAGACAGTTCAACCGGGGGAGATATTATCAAGCTAGGCAGTGAACCAGCTAGGAACAGGAATAAATTATGTTAATATACGGTCATCTCAGCAAACAGATCCAAGGTCAAGCATAAACTCTGCAAATCTTAAAAATGTAAGCAAACCACAATCTGACCATCGCTCCTGTTCACAGGAGGCCTTCCAGGTAATGATTGAAAATACAAACATCATTTTGAACCAAATATGAAAATCAAGTAAACAAAACCCGAAAGATCACAAGTCAGACATGGCTGCAGGTAGACTTTAAGCTCAGTATTGTGCTCAGAGCTTTCTGAAAGCAGGTCCTAACAAATTTCAAGATAGCAGTATGCAAAAGTAGGCTGAGCCAATATCGCATACATGGGAAAACACAGAAAACTGATAAGACTCAGTGTCAGAAGCATGATAAACACATGCATAGACCTGACAGGGTCTCTGAAAGAGCAGACATAGCCTGTGAATCCCCTAGCCCTAACCTGAACTCTAGATGTGGACTGATGATGACATCTGATGATGTGCAGATGACTGTTCTTCATTCCTGCAGTGCTTTTGCAGTCCCGCTCCTACTGCAGCTCCCAGATTTCTCACTCTCCTGACACTAACCTAAATGCTAGCTGTTAGCTGAGCTCTGGACAATGAGCACTCATTACCTGTTCTCATCTGGGAAATGCCAAAAAAACCAAACCAAAACACTGCCAGCCTTGCAGAGTAAGCTTGTGGTCAGTTTTCTCCTGTTAGAATATTTTCCTTCTCAGTTGTCAAAACATTTTGAGCAAACACACTACAATACACACAGAAAAAGTGTAGATCCAGCTGTGACTTGTGTTGTGAAAGATTTATGTGCTTTGCTGCTAGAGTCAGAAAGTTACCATCTTGGTTCAGGGACACATGAGGCTTCTGGTGCCTCCTGACACCAGGCCTTGGAACAGAGTCACATTAAGTCTAAGGAAGCAGGAGTTGGGAGGCTCCAAAAAGATCAAAAACCTGGAGAATTAAAGACTTGAGAGGAGTAGAAAGTATTCAGAAGGAGAAGGAGAAGGAGTTGTGAGATTGACATTATAAACCTCAAAACCGATTATATTTCCAAAGATGGAAGATTCAGATTCAATATTTATTTAAGTATTTATACTAACTGGGAATAGCTTAATAAAGATAAATACTCTCAATCAACATTATCCAATAAGCTTGTGGCCTCTTGATATACAGGTGTGTGAATCACCCAATTTCCAGATTTTATTCCAAGTTAAACAGAATAGAGATTTGGAAATAGATCTTTCATCTGCCCAATGACTACAAAGAGAGGAACAAACTGGCGTATGTTTGTTTAACACTTAGATTTAAGACCTTATACACTTCATTTCTTCATAGACATATACTGTCTTGAGAAAGCTGGAAATGGGGGAAAAATAACTGTAAATCAGAACAGCTTAAACTTTCTGAGCTGTTTGAACAGCAGAAATTGAAGTGTGTGCTGGGAGGAGGTGAAAGGCAGTGATACCTGTTTTCAGAGCAGTTAGTTTTTGAATTAAACTTCTTTCTCTGCTTGTGAACTACAATAATAGAAGTGGCTGAGAAGTACAGGAAGTTCTACTTCAGGGTAGTTCTACTGTATTTACTTATCCATCATGTATGAAAGGGAAGGGAAAACTGCACAGCATTGACATAATAGAAATCTTCAGGAAAACAAAAGGCTAAACCAGGAATTCAGGTCTAAATTTAACTTAGGGAATTGTTGCTGTGAGCACATCACTATGCACATGTTTTGTATGTATCACATTTTCAGTTCTTGATGGCCCCACAGTTGCAGACCTCCTTTATTTTATTGATAAACCCTCTCTAATATTAGCAGAAGGTTTATTGTTTATCCTCAGATGTCATTCCTTCATCCAAGCTGTGCCTTGCTATGATATGCTTCGTAATAACTCTAGAGCAGTGTTGAGATTTGGAACAGATTTGGCATTTCCTATTATTTATTTGCTTGTACCCTTCCCTTTTCAATTTAATGGTGCTTTGGTGCAGCCTTTCTCTGCAAAAGGAATGTTCTCACTCAGTGTATCACGAACAGCAATATTTTCCTGGGATGTTTTCTACAGGCCAGGATCTGTGAAAAATTTCCATACAAGAGGAGTTACATAGCTCCAAAGAACAGCCCAGTTGAGTTAACACATGCAAAAAAACTGCAACTAAACCTTTATGGCAAGAGTGCTCCATCTAGTTCTTGTGCTCACCACTGACTGGATGTGCCCTGCCAGCCTCATAACAGCCCATCTGAGAAATTTTCACAGGAGAGACTGAATCCACTCACTTATGTAAAGTAATCTTACTAAAATTACTGCTTACTTACTACAATAACACATGGCATTTATAAATATTACAATAGGAATGACAGATGATCAGAGCTGCCCCTGGCGGGGGGGGTTGGAACTGGATGGTCTTTAAGGTCCCTTACAACCCAAGACATTCTATGATTCTGTAATTTTTTTTGTTGTTTTGGCCTTAATCCAACTGGAATTTCCATTTATTATCACAAGAAGTGCAAATTAAGGAATTTAGGATAATGTGGGTTGGAAGGTCTGTAGGCCAACTTCTTCCTCAAAGCTGGGTTAGTTACAAAATCAAACTATGCTACTCTGAGCTTTTCCAGCTGGGTCTTTGAAACTTATGAGGATTACAAGGCTTAAATCTAATGATTTAGTGCCTGGAGAAACTTGCAGATTCTGTGTTCTGACCTGAAACAGCCTTCAATGTTGAAATGATTATTTCTCACTTCCAATTAAATAGAATTCTTGTTCTCAATCTGCTCTTTCAAAACGATGGCAAAATGCAGCTTTGGTGACACTTGAGATGTTTTGGAGGTCATCTTTAGTGGAAAAGTTTCTAAAATATTGATGGCAGCAAGTCAGAGGTCAAACATGGACTGACTCAAACATCATCAGCAAATCTGAACTAAATCAAAACTTTATAAGATGAGCCCTTTCCCTTATACAAAGGTCCTGTGATCAGGACAGTACTTCTCTCTGAACCAGTTCATATTTTCCTTCTCCTTCCAGTTCTCACCACAGTCCAGCCATGCTGTTCTTCTCCGTTTCAGTTATAAGTATTTTACACAGAGATAATACCTTTTGTCAGAATCATCACAATTAATGACTGGGCTGTATGAAGAGCATTGAAAAATAACACACCAGGTTTTTAAAGCTGAAAAGTATAGGTGGGTTTGGGATTTTTTTAGGAAATTATAACCCCGGAGAATTTAAAGTAAGACTATTCAAGATTTCCACTTGGAAAAAAATATGTTATATAAAGTGCTTCATTGCCCTTGATTAGACTTCTGCTCTCTCCACACCTTTCTCTGACTGGAATTGAGTGGCTTCGTCTCTCACACAGGGAGAAAAATTAGTAGCCTCTTCTCACCTTAGTTTCATTGTTATTGAAATAACAACTTTACCAGAACAACTTTTTCCTCTCATTTTTCCTAACATAGTTGACGTAGATGCCTTTAACTACAACTGCAGAGCAGTAGTTTCTTTTCACGGTATGCTTCAAGCTCACGCAACAAATAATATCTAAAAATTATGTTTTTGAGAGGTAGCTCCTCTGTATATTTTCTTTATTGCCCTAATTTTCTGGCAAACTATGGAGCTGATTTGTGTTAAATTTTTTTTTCTTTTACAAGGTTATTTTTGCCCCAGTCAAGTTCCTGAATCTGGTTCAACATGAAGCCTCATGAACTGCGAGGGCAGCCGTAAGGTAAAAGGCACAGTGAAGAGAATGAAAAGCAGGAAACCTTTAAGTTAACACTGCCACAGAAAGTGTCCACTGATCTACAACCTCAAATGTAGTAAAGCCCATTTGAGATTCATTACACAAAGATTGGAAATTAAAAATTTGTGTCGTGGGATCCGTAAAAGCAGAACATTTTAGGAATGTTTCCCACGCTTCCTCTACATCTCCAAAATAACTAATGCCTCCGCAGTAACACAGAATTAAAAGGACATTCAGGGAATGTTTCAGAACATGTTTCAGAGACGCCATGAGAGTTACATGATTTTACCTTCCAGTATTCATCCAGCCAAAGACACAAACCCATTCTGAAGCCAAAGAGAGGGGTACGAGCAGTCCCATCGGGTTTGGACTGGATGGAACGAGAGTGTCAGTGAACTGGGGATAGACAACAAAGGTGATTTTTTCAGGAGTAAAGGTTGCAAGAAGACCAGGTTGAAATAGAAGCTTTGAAAATTAACCTTATGGAGAAGGTATAGAATTTATAAAGATGATGGGTTGCCTGTATTTTTGTTGATACTAAATTTTGAATGTTAGAGTCCACCACTGAAGCTCAATCTTCCAGCACACCTTTAGCTTCTTGCTGAGCAATGCCTCTGCTTACCCATCCCATCACACGTGCTTCAGGCCCGCTAGACCTGTCTGTATGGCGCTGAAGGAGAAATTATGCATTGAGATTGTTTTGCTACAGCCTGTTACTAAACAAAAATACTCCTTTTCCTCGCAAACAGATATTGTCCTGGAACCAAATCCTCCAAAGCTGTTAAAATTAAACTTATCTCTCCTTGGCCAGAAAACACCTGTCTGATGGTCACAAATCAGGCAGTTTAGGTGACATCCTACAGCCTCCAAACAACTTGCTGAGTCTGTCAGGTTTACACTCCGAGCTCCTGAGGGCAGCAGTGGTACTTGCACTGAGTCAGCAGGACTTCCAGGCTTCCTAGCACAGACCACTCTGTGGAAGACCTCCCTTTACCTACAGCAGCTTTTAAGCTCCTGCTATTTCCCATTTCAGTCACAGCAGACCTGTCAGGCAGATACCCTTTTTCTCTTACGGCTCTGGCAGCTCCTCTGTTACATTTACTATAGCTTTTACCTTAGCATGAAGAAGCAAGGCTGCCAGGCAAATAGGCACCACCAGGGGACACTTGGCTGTGCAAGCTGGGCTCAGAGATGTTCAGGAGGACAAACTCACACAAAAAATACAAAGCATCAAAGCAGGCTGGGGTCTGCAGAGAAACAGAGTCAGAGGAGAGGCTGGGGCAGCCCCTGCCTGTTTCTTTCTGCAGCTAACATGTCTTCTAAAATATCACCACGTCAGAAGTCAGCCAGTGCCTCTCTCAGTTTGCAGTCACTCATTCAAACCCATGTTTTTGCTCCCAGCTTTTCCTCTCCTCTGTGCCACTGACCCCCAGCTGTACATGGAGCTGTATGTATGTATGGCAAGCCAGCTGTATGTCTCTGAAAACACTTTTGGCCACTGACAACACTTAAAGCAAACCTGGTAATTGTAAAATTCTGCTAAGGATGCTACAGACTGGGTGTCATACCTATCCTTCACACAGCCTTGCTAAGAAATCCCTGAAATACATGGAAAATTAAGCTGCTTTCTAGGCAACTTTCATCATGGATGATCATCCATCAAAGAAATTCCTCATTTGGAGAAGGCTAGTGGGGCCTTGGGCCCACTCTATGCTTTTTCCTTGCAAATTAGACTGTGCAGGAAAACATCAGGACTGTGTACCCATGCTTTTTAATATTCTCTCTTTTGCTCCAGCAAACAACATTATAGCAGTTAACATCATAACAACATTTATCTGGTTTAGGCTCCACCTCTTGTCTCTGAGGACTAAATTGGCAAGGTTAATATTATGACAATCTCAGAATATACTAATTACAAATTTCACACCTTGTTTCTGCAAAACGTGCAATCAACAAAGTCACAACAGCTGTAAAATATATGTTACAAAGTCTCTCGCACTCCCACAGAGTAGATTACTGCAGGTAACATTGAAATAACCTGAAATCTTAGCACACATTTCAGAACTTGTCCTTCTATAAGACATGACTGAGACCATCATGAGACATTTAGTTATTCACTGTATGAAAATGTTTAGCATACTACAAGGAAAGATTAACGCCAGCAGCAATACTCATAGAGTCATGAGCTCAGTAGCTGTAGGGCTTCATCCAGACCCAAAAGAGATGGTGAAAAACGTTCATCTGAAGCAGCATATGCCATTTGGGGAGTAAAGCTGTGCTGGAGCTTGCATTAACCCAGTAGCAGCATTAACTGAGCTCTAACCTTTTTTCCCCCTGTTCTTCCATTCCTTAGCTCATATGTCTTGATCCTTAGAGTACTTTTTGTCCCGATTCAACATATTCCCCTTCTTTTCTTCGAAGAACTTCCACAGGCCCCAGCATGTATTGCTGTAGCATGGAGACTTTCCCTCCACATTCTAAGATTAACCACTCTGCTGGACTCTAGGTGTTATCCTTGGCTTGCTGATTAATTCATGCCTGTCTTCTGGCGTGCTCCCTCCAGTGCAGTTCATGTGGGTCAGCCCTCGAACAGCTGGACATCCCATCAGTTTGCCAGAAGACACCCAAGTGCCCTGGTGACTGCCAGCCCTAGAGTTTCAGGCTATGGCACTGGTGGCCACCACCTTTTTGGAGTCTGTCTCTACCTGCCTGTAATGACAATCCAACAGCTGATTAACCCCTTCTTCCCAGTCCTTCTGCAAGGGTTCCTCATTTGCAGCATTGGCAGGATCTGGCCAACACCCACAGTATCCCCCATGAGCCGACCCCAAAGCCTTCCTGCCTTGGTGAGGGCTGGCTACCACCAGCACTGGCCAAGTGCGGTACTTTGAAATACCTTGGTTTTTAGTTGAGGGGAAAAAAAATGTCTGGCACGGAAGTAATTCTCCACGACTGCCTCCCACACAGGGCACCCTGAACCCCCCCTCCATCAGAATTTGTCATTTGTTCCCAATGCAATTAAAAAAAATACTCCAGAACAACCCAAGATAATGACTGACAGCGGGGTTTATAGACTGCCAAGCAGGAGGTAACTCACAGCAGGAGGTGAACTGCATCAGGTTCAAATTCAGCACCCACAGGGGTCCCTCAGAATCAGTAATGATAGATTACTTTAGCTGGGCAGTATTTCAATCAAAACTGTCACATAAAATCTTACTGCAAGTCCCTGCTGAGATATTAGGCTTGTCTTGCATTGCACAGAAAGTATTTGTAGAGAATGTGTGAAAGGATCACATTTATTTTCACCAAAATATGACAGGAAAACAGCAAATCACTGCCTTTTCTAGGCTTTGTCATTCATAATTTATTCAGCAATCACATACTTTAAATGAGCCTCCTGTGTGATACAGAATAGCATCAAGCCCATCATTTTAACCCTAAACATTAGGGTTGTAAACTGATAATTAGCACATTTTACCTTGTTCACTCCCCCATTTCTAGCAATGCATTATGGAAGGACTTGAGCTAAGGACCAAGGAGGCAGGTTGCCAGAAGCCCCATATCATGGACTTGGTGACATCCTAACTAATGCCTAGACCACAGTAATATGATATAACTAACTTATTTTAAAGTATTCTAGGTCTTTCCCTTCTAGAACCAAAATCTAAAAGAGATTATTGCAGAGAAAATACAGATAAATCAATAGGCACTTTTGGAGCTGCTATTTGCTCTAAATTAATTTCTGTAAATTAATGTAATGAGGGAAAATCACAGAAAAAGCCAACATGGCCTTTATGACCACTCTCTGAATTACTAATGCTCATCTGATTATATATGTGCATACATCCAACCTCAAAGTGTAAAATAATGCACTTACAATTTCTTTTTTTTCTGCTGCTTCACAGCCTACTACCAACAGAAAGAAGTTTCCGATATTTGCATCAAGTGACAGAACTTCTCCATTCTCAGATGACCTTTTGTTGGCCATCCATTAGTATATCACTTCCTATGTGTTTTTACAGTGAAAAGTGCCAGCATAGAAAGAAAGGGAGACTTGAAACTGCTGTTTGATATTCATTAGTAGCATCTCTCACAGCCACTCATGTTGGGCTTTGAGATATTTAAATGCTACAGTGTTTTATTAACACAAAGTACACAAAATATGACCACCATTTTTCCTCAATTCTGCAACCAATAGCCAAATTTCTGTATGCATATTAAGCACTGACACTTACCAGCCAGCAATCCCAGCAATGCAAAAACAAGTGAGAACCCCCACCTTTTCAGGAATTACAGGTATGTCCCTTTTCACTGCCAAGTTACCAATTGAATAGGATTAATTAAAAATACATTTGAAAACCTTCCAATCAAATCATAATATAAACAGTGTTTATTATAAAGACCTGGAAAAAGACAAACAGTATTTCTGTCACTCAGTCCAGAGAATTATATGTACAGATCTGGGAAACCAGTCTTGCATTTGAATAATATCTCAGCATTCATTATCCAAGTGCACAACAAGAAAACACAGTTAGCGTTTTATCAGTAGTGAGTGATGCTGCACACTCGACTTCTGTTTGGTTTTGGTAACATTCAAGTGCATGTCTGACATTTCTGCCCGTAAATAGCTCCCTGTACTATCCCAGGCTGGTCTGTCTGTTTACAGTATTCTGGTTTTCAGACTGTGCTCTTACACCCAAGCTTGCTGACTCTAGCCTGACTGCAGGCAGGTCCTGGCTTATATGATGGCCACCATCTCTGCCAAGCTGCCAACCCACCCACTGTGCACCTCTTAAAACTGAGCTCCCTCATGAAGGTTGTAGCATTTATCTCTTCTGTGACTTGGCTGCAGAAAGAGACTGTAACATCAAGACAGAAAAACACAGACAATTTCAGTGAGAAGTGAAGAAAGGCACACTGCTGGCAAACACTGATCCATCAGCGTTCTCAATGCAAACTGGAGCTGCAAAATAAATGTCTGTTTATTGTACAGTTTGGAAAAATATAACATTTGGAAAAATATACGGTGTTCTTTGGGGAGGAAGCACCACTGAATTCCACTCAATTCTTGTTCTACAGGGAAGGGTATAAAATGTTGCAGGGTGTGACACAGAACTAGCAGCTTTACCGTGGGCAACCTGAGACACAAGGTACACCTGTCCTTTTGGAGACCATGGCTAATGAATCAAAAAGATAAGAAGATAAATTAATGATGAACGTCCTCAAAGAATTAACAAATATTTGCTGCAGCTCAGTTCTGGTGAATCAAGGCTGGTAATATTCTCTTCAGTTAACCCATTCATAACAGTGTCTGTTGTCACATCCCCTCTGTTTACTTGCCTAAAATTGGTCCAGGCAGTCCACAGCAATGCAGTCTGTGAAACATTCCACGCTCACACCGAGCGTGTGTGAGAAGAAACCCAGGGAACTGTAAGCCTATTCAAAAAGCTACAGTTCTAGCACATTAGGAAGAGCAAAGACAGCTTTTCTTATTGTGTCTTTTGCAGCAATGAGCTAGATTTAGCAATCTCATGTCACCTATTTTTCTCTTCACAGAAATGGTTTCCATCACAACTGAAAATGTTACACAACTGTACAATATGACCACCCAGGAGCTTACAGTCAGTCCAGCAAATTTCCACAATAATTCAGGAGTGCACGAGATAGATCAATATGAATGTGTTAGTGCAGATGTATGGAAATGGCTACAGGATTTCCAGCCTGGATTTCTCTGGTTTCTATTTATTCTGGGATCAATAGAAAATTCCTTTGTGCTTACCATCCTGTGTTTCCACAAGAGTAGCTGCACAGTGGCTGAAATTTACCTAGCAAACATGGCGTTTGCTGACCTAATGTTGGTCTGTATTTTACCTTTCTGGGCCATTAATATTTCTAACAATTTTCATTGGCCTTTTGGCCTGTTTCTCTGTAAAGCCGTCAACATTATGAGTTACATGAACTTATATTCTAGCATTTATTTTCTGACACTGGTGAGCATTGACCGCTACCTGGCCTTGGTGAAAACCATGTCTCTTGGACGGGTGAGACGAACTGTGTGTGCCAAATGGAATTGTTTTGTAATCTGGACATGTGCATTGCTCATGTGTTCACCTACAATGGTGTTTAGAAATCTGAGCTATTTTGAAGAGTACAACATCACAGCCTGTGTTCTTCTTTACCCGGCCAGCTACTGGGAGCCCATAAACAACTGCTTGCTGAACACTGTGGGGTTTGTGATCCCATTCTGTGTAATTACCTATTGCACTGTGCAAATCATCAAAGCCTTACGAAGCAGTGAGCTACGAAAAATGAAGGTAGTCCAGACAGAGAGGAGAGCCACCATGCTGGTCCTTGCTGTGCTCTTGCTGTTCATCATTTGCTGGCTTCCGTTCCAGATCAGCACACTCATTGACACAATCCGTTACTTCTCGCCCACTCTCAGATGCCTGGAAGACATCAATGACATACTGACCCAGATAGCCACGTACTGTTCCTTTAGCAACAGCTGCCTGAACCCAGTCTTGTACGTAATTGTTGGGAAAAACTTCCAGAAGAAAGCTGTGGAATTCTACAAGGACTTGTTCACAAAGAGGTGCAGAAAATTACAATCTGTGCAGATGGAAAACTCCCTGGACACCTTAAGAATTTCCATTTCAAGTGAATACCCAAGGAAAAAGTCTGCTTTGTCATTACACCAATAGCAAAATTTTAGGAAATTCTTACTGGAGGAAAGCCTTCTAACATATCAGTCTCCACTCCTATCCATCTGCTACAGGTCCACAGAGTAAACACGTGTTCTTACGTGAGGGAAAACAATGGTTTGATCTTAATAGAAATTTCATAGAGACCTGCTTGTAATGTTATTGGATGTCTTTCATGATTGAATCCTATTTTGTAGCTTACTTACATTTTCATGGCTGAATGATATTTGGCTCATGTATCATTTGGAATGTTT
Source organism: Melanocharis versteri (assembly GCA_013397845.1). NCBI lineage: Eukaryota > Metazoa > Chordata > Aves > Passeriformes > Melanocharitidae > Melanocharis > Melanocharis versteri. The sequence goes on along the minus strand of VZTG01005027.1, from coordinate 3,261,796 downwards.
GCATTTCTAAGGTGTACATACAATTCTCTGAACAGAGCCCCAGTACAGAAGCTATTGTCAGGATTGTGCAGCTACTTATGGTACCCCTAATAGCGTGTTAGATAAGATTTTTGATCTGGGAGAGGCTTGTATTTGAGTAAGTTCTACTAAGTGAATCCTGTAGGATGCGTTTTTAGATGTGTCCATCTTTTGGGCTTTCAATTTCTCTCTTCAGTCATCCAAAACTATTTGATTTTTTCACTGACAAGCAGTGCCTTTTTGCAACTGCTCCAGTTAGTTACAGATTTACATGAGCAAGCATGTATGGAAAGAAAAAAACGGTAAAGCAGTAGTGGAAGGGAACCTGCACCCAGCTGCATTAAGTTAGCTGAGTTTTCTTCGTAGAAGAAGATTCTTTACCCCTTCTGCCTTGGAGTGAAAGCATTTACTTATTCCTTTTGAGTGAGTGAATGCTATTTATGTCCGTGCTTACACTTCAGCTCAGAGACTTGGGTTTTCAGTATTCACGAAGCATAATTAATGTTATTCAATGGAGATATAAAAGTTCAGCACAACTGGTATAACCTCACAAACAGAAGAAACTGAGAATATGAAGGAGAGCATCAGCTAACTACATTAGAAATCTAACTGAAGGTAACAGGGGTCTTGAAACCTCGGAGTATTTAAGAATGGCCTTTTCATATTCTAGTAATACCTACATTTTATTTGTAGAGTTAATCTGTGAGATTTTAATACAAGATAGCTTTTCCCCAATTGGACTGTATTTTTGATCTAAGTTGATTATACATGTAAGAAAAACTCATAGTGTACTGAATTGTCTGTATGCACTTTAACCTCTAGGAACCTTGATCAAAACCGAGCGGAAGATGATCTAATATGTGCTGAAACTAACAGTCTTTGTTCTTTCCAAAGCACTAAAGGTTACAGCTTTTAAAGCTACCAGGGAAATGGAGTTTGGTGGCATGAGTAAACTCAGATGGCAGCTAAATGGTCTTTATCCATCAGAGCTTGAATGGAGCGATACAGCTCACATAAGGTGGGGAATTTGTATTAAACTCTCAAATAACTAAACCGCAAAATAGAATTGTGCAGACATGATTTAAAGGCTATGGGATTTAGATCACTGTATGTGATTTATAGGCAATTTCCATAGTTTTTCTTTGATAATCCGGTATAATCCTATGTCATAAATACTTCTATTGCTCATCCTTTTTATTGTCTTGAGCAACGGGGACAAATATGACAAAATACTGCAAGGCTTTCTGTTATATGCAGAGTTATCATCCTGTCTCATCCATGAGCATGCTGTTCATGCAACCATTACACTAAAGGAACTTCATACAGAGGTTATTGAGGCAACAGAAATTATTTCTGAGTATTTGGTACTGAGAAGTAAAATATAAAAATGTTACTATGTTAATATCACATTAATTTAAATAATGTAAATATATAGGCACATTTTTTTGCTATGCAGTAAGCATGTACAAAAGAGAATAAAGTACTTTGAGAAATGAGATTTCCTGGCATTTTCTTCTCTAGCCTGTATCCTGTTACTAAGGAATGATTTGTCAGAAGTTCAACTGTTCCAGGTACTTACTTCACTTCCTGTTACACCAAAGGAAAGTGAGCTGAAACAACATGATTTAGCTACTTTAAGATCTTTCATTTCAGGGCCCATTTCTGCGTGGTGCTGACCACTCTCAGTCCCTTTGGAAGTTAAAATCTGAATTAAGGCTGCTAAGGGTACTGAAATATTTTTGGTAGCTTCTCTCTGCATGCTGATAGCTCAAGGCCCCATGCAGACATCAGCAACAACGGAAAGGCCCTGCAGCAGCTTCTGCACATCACAGAACAGACAGTGTCAGCTCACAGATTGTTTAATTCATGTTTTACTGACTTTTCAGTGTGATGACATGTTTGTGGTATTCACATGCACCATTCATACAGTCAACAAAAAACCCCTAAGAAATAAAGTGTAACATCTGAGCTACATCTCAACTACTGAGAGTTTCCAGTCATACTTGGCTCGGTTCTGTTCTCACAGAAACATGACAAAACATGAGAAGGATTTTTGGTGAAATGAGGTCAGACTTTGTCCTGAGAATTTCAGAGCTGAAGATGCCAAACAGTAATCATATTTTTATTCCTCTTTATCCCGCCCCCCTCTTACATCTGCTCCCATCTTCTCTTTTACCTGAGGCTGCCACAACTGTTATCAAGACTTTGGCCATGCAAACGCCTGACTCCCCATTCAGCCTGACAGAGGTGGGGACACTCACCAGAGGAATGGCAAGGATATCAACAGCCAGCTGATATTTCTGGTCTTCAGCATCTACAGGCAGGAATAACTCACATTTCTCCACTCTCTCATTTTTCAAGTTGATTATTGGCTTCACTTGAAATGAAAAATTAACAGTTTAAAAGCTGTTACACAAGCAGCTCTTGCTTGCTGTGGACAGGAGAAAGTTGCACTTTTTAGACAGGATTTCAGTGGAGGAGTTAGGATCTTGGTTCAGGTCTCTCAAATCCCCAAGCAGTCTTCAGCCATTGGATCATCCCTCCACTCCATTCTTCCATCAGTACATTGCTGGTTTTCCAACCAATATTGGCTCCTTCAGATTTTGCTCTTTCAAGCTCTGTAAACTGTAGTTAGCAGGGCTTGATTATTACCACAATACATTGGTACCAGGATCATTCTTTGCTAATTGTAAACAACTGCACCAGAGTTTAAGCTCTCCTTAGCAATCACTATAATATATGTGAAGAAATCCAACTAAGCTGAACAAAGAGTTTTACATCAAAAAGTCGTATCAAAAACATTTTCTGCTGTTCTAGAACAGATGAACAGTTATAGCAGATAACTAAGCTGATTTGCAAACCATTTCAATAAAGAAAATCGAACTGTTAAAACACACTGATCCGAAAACATAATTTGTTCCAACCATTAAAGGCTCCAGCTATCTTAAGAGGAAGATTTTTAGTGGCTGAACTGGACCAAGAGCCAGAACCCTGGAGACCTTTGGGATTTTTGACATTTGTCTACCTTGTAATGTGCATGATAATCGAGCAAATAGTCTTACCTCTCAGTTCATCAACGTGTTTGTTTATTCATTCTGATCAGAGAGGTTCAGTTAGCATCTGTAAACTCTTAAGCAGCTCTAGAGAATGTTTACTTTCTGCAGGAAAGTCTGCCTAGACAGTGTGACTGAAGATCATGTAAGCTTAGAACATAAACCAACATGCTGTGAGTATCCTGAGCTGAAAGTGCCAATAGAGAGATATGTTTTTTACAGTAAAAAAACCTTAACTATTGACTCTTATAGATGTTTTTAAACTAACCCTTCATATTCCTTCAATTCATGGTCCATTACATCTGTGCAAACTGTGAAATGTTACCACATCTTTATATACTTTCTATAGGTTGAAATGAGGAATGAAGTTGTAAAGAGATAGTAAATTAAATCCCCTTTCTGTATAAAGACACAGCTTGTTCTGTAGACTTGTTCTAAGATCTTTAAATGCCAGAGCTACTGCAGTGACTACTCATTTCACTTTTTTCTGCTAAATGTGTAGACTTCCAATTTTGAATCTCTCTCCATTACTGAAAAATGTTCCAAATATAGCAATGAAAAACAACAGAAAGTAAGAAACTAGATTTACAAAGAGGAGTTGGATTTGCAAAACCAGTATTTTTATCCCATTCTGATGTGACAAGTTTTGTAAGACTATGTTATCTATCATATAAATTTTAGACGCAGCTGCAGTTTTTTATTCAGTCTGTGAATAAATGTGGAACTTGGCAGATCCTAGAGATTCGTGTCCAAGCAAGGACAAATTCCAAACTTCTTGTTATTGCTCAAATGTTCTTCATTATGGAAAAAATAACTTAAACACAGAAATGCGGTAATGTAAGCAAAGAGGAGGTTTTGGAAAGTCTATGACGAAGATCTCCTGTCATATTACACTTACCTTTATGAGTCAGTGTGAGATGGGTCGTTTCAAGATTTTCCTCCTGTAATTTGTTAGGATTACTTACATAATGTGTAATTCAAAAATTACACGTTGTTTCAAATCTTTGCCAAAATTAAAATATTACAAGATATTAAAAAAAAATATTAAATCTTGAGCCATTTAGAGTTTTCTCCATTGTGATGGTGTTAACTGGAACATTTTTCATTTATCAATTTTAGCACTGTTTGCATAACTAACTCACTATCCTTTAATGAATAAAAATTTGGAATAAAAGTATTTTTCATGATAGGGAAGTTCATAATAAGTAATCATCATTCAGCCTCCCCTGCCTTTTCATTTTAACTTACTTATCAAACAAGAATGGACACAACTGAAAAAGAATTGAGTGATGGTGCATGTGTTGGTTTAGTAGCCAATGGGAAGAATATTTTCCTATAAGTAAATAGTATTCCAGTCCCTTGATAATTTCTCTCCTTTTTTTTTTTTTTTTTTTTCTTTTTTAAGTTGAAAAGCCATATTGTTTACATGGATATGCTTAAGACAGATTTGCATATAAAGTCTGAGATGCAAGATATTGTCTTTTTCAAATGTTGCTCTAATCAGTGGACAATCAGAATGAAAAAGTTAAAAATAATTTACAAACAACCACTCTCAGGCTACTTGGGTCCAGAAAGTAATCAGAAAAATAAGCTTATTTGAGTGCAAGTCTGAGAAAATACAGCAGTCATCATGAATATTACTGTGAAGTAATACTGACAAAGATTCATGCCCTGGACACCTATAGTGGGGTGCAAAAAACAGTGCTTTTCAAAAACAGTGCAAGTCTTTCCACCCTTTTCTTTCATTTATCCATTCTAATCTGAGGGGGCGGGGCTGGAGGCGGGGAGAGCGCTCATGTTTTGGGGCTGCTCCTCCCCAAAATGGGGCTTAGCAAGGTTCATGTTTTAGCAGCCATTCCCACCTATCTCTACTGCTTTGCCCTCAGCTCCTTGGCATGGTTTCCCCTCAAGGCTAGCAGGGAAAGGAGCTTCCACCGCAACAAAAACCTAGTTCTATGTTTCTCCCTGTGTGCGTCGGCGCTGAGAAGGCAATTCAGAGCTGTTAATGAAGTTATATTTTTACAGACATTCACACAAAGAACTTTTAATTGCCAAGAACAATTTGACAGCTTTAATTAGCGGTCACAGGATGACGAGAGTCACGACATATGGCTTGTATTATTTCACAATGAGAATGAAATACTTCACATATCTTGAAAATTACTATAGCTGACATTTGGGGAAGTTAAAAAAAAAAAAAAATCCGGGGGCTTTCTTCCAAAATGTAACATCACACACATGGTGTATGGCCAACAAAACACTCAGAACAGCCCTCAGTCACTCAGTTGCGCCTCAGGATGCATCTTTGAAATCTCTCAGTAACCTCTGCACTGCTGTTTATCAACTGTCTCCGAATTTGAAACTTTGCCTGAATTGCCAGGAGGAACAAGGAGTAGGTATGCCTATCTTTTTAAATGTATTATCTTTATTAAAATAATTTCTATGTTTTATCTAAAAAATAATCTTTTGTGCTCTCAGTTCTGATCCGTGCAGTCTAGTAAGACTTTCCCTTTCTTTTTCACCATGAAAGTAATTCTGAAGGTCAGTATTAATTTATGTGTAAAGCCACGATCCATTTTACCTAATTGCTCTAACTGGCTAATTAGTATTAATAGTAAAAAGGGTGATAGATGCACTGAGCATGGAAATTCATCAGAAATCAGTTCAAAGTAAGAAAAATATGTCATTATTTGTATAAAAGATGACTGGAATGTGTTAAGGACAGAAATTGAAAACCATTCATGTGGCTAATTGTCCATTAGCACTAAATACTTAAAATACTTACAAAAATTACAGAAAATAAAGTGCATTTTCTGTCAAGAGAACATTTGGAACTCTAAATTTATAAAAGGCTTGTGGCTTGTGGTAGTGCTCGGACACTGATTAGTGGACTCTGAAGAAATTTTTGCAACGAAAACTACAGAATCCTCACGTACCATTGCTAGCTGAACAAGAACTCAGATTTAGCTGTGACTAAAATCTAAGTTGCAATGAAAAATAAAACTTCCTGATGTTTTTAGCTGAGCCCATCATGAATGAATTTGTGGCTCCAGCTGAGAGATCACATCTGAAGAGTGCAGAGTGACTGGCATAAGCTGATATCAAGAAGTCATCAGGAGAAGGGCAAGCAAGGACAATAAGCACTTCTTTTTCTTCTAGATTTAGTAAAATAAATAATTCTGTTTAGGTTTAACTGTTATCTTTCTTGTCCATTATTTTTGAAGTGTAAGGTTACAGATTTTCTGCCATTGCTCTCTTGTGCCTTAGCCAGCCTCCTGCTATGACAACATTAGATTTCTGCTGTCTCACAAAGAGACTCTTGGATACTAATCAGCCATTTATTTGCTATATGTGTTTTACCTGTAGTTTTAGATCCTCTCAAGTTATCTTAGTTTGCATGAGAGGTCTGTGAACTAGGTAACATTCAGACTGTTGTGAGGAAATTCCAGGGAGCTGTGCTAACCCGAGTTGTAGCTCAGTTCCTCGTCAAGGCTGCCAGCTTGAGTGAGTTTATGAACTCAGATACAACTTTGCTGCTCACCTAATTCTGCAGTGATGAAAAATGTTCTGTGCATTAGTACCAGATGGCCTGATTTGGAATATTAATACGTAACTTATTCCTAGGGGCATCCCAGAAATAAGTACTGCAAGGTGCTCATATACAGACATCACTGCGGTTGTACCTGTATGTAAAAGAGATGAATGATCATCCTAAATTCTGTCTTTGGAAACTCCATCCTTAGCTGTCTCCTTGATGTAAAATACAGAGGCTGAAAGAGCAGAGTCAAATAGCTGCAGCAGAAAGCCGACATTTGGAATGACTGATTGCAAAATATTGATTTTTTCAAATACATTCTTTTTTATGATTGGCATGCTCCACTTGCATATGAAATACTGAAATGACAGATGGAAGAACAGGCTCAATAATAACTTGCCTACAGTAATGATTCTGAGACCGAATGCCTGTAAAAGCCAGGATCCAGGCACTATCATCAAGCATGGCAGCACCAGAAGAACGAAGCAGGAGGCAGCTCTGACAGTGGATCTCTGACAGAAAATCTGGTGGATTTTCATGGGAGGATAAAGTTTTACCCGTGTTCTTACTCCTGCACAATCTCACATGGAGTTATCATAATGAAATAAAGGCATTGCCAATGCTACGATGGACTAAACACTTTGGAGCCTGGGACAGCCTCTCTCCAGCTGAACTCAAATGAAATTTTTGAACTGGAGAAGAGTGCTGTAAATTTAGAGCTGCAGAGGCTTTCCCTCCAGGCATGATTTTTAGCGTAATATTTTGGAGGAGTCTATGTTTTATTATTCCAGCTGCTGACATTTGAAGGCAATAAGCTATCTAATCTAACAGCAATTTTGAACCCAAGTTCAGGGTGGGAGGAACTGAGAAGGAACAAAAGAATGCAAAGTTCAGGCAGCAAGTGATGCATACAGAGAGCGAGCATCTTTCCCAGTTCTGAGAAACAGGCATGATCCTGCTTCAGCAGAATAACAGAATATAATAATATATTAATGTACGTATAATATAGTATATAACACAGTAATATAATAGTGTACATAGCATGGTAAATAAGGGTAAGAGAAAGGGCAGGGAAGGATAAAAATCTGGTTTTGTGTCACCAGCATGACTCCTGCTACTCTCAGGGAGATGGAATTCTCCCATATCTGTGTCTGTCATCAGTCTGGAGGAGACGTACAGAACTACTTACACTAATTTGTCACTTTCCTTCCTCTGTGCCACTTTAAACAATGGAAGCAAGGACAGGAAACTTCATAGGATGTAGAGGAAGTTCTATCCCTCTTAATACTGGGAACCTTTCTCACTGTTGCACGTATCAAGTATGGATTGATCTAGCCTGTAATAATCAGTAAGGACTAATAAAGAATTTGCAGCAGTTAAATGTTTGTTACACCACTCATGGGAGGCAACTTTTGCATTTTTATTCTTTTTTGCAGCCATTTTCTCTCATTTCAAAGGCGTCTCCTGTTCACTTCTGAATTTTTTAAAAAATGACTGAAACTCCTCTACTGGATATTCCATCTTCAAACCAGAGTGAAAACCAGAGCAACTCAACTGTTTGCCCAGAGTTGGATGACTGGTGGGACATCGTGTACTATATATTACCCAAGTACATCAACACTGTCTGTGTTATTGGCATGCTTGGAAATGTGTTTGTTCTCTTCATTTATTCGCTGCACAAGGGCCCCCTGAAGATAGCTGAAATCTACCTTATGAACCTAGCTGTTGCTGATCTTATCTTCCTCATGTGCCTCCCCTTCTGGGCAGAGAACATCAGCAATGAGTTTAACTGGCCGTTTGGCAGGTTCCTGTGCCGCAGCATCAGCGCCTCCATCACCTTGAACATGTACACCAGCATCTACTTGCTCGTGGCCGTCAGCATGGATCGCTATTTGACTTTTGTCCATACCTTGAACCACAGAGAGATATGGAGCAAGACTATGACCAGAGGGATCTGCTTGCTCATCTGGTTCTTTTGCATCCTTCTCAGCATCCCAGCTTTCATGTTCCGGACTGTGCAAGACTTTCCCCAGTGGAATATTTCAGCGTGCACTTTGGACTTCCCCACCCCTTTGTGGGAAACAGCTGAAAGCCTGGTACGCAACGTGGTGGGGTTTTTGTTGCCATCCACAGCAATGATCTTCCTCAATTTCTCCACCATTAGGTCCCTACAAAAAACAGCAAGAGAGCGAAGAGCACTCAGAGCAAAGGGTTGCAAGAGGCACAAAAGCACAAAGGCAACCAGGCTGATCTTCATTGTGGTACTGATGTTTCTTTTCTGCTGGACTCCTCACCATTTTTTTGTATTCCTTGATACATTATACGATACAGAAGTGATCAAAGGCTGCTTCTGGGAGGAATTTATCAACTTTGGGGAGCAGTTTTCTTATATGCTGGCTACCACCAACAGCTGCATTAACCCTGTGATCTATGTCTTTGTTGGGAAATACTTCAGGCAAAAAGCTTTAGAAGTTTTTTCACAGTTTATCCCCTGTGGATTTCCTTTGAGATGGGTATCTTTCAAAGAAATGTCTTCAAATTTCAACATGTTTCCAGTCAAGAGTAATTTAACGTAATGGTTCTCGGTTCTGTCTCCATTTTGATATTAAAACTTATTTTATGCCACTGCAAATGGCATTAAAAATTAATATGAAATGCTCTGATCTGGCCTTCACAGACTAAGCTAATTATCTATTAAAGTAAATCACTTGATTGATTGTTTGTTTGTCCTCAGGTTTGCTTTTCTTGTTTTGTGTTATACATCCAAATGCATGACATGTGATACCAGAATTTTATACCAAATGATCTAACCTGTCTTACTTATTAACAGTGACTTGAAAGAAAAACTTTTTGACAAAATACCAGAAATCTGGTTTCTTTGCAGAAAGCCATCAGCCAGCTATTTTGCTGCATTGTGTCTGTGATGACAGCTACTGTACCACCTACAACACTATTCATAAAATTACAGCGGGTATTACAGAGCAAATATGAGCTTAATCTTCGGCTCATAAATGCATTTGAGCAGGTATAGAATAACTTTGGTTATTTTGAACAATATTTTAACTGGTTTGCATTTCCACAGTAAGATATAGAGAATTTTTTTTTGTGCACTTTGATTATATGCAGTGCATAACTATTGTACAAGATGATGTAACACAAAGAAAGTGTACACAAATTGTAAAAAAAGCAAAGTAACACAGTAGCCTCCTCAACACCTGACTTTTGCTGATCCAGTAAAGTAATACAAAATTGCTCATCAAGTACTGTAAAGATCCTTTTTATTTTTTATATGTGAAAATATCCATGATGGCCATTGATACTGTATTATTTTGATTCAAATACTTAGATATATATTTATATTTTTATTAATCAAAATTAATAAACTGTGTAACATCTTATTTTACTTCATAGTCTTGTTCTTTATTATATTTATTTTTGTATTTTGTCTCTTTTCCCCTATTCCTTTGGGGAAGAGCAAATGTATGCTTCTGTGAAAAATCCTTGTTGCTACCAGAATACAAACTCTAGTAGTAGAAGAAAACTTCTTTTCCATCACAGCCACAATGGCAGAGTAGATGTAAGGCAACTGATATCTGTTTCCACAACTCTAAAATTATGTGTATGTACAGACACGGAAGAAGATAGTGCAGCCTGTTCGGCCAGGAAGATATTGATGCAGAAGGGAGCATACAGACACATCATTTCTGTAACAGTTCATTTAACTACTCTTGTACACGCTGTAACAACCCTGCATTTTCTGTGGTTCTTTTCGGTGTTTCCATTTTGAATATGTAATTAATCCCTTATTTGATTATAGAAATCTGTCTGTTCAACTTCATTGCAAGAAGATTTGTGTTAATTTTTAATGGTTCCTTCAAACTTTTGGAATCTGAACAGTGGAAGCCTTTCGAAGGCTTGAAAGTCTGTCTTCCGGCAATGATGGTTTAAGAATTAAGGGTGGATTAAGGGATCAGGGAGGAAGAGTTTCTCATAGATTTACTATTTCTACTCCTTCTGTGACAGACATTTCTAAAATAAATATCAGGCTTAAACACCAGTAGTAACAACAGCATGTGAGGTCCCCTGACTCATCTGAAGTCAAATTTCTAATTCCCATCTATTGTAAACTGTTAAACACTGCACCTATTTAATACACCCCCAGCTGAATCTTTAATTCAAAAAAACTTCCAAGCAGAAATATTTTCTGGGAAAGGAAAGGAAAGGAAAGGAAAGGAAAGGAAAGGAAAGGAAAGGAAAGG
>VZTG01005027.1:3179048-3250918 GCA_013397845.1 Melanocharis versteri | reverse complement strand
AACATAAGAAAGGAAAGGAAAGGAAAAGAAAGGAAAGGAAAGGAAAGGAAAGGAAAGGAAAGGAAAGGAAAGGAAAGGAAAGGAAAGGAAAGGAAAGGAAAGGAAAGGAAAGGAAAGGGCTGAAATCATGAAGAAGGTGAAGAAACAGAAGTTCCATTTTCCCACTACGGATGAGGACCTTAAAAGGGAAAAGTATCTTGTCTCGTCTGACTAACACTTGTCCATGTTATGCAATGTACACAAACAGAAGGAAAAACACTTCTTGAGTGTAGTGGCATATTTAGGCTATGAGATAATAGATTGAAAATCAGTATGAAATCTGAATTTAATGGAAAACCTCCTGTTTGCATCCATGAGCAAGTGACAAGGGCTTTCCTGAAAGCGCTGCTTCTTTTACATATGCACAACTGTCAGGAAAAACATCTGTAGTTTAAACACTGCTTTAAACTGCTTAACAGGGTCTCACAAATCAATGGATTTACTCTCCAGTGTGAATGTATATAAATGTATGCATTTCTGACTGTATGTTTGGGCCTGGTGCTCGTTAGTGGCCACTTTTGGCTGTGGTGCTGTGCTGCACTCACCTCACTGGACCGTGCCTGGGAAGGTTCTGGTGGCAGCCACGGAGATGCTCCTGGGCTGGCAGACAGCCAGGGCATTGCTGCTGTTTCTGTGCTGCTGTACTGGACAGGCTGGAACGCCGGTGTGATCTTGAGTTGAAGGGATGTGGATGAGCCCGTGATGGAGCAGAGATCCACCTGCAGCACCTGGAGGACCCCGGGCTGGAGCAGATGGATGCCTGATGGAGAATGTGATGTGACCCTGTGAGAAGCCTCTGCAGGAGTAGGTGTTATGGCAGAAACAGTGACCTCATGGGGAACCCATGCTGGAACAGTTCATCAAAAACTGCAGCCCTTGAGAAGGACCCACACTGGAGAAGTTCAAGGAGCAGAGAAAGCAGGGATTCCCTTCCAGCCCATGGTGAAGACCACAGCGAAGCAGTTTGCCACTGCGGCCCATGGAGGAGGACGATGGTGTAGACTGTAGTAATGGTGGACTTCAGGAGGAACCCCTTGTTGCAGCCGGGCTGGGAGAAGGGGAGGAATTCACTGCAATGTTAAACCAGATAACCTGGTCCAAAAAGGGCCAAGGGTGGAGATTGTAGTGCATGTGCCTTTAAATTGTTGTAAGCCGTGATTTGAGTTGCATGTTACAGGAATTAGTACAGCAGAAACCACCCATATCAACGGAGGAGAGGCTTTACAAGAAGTTTAAGTGCATCAGTGACCAGACCTGAGCTGGCTTTGGTGCCCAGTAACTCCAAGAAACACAACACCACTCCTGTACTGAGTGATGACCAGAACAGATTGAGCCCAAAGTCCTGGACTAAATGAGCTCAAAGGACATTTCGTAAACATTTGTGGACATTTTATGAGTATTTTCTAGGGGTGGTCCATTGACTAAAGAAATTACTTCTGTGTATTATGTCAAAGGATGGGAAGAAGGGTGGTGGTTAATGAAGTATTATCAAATAATTTGGGACCTGGGCATGATGTAAATGGTATGGAATAAGGGATGGAATGTGCTGGTTTGGGCTGGGGTAGAATTAATTCTCTTCACAGTGGCTGGTATGGAGCTGTGTTTTGGATTTGTGCTGAACACAGGGTTGGTAATATAGAGATGTTATTGCTATTGCTGAGCAGGGCTTACACAGAGCCAAGGCATTTTTTCTTTGCATGCTGCCATGCTGGAGAGAAGATTGGAAATTGGAAGGAGACACAGCCAGGACAGGTGACCCAAACTGACCAAAGGGATATTCCACACCGTATGGCATCATGTTCAGTATATAAGATGGGAGGAAGAAGGAAGCAGGAGGAAGGAGGAAGAAGGAGGGGATGTTTGGGGTGATGGCATTTGTCTTTCCAATATCTGTTATATGTGATGGGGTCCTGCTGTCCTGGAGGTGGCTGAACCAGGCCTGCCTATGGGAGGCAGTGAATTAATTCCTTTTTTTGTTTTGCTTTTGTGCGTGGCTTTTGTTTTCCTTATTAAATTGTCTTTGTCTCAACACACCAGTTTTCCAGCTTTGACCCTTCTGATTCTTTCCCAGATCCCTCTGGTGCAGGAATGAGCGAGTGGCTGTGTGGGGCTTGGCTGCTGGCTGGGGTTAAATCTCAACAAACCTGACCCAGGAGTGCCGTGTTGTTTCTGCCTTGAAGGTGTATGTGAAAACAGGGAATGAACTTGAATTGCAGCAAGGAAAGCTCGGGATAAGCATTAATAAAAACCTCCTGGTAAAGCCAATGACAGGCTGCCTTGGATGGAATCCAGCACGGCAGCAATGGGATCCTCTGAGCCCGCTTTAGATAGCCATTGTTGGTGAAAACATCAGCATAGTTCATTCTGCCCCAGCACAGAGGGGCACAGAGCACAGTGTGTACCCCTCCGCTGACTCCTTCTCCTGTGGTCAATAAAGAAAGTTTCCTTTTTTGGCCTTTCAGGGCTCTTCACCGATCACCTCTCAATCAGTACTGAAATGTCAGCTCTGGTAGCCAGTAGACCAGTACTGCCAGACTCCACTGCTCATTGGTTGTTCATTTGAATAAACATCATTTTTATCTTCTCTCATGTTACTTCTCATGCTCCTGATAAACATTGTCAAGCATTAATCATTAAAAAACTCTGCTGCAAAACTAATCCCTGCACCTTAAGAGCTTGCAAGTATAATTTAACTTGTTCTCTTCATCTGTCTATATTGAATTTATGTTTTACTATTAATTTCTCTAGGACAAGGACTATCTTTTCATTATCTGTTCAGGCCATGCTTAATGCCCACCCTGGTCTTAGTTTATCATGCAGCTCTCCTAGCACTAGTGTAATAAAATTATATTTAGGATTCACTGAAACCCATCTCAAGGAATAATACAGCCTGGACTTACATTTGTAATATCAAAACATTTTGACAAGCCATTTCAATATTAAAAACTCTAACTGTAAATATAGACAGTTCTCATATCAGAGAACATTCACCTTCAACAACAACGACAACAACAACAACAAAACACCACCAAAAACTGAAAATTGAAGAAAAGACATTGATAACAACAAATAAAGACAGAAGCATTTTCAGAGATCTATAGCCACATGGACTTCTAACCTGCCAGGAGTCATCTTCCTGGGAAGAGAGCTGTTTGTCATCCCTGTCAAATCGTACCACATCAAGTAAAAAATGTTGGCTCTTGGGTGGAAAAAAGCACTTTGCTCACAGGTCAGATGTACTGCAGCTTTCAGCAGACAAATCCTCACAGAGGTGCTTAAACCTCTGCAATTGCCTGGGGCAGATTTTCACAGGAGACCTGGTCACAGAGCAACAGGAGCCACTTCACTGCCCATGGGTCAAGGGTGGAGGGTGTCAAAGAAACTGCTCGTTCATTGTCCCAGTGAGATCTCGGCGCACTCCCAGCAGCAGGACAGGAACGAGTGACAAAACTGCACCAAGGTGGCATGACCAGAATCATACTGGGGGAATGGGTGGAGTTTAATGGAGAACAGAGAAATATCTGATTAGGGACTGGGAGTCAAGAAACAGAGGAAAAGGCTGAGGGGAGAGAAGAAATAACCCACCAGTGCCTCTGTCAGCCTCTTCCCAATGCCAGAGTGTGGGGATGAGCAGGGAGGTCACAGTGACCAAAAGAAAATGTTGAGGGAGGAGGAGACAGGGACTGGCTGGACTGGGGGACAACAATGTGCATGTGAAAGGGAAATGACTTTGACAATGAACTGGAACAGAGTTGGGATCTGACGGCAAGGAGGTCGGAGCAAAGTGTAAAAAAAGGGAAGAAGCAGCAGGTATCCCAGGATGGGACTTGGAATATTGCATTCCCTTAAAAAAAAATCCTGTCAAGATTGAAAACACTAAAGGAAGTTAAAGAAATTTGAGTTTAGTAAATCAAACCTCCAAGAGCCAGGAAATATTTGACCTAAGACTGTCCCTGGAATCTCAATGTGGTCTCCTTCAGGGTATGAGTTATAATATGGTCTTATGGTCTTATGACTAAGCTTTGAATTTCCAACATTGCAATTTATCCACTTCTGATTTAGCCTTGGGTCACTCTGCCTTATGTGGGAGAAGAACACACTTATGTAAACCAAACAATACC
Source organism: Melanocharis versteri (assembly GCA_013397845.1). Lineage (NCBI taxonomy): Eukaryota > Metazoa > Chordata > Aves > Passeriformes > Melanocharitidae > Melanocharis > Melanocharis versteri. The sequence goes on along the minus strand of VZTG01005027.1, from coordinate 3,246,758 downwards.
CTTAAGAAATTAAATCATCCATCCTGCATATTAAATAAAAATAATGGTATTGATAACACACATCCTGCCTTGAATTTTACACAAAGAAATCTTTGAGACAACATATAATTAAACTGTTTCAGTAAGAGTATATAGAGGGAAATGAGTCTAATAATCATGTTGGATCACAACTGAAAAGATTAGAGGACATTGTAAAATAAGAGAAAATAGGAAGAATATTGTCATCAGCAGAAATGTAGGAAGAAACATCCCCCTTTCCTTGTAGCACAGTAGGACTGCTGACAAACAGTAGACACCCCTTTTGGTCACTGGAAAGAACTTGTCAAAACACCTTCATCACAGAAGAGCAGGGCAGGGCTTTGGATCTGTCAGGAGGGCAGATGAAGAGAAAAACTAGGGTTTCAAAAAAAAATCTTACTCTGTCAGCTCAAAGAACAGATGGAAACACACATCCTGGGACTGGACCATGCAAGAGCTGTTTAGCTTGGGTTTGTTTTTTCTTTTTCATAAGGGAATTTGAAACTCTCATGCAAAACAAATCCATCTGAACAAGACAGTTTTTTTTAGTATTTTAGCTGTTTTTTCCCTCGAATTTTCAGTAGTTGCTGTTCATTGCCAAGACTTTAATTTCACACATGACGCAGAGTAAAATCCTGGGTATTTTTCCCAGCCTACTGGGCTAGATGAGGAACCTGCCCGCTCTGTCCTCAGCCCCCAACCACAGAGAGCCCTTGCAACTAGGATGTTTATCCCTGGTGGAGAGTGGCCATGGACCTATTTGGTCACAATTGCCATGTCCTATTTGGGCTCTCCAGAGGACACTGCACAGCAAATACCCATCATGGTGAGCAAGAGGAAACATTAGCAAAGCCCATTCTTGAGTTTCGGCTTGGTTAGTAAGCATGGCTTGAACAGATCCATCTGCCTCTCAGGCTCAATCCATGGGCAGCAGTGCATCTGTCCTGATTTTGTCTGGGATAAAGTTAGTTTTCTTAGCAGCTGGCACAGAGCTGTGTTTAGCTTTAAGAATAGTATTGATATCAAATTGACTGCAGCCAGAGGACAGTCTGGGCATTGGTCAATGAGTTGTGAGCAACTTATTGTGCATCATTTGTTTTTCTTGGGGTTTATTTCTCTCTCTCTCTCTCCCCTTTTCATTATTGTTATTATTGCTGTTATTATTATCATTTGTATTACTATATTTTACTTCACTTCAATTATCACTGTTCTTATCTCAACCCATGAGTTTTGTCTTTTCTTTCCTGATTCTCCTCCCCCTCATGCTGTCAGTAGAGTGTCTAGTTGCCTGCTGGGATTAAACCAAAACAACACCATACTACCTTGTGTGAATAGTAAGAGGGAAGAAGCCTGCTTTAGCAGTGCTCCTCAACTTCTGGCAGGAGAACTTTGTCCACGCAACCTACTTTGGCCATGCTGTTGCCACAAATTCAATAAGTCTCTTGTGCTATCAAGCACCGTTCATGGAGAGTTATTAAATGACATGACACAGTAAAAGGAATCCATGAATTCAAAACTTCCTGGTTTTATGCATATGTTGGCTGATTGCAGTGCATTCTACAGGAAAACACGTGAGGAAGAAAACATGAAGCAACTGCTCTAGAAAACCCTCTGCTGCCATCTCAACCTTGTGCGCTTCAGGTTTGTTCCAGCAAAATCTTCAGTCTGCTACTGGTATTTTCTTTCAGGAGTTGAGGCTTATTTTCCATTATCAATCCGATGTACACCTACAGCTGGAAGAGGTGTTCTCCTCTGGGAAGTAATTCACACATAGAAAAATTCACATCTGGCTTTCAGCTCCTGCACAGCAAATCTCTAGGCTCTCATTAGGAATGAAACGAGCCGCTACCATTTCCCACAGGAGGAGCTGGAATAAGTCTCACATCCATCACACAAGACTAACTCAACAGATAAACTGCAAGGTCCAGATGCTGAGAAAACTTTTCAAATGGACCCATTTTTTGGTGTATGGATAAATGAATGTGCCATGTAGCTCTGTAATATCATGGAGTGAGAAATGCTCTTCAGCACTGGAAGGAGGATAAGTAGAAATATATAGTGTCCCAAGCATTCCTTATCTGAGTGACAGAACTGTGCTGTGAATAACAGGTTAGAGGCCAAAACCTCACCTAATGTACATTACGGTAAGTTGAAATTAGTGGAGCTATACATTTTGCACCAGACAAAGGGCTAGTCCTGAACAGAGACAGTGACCCTGAGTGCCTATCATTATACCATTATAAAGTTTTTATAATTTTTTCAGAATCAAAGAAATTACATCATCTTATAGTTAGTATAAAAAGCAATAGCCTCTGTCTGTCTATTTTTTTTTTTCTGCTATGCTTTTTAGCTATTAAGCTTCTGATAAAAATATTTTTCATGTGCTGGTACACACTGTAGAAGTTATTGGGGGTGATGAGGATTTGCCCAGGACAAATAATGACGAGAAAGATCAGCCTCCAATGATAAAGCGAGACACTCAGTAAGCTCAGATTTGAAAAAGTTAAGCAAATTAAAAAAAAAAAAAAGTTAAAAACTTAAGATACTATATTTAACAAATTAAAAAGCAGCTGAGACATTTTCAAAAAATGAGACACCCAAGAAAATTTAAAGATTAAGCTGCCTGTTCTGCAAAACTTTAGTCAGTCTCTTATGAATCACAAGAAGCACTGAGCCCCTGAGCAAGGCCCCTTGCCAGCATTGCTCAACTCTTATCTGCTGGTTGCATGCCAGCTCCCCAGCATGGATGCCAGTAATTCACAAGGAAAATCACCCACAGCCAGAACACCGAATGCGTCTGACGTGGCAAGTGGTTATCAGAGAATGGATGGCGTTACCTCTGATGGGGCTGAACACCCTACAAGTATCCTTCTGTCTAAGGCAGACATTTATTGCAGATAAATGGTGATCTACTAAAATGACCAAAATTATTTGTGAGAAGGCATTGTGATGTCTAGCACAGGTTTGTCTCCTTCTTCGCCTCAGACATTTGAATGTGAGGGGCTGCAAAGCACCACTGGGTCAGCTAAATACAGTTTACAGCTGTCAGAAAACTGTCAGCAAACTTTCTTCTTCCATTGTGGGAGAAAAGAAATGCTCTGTTTCATTTGGCAACAGCTGCAGAGCTGTTAAATAATAAACCATCACTAACAGGATATCATGGAAATGGTTATCAGTGCCCAGTTAAGAGAACAGGGAATTAATGATGGCAGAAGATTAATGCAGCAAACTGACTTGCAGGTATATGGAACATGAAGAGCATCCAATTTCTCAATAGTATTAAAATCCCTGCAGCCAGCCCTGGTATGCTCTTCATGACTGGTCATAAAGGAGGGAGAGAAACAAATTCAAGCTAATGGGAAAATACTTAACAGAAGCAAGTTCCAGAAAAGAAAAAGTATTACTTTTCTAAAAGGAATCCTAGGTGTGCACGCTACTGAGACTTCACACATCCTGAACTTCTAGGCAATTCTTTGCTAAATTGTCACTGCAGATCAAGAGCAGCATTCAGGTGCTCAGTGATGCATTAGACACTCTTTCCTTCACACATGGCCCTGTTCAAGCCAAGGCTTGTTACCTTTCTGAGGCCAGAACACACACTTGGTAGCACAAGGAGCGAAGACTGTGGTCTAACTACCGATTGTACATCCAGTATCTAAATTCCCTAAAATCACAGTAAACCTAAAGAACACCAGCTCTGGTGCCAGCTATACTCAGCCCTTTGGCTTTTTGCAGCAGCTGTATTAGCACTTCTCAGCTGCCCTTGAGGGCTGGCTTTCAGCAGCAAGATTGGGGTCAAAAGTATTCCAATGACTAAGGCACGAGGGGGTTTTCTGAGAGACAGTTTCAGTTCTCCCCCCTTCCATAGTCTTTTTTTTCTTAAATCAGCAGATGGGGCAGATGAGGCTCTAATTGCAGCCTTGTAGGCTGCTCTAAGCTCTGTGTTAAGACCTGGGTTTGCTCCTAAACGTGCCAGTAGTCACCCCAGAGGTGACCCCTAGACCAAACAGTGTAGGCAAAAAGGTACTTTTGTTTTAAGGCTGCTGTGATCCGACCTATACAAGGCAGGGTCACTGCCACCAATATGGGTCAGATAACCACCAATATAATGAGGCTTTCAAATTTCACAGATGTCTTGATCTCTTGTAACACCTGAAAATAGAATAGGTATATGATCACAGAATCATGGTATGTGCTGAGCTGAAAGGGACCCATCAGGATCGTGGAGTCCAACTCTGGCTTGCGCAGGACACCCCAAGAATCACACCATGTGCCTGAGGGCATTGTCTGATATCAGATACTGTAACAACAGAGACTACCAAGTGCTTCATCTAGACAACAAAAGGTAAATTCTATTGTCTGTGGGTATATGGCACTAACTTTAAATGCAGAACACTTGCCCCAGATTTTCCCACACACCTGTGTTGCTGGTTGTTGCATCCTCAGAGGTGGCTGCGTCACGGCTGTTTTCCTCCCCATGTTCTAGGTAAAGGTATAGGTCTGTATTTGCTAGTAAAATATTATCTATAAAAGAAGCATTCATACATTTTACTGTGAGAATAACCATTTACTTGGAGCAGCAGGACAAAAACGAGCTTTGTTAGAATAATTCATATTTCATCTTTCATGCTCTGGCAAAAATCAAATATTCTACATGTACACCGCACGTTGTCCAAAGCATTAGAAGTTCTCTAAGCAGCACTTGATGTCCCTGAGAAACTGCACAAAATACCACTGACTGATCACATTAAAAGGAGTAGTCCATGGAGAAAACTTGTAAAGCAAGGGCACAGTTTCAGCAGAATAAAATTAGATATGTCATGTTAGACATGCATTGTTCTTCCTGCCCCTGCCCTGCTTCACTTCCAGGCATTCTACACAACTCATCCTGTTTATTCAGACGAGGTGTGAAGGGTCTGGAAGAGTTATTTTGGGATACTGTTCCAGACTTTTGGAATACTGATGTAAAATAGAACTCCCTTCAGGCACTGGATTCTTTGTCTGCTTTTTTGTCAAACTTGAGCTACTCAGGCAAATAGTAGTGGAGTTATCCTGTGTCCTGATTTTAGTAAAACACTTCCCTTTTCAGTTCAATATGCTGTTTTCTGATGCACTGGGGAATATCGTATCCACTCGTGTTGTGGGAGGCTTGTCTGAAGTCCCATGGTCACCAGTGGAAAACAGCAGATAATGGCAGATGATGTCCTCCAGAGGAGCCCCACAGCCTCTCTCCAAGCACAGCCAGTTGTATGCAGAACAGGCTGGCCCAGAGCAGGAAAGACCCTGCAACTCTGTAATAAGGGACTACTCTGAGGGCAGAGAACTGGGAGACAGGAGCCAACAGTACGAGACACGTGATGGACTAGTCAAGCCATCTTCCTTTTAGGAATCACCAACAGTATCTTCCTACATGCCCAAAATAATTTTTTTCACACAGGCTAATAGGGAAATCCCCTTATTTGTCCAAGGCTATTGCTATATGAAGTGATGTTTTCTGTACATCTTTCAGGAGCAAACAAGACAGCAAGGCACACTCAGTTCTCTGAACTGAGACACACCTAGCTCTGTGAACATTCCCCCGAGGTATGAGGGCAAAGTCTGAACAGCTCTGATGCTATTAGACCAAATTAGAGTAAGGTTAATACACTTAATGAATATTAGTGCTAAACTCATTGCAAGGACAGCAAGATAGTTCAGTGTTTGGGAAAAAATGTGTGTGTCATGGAAGGGAAAGTTAAATGTCTTATAACTTGTTTGTGAGAGACAGGCTGTTGAGGGGTGTTGGTGGAAGGCAAATGGGCCACTCCATCTGACACTGGGTTTACAACTGTGTTTCCTTGTTGAAACAAGCTAAAGAATAAACAGCAAGAGTCAGAAAACTAGAGGACTCACCCCCTCTTGTCAGTCTAGAGCCTGAGAGTGACAGCAGGAAATAGACTGTGTGACAATAAATATCTACAGTCTTGAGAGCAGAGATCATCTCGCAGCACAAGCCCATTAAGGAAGGTAAATGCAGGTAGGGCAGACGGTGGAGCCTGTTGCATTTGGTTGCTTTCTGCCATCTGTCTTGTCAGTGTTTTTTGCATTATTTTGCTATAAATAGTTTCTGTATATTTGTATACATATGCAACTAGGACTAAAATACCTTTTAGTGTTTAACAATCCATTTCTACTTCTACAGGAAAATGGGGAGAAGCTACAGTGTTCTGCAAGGCAAATATTTTCTAATTAATGAGGTCTAAAACCCATCAATTTACCATTTGCAATATTCTAAGGTATTAGCTCTTCCTCCCTCCACACATGCATTACAATAAATACCCTAATTCCCTTTCAGCAAATTTGTTTGTAGTGTCTGCTAACATAACTGACTGTAATTACTGTCTGACTCTAAGTTATAAGAAGACCGATGGGTTTGATCAGAGTTGGCAAAATGTTTCTAGACAAGCATTTTATTTGAAAAATACAGCCATTTTTTTCCTTACCAAATATCTAGAGAATGAGTGCGCTTTGTTTGTTTTAAATGCTCATTGTTTGGAATTATGCAGTAGATGGTATATATTGCAGCATACTGAAGAGTGATTAGCTCTTTAATCTTGCTGCTGGCAGTTTCAGATGCTGATTTTCAGTGTGGACAGCCATCCAAGGCACCTACTTTCCTTTCTCTTCCATCAACCAGGATACTTTCAGACCCACTAAGCAGAGCCTCTTTTCACGGAGCATCCTTCCATAGGAACAGTCAAGTCACTTTGTTCAGACTCGCATGTCACAGAAATGTTGGGGAAGTGGGGGAAGGAATATGTGGATATGGGAAAGAAGGAAAGGTGGCTCTTTCGCTTTGCTGGATTAGTAGCAGCCCCTACAGCAGCTCTGCCTCTGTGGTTCAGCTGGACACTCCTGCTGGAACATATCTGGGTTTCTTCCACCCGACCTCTCTGAAGCAATTTCTGTATCTCCACTCAGTCTACATGCATGGAAATTAATTCAGAGTTCAAGTCTGTTTTTTGCAGCAGCACTTACCAAGCTGGAGGAGACCTTCCCAACAGACCAGCATAAACAGTGGCAAGCTGCACACACAGCGCTGTGCTGTGCCCTAAAGGACCTTCAGCTCAGTTTTACCAGCAGCTGTTAGCCTGAGCTATTGAAATATTGACAGGTATTAGGAGCTTTTGTTGAAATGCATCTCTTCAGTCAGAAAAGGCCATGTTGCACATTCTGCTTGCTGCTCTATGCAGCTTACAGTGCTGCCTGCCAAGCATGTCTCTGAAAGACTAATGATATTTACAGTGCTTCATCCACATTTGAACACAATATTTTCATGATAATCTCATCTAGAATTCAGACCACCCCATGAGATGGCCTTCTCTAAGCAAAAAAAAAAAAAAGGAAAATCTCTCAGTGAATATGATTGGTAAAGCAATATAGAGCTTCATGAATGCCTAATTTCTCTAAAGCTTTTAAAATTGCAGATGTAACTTACACAAATTTACAACTGCAATTTATAACCCACAGACAGAATTTCCAAAGCTATCACAGCAGGACTTTTGTGTTGCAGCCTAGACCATTGCTGCAGAACTCTGTGCAAGGAGCATCAATCCACATCAATTTTTGACCTATGTGAACTGACAAGCTAGAAACCCACTCTGTGCCCTGCCACTGTGGGCATGCTCTTACTGGAAGTCTCTGTGAGCTGCCTCATGCCTCTCACTCCTGCTGAATGTTCCCAAACACCAGCACTGCCCAGCACAGAGTGTGTCACCGAATTAAAGGGTGCAGCAGTGCTGACATGGCCTCCTTGTCCAATCCCTATTCTTCTGCACACCTGCACATCAACCACTGAACACACAGGCTGTCACTGCAGCAACTCTGACAGCTTAGATTAGGTGCTGCCAGTATGAGACGTGACAGTGCCACAGGGCAAGCCAGGTCCCCAGCTATGTCCACACTGATGGAACCATGACCAGAACTGCCTATTTCAGCAGGGAAACCATCAATAGATTATACATAGAACATACCGTTGTTGGAGAAGATGAAACAGGGAAGTTTTATTGCCTGCCAAAAGATGCTGAGAATATGAAAACTATAACCGAGATTGAAATGAAATCAAGCTTTGAGATACCAAAACTTAGTTACTTAGTTACTTAGTTACTTAGTTACTTAGTTACTGAACAACTGGAAAACAATGGTGTGGCAGGCTGAAGGTAATCCCCTTTGATTGAACAATACCTTCTGCTAGCAAACAGGTCCAAGGGTCACAGTAGATCCTGCTAGCTTGGCAGAAAGGGTCTAAAGAGTGTTTTTTAGGGTTTAAAATGTAGCACAGTATGGTAATACAATGATTCTTATAAGCTATATGTAAATGATATAGGATTTGTGTCTTGAACTAGATTGGTTGATGAAAATCAGAATATTCAACACAGAAGACGATTTATTGTATTGTACATGAGAATCTCGGTTACTTCTCTCACTTCTCACTTCTCACTTCTCACTTCTTTCTTCTTACTTCTCACTTCTCACTGCTCACTTCTAGCTCTCTTTTCTCACTCTTTTAGCTCTCTCTTGCTCCCTCTTGCTTTTCTGGCCTGCTTCGAGCTGCGGCTGGCAGCTCCAAGTAAGGTCCCTATATCTACATCCTTACCAATAAACCTCATGCTCTAAAACCAAACTATAGAGATCTCTCATCACCATCTGTCCTGACCGTCCGCCAAAACATCAACCCTACAGCAACCCTACAACCATTAGAATTAATACACCTGAAAGAAAAAGGAAGGGAAATGGCACTTGAACAGCAAAGTAGAGGGACCAGAAATGTGATTCAGGAACAGTGAGATGAAGTGGGATCTCCCTCATCCATTCCAACCCTTAAATTTCTTCACTCACCTTGATGGCCAATATTAGAGGAAAACACTGGAGCAGCCAGCAGCTCCCAATGTCACTTGCTTTGTTAGATGGTCCTTGTCTTAGCGGTCCTCTGGCCTGTTTGCTCATCCATCTCTCATTTACATCAAAGGAGGGTTGAAGGACAAGGTAAAAAAGCTTTCCTGAAAGGTGAGTTAAAGTGCAGAGGCAGTTGCTGGGGAAGTGTATGGGCATGTTGGGGAAGTACAACATACATATTTTTCTTTAAGATTAGATGAAAATTCCTACTTCTCCTCAGTTGTTGCAAATCCCTTTCTAATTACAATCTGTTTTGGGCTGATGTGATTGTTCTGAAGGATTTGACCTAGTAGTCAGGCAGTAGCCAGGCCGTAAACACCTGCACTCCATCTCTGTCCTCTGAAGAACATCTGTATTCCCCCTTTCCCTCTCTCTCTCTCTGCTTCCTGAGAAACTTCTGGCATAATTATTTAGGGCCACAAATGGAGAGCAGAGCCCTGTTAAAACACAAAAATTAAAATTCAAAGCAGAAGATTGTGATTCAAAGCAAGGTGTGCTATCTCACAGGCACTCTCTGAACAACCCCTGCTCTTTTCAAAGGCATGAGAGAGACCTACCTATAATGTACTATCCATAAACAGCCTCCTAAGACTTGTGAATTTTAAGAGGTCCTCAGTATGCCCATTTCTTTCCACCAATGCAGCAGTCAATGGTATTGTTCTGTGCCGGTGAATTCTTGTGCCAAATGGTGCTGAAATTCAAACAGCTGGTGAAAAATGACTTGAATGGACACCAAGTAACTGAGGATATTACTGTCTTCCCAGGGATGAAGTGACAATGCTGCCAACTCCTCAGGAAAGAGGAATACGTGTCATTCACCATCCATGTTCCAGCTGCTTCAGGGACAACATCAGTGTACCACAGCGGAAACCTTGTCTTTTACAGGAGATGTGCATCTGAGTCCCCAAGAAATGGGACGGAGGGAAGCAGAAAGACTGTGTGCATGACCATACATGGGAGAGGAGCTGGGGGACTGAAAACTTCTAAGGATATATGCTTAGTTCACATGGTAACAGGTAACAGCTAATGTCCTTCCTGCAGAAACACAGTCAGAAATGCTGTTGCCAAGAAAGAGAGATGGGAAGGCCTCCGAACAACTGAAGAAGCTCCTAAGGACACTCATGCAGAATTTCGTGGTAACCTGAATTGTTTTGCATTACCTTTGCTAAGTGCATATTTTGTATGAAGCAAATCCTTAAAATTGTTTAGTTTAAATATTTTAAAGTATTTTCACCCTGTTCACAGATAAAAGATGAAGAAAGAACACTGCCAGATGTAATGCTAGTAATCTCCTGAGATTGCAGCATCCTGCTTTATAAATATTCTGTAACCATAGGCAGATTGCTTCCAAGGAATGTGCACCTAGGACTGAAGTTCACATTACGAAATCACAGAATCATTTATGTTGGAAGGGACCTCCTGAGATCATCTAGTTTAGGTTTCCAGTCTGTCTTAGCTGAAGGAGAAGACATGAACATGTGCCACACCTAAGCCAAGAGCTAGCAGGAAGAAGAGCCCTTTCCATGGGCTCTGAACACATGCCACACTGGGTGGGGTCCTGACCTCCTGCACAGGTGGGAAACTCCTGTCCTGAGGCTCCCAGCAGAATTTAGGATCAAGATATCCACCCAAAAGTTAGGCTCTGCTAAGGGTTGTGTGACTTTATGAGTTCACTGACAAGAGTCACCAATTCCCGTGGGATTTTTAGGAGCAGAAGTTTGAAGACCTGTACAATTAGTCAGCAAAGCAATATCAGTGACAGTGGTGAAAGCACACTGATGTGATGAACCCAAAGGCCAAATTATCCCTGTGGATGGTCTGTCCTCTCACCAATACAATTGCTTTAATCTTGTTTGCCTTTTTCCTCTCAGCTGTAAATAATGCACAGCCCATTTAAGAAAATTGGAACAGACCTAAGGTGATGGCAAACAGCTTGCTTAAGTCACTTAACTGGAATGTGGTTTGCACCCTTGCTCAGCTCTAGAAGACCCTGGGGCAGAATGCCGTGGCATTTTTAAAGTTCTCTTGGCAGAAACACAGGTTCCCCAGGCAACAGTGAAGTACTGCAAAAACACTTCCAAAGCACGGCTGCCCATTAACTGCCTTCTCCAAGGAATGATCTCTTACAGACTCATCTCTAACTAAAGGCAGTGCCAGGTGCAAGCATGGCAAACTTGAGGGCTACAGAGGGAGTCTCCAACAGAACAGATCCTTTGTCTGCAACAAGGCCAGTCTGGTTTACACCTCTGTGAGGACACAGAGAATGAATCACATAACTTAGATGTTAGTGGAAGAATTCTTGCTGCCTTGTCCTTTTGTGTACTACATTTTTAATGCATATTACCTGTGTTGCTTGGTTACTCTCAAACATTCCAATGCAGCTTTTAAAAATGCATTTATTGCCTTGCCATGCACTCTCTATTCAAAAAGGAGCACTCAAGGAAGCAGTGCTTGGCAACACAGAGCTGGACGCCAGTGGTTTCTAACACCATGCAGAACTTACTGACCTGCTTCCCAAGCCCTTAGCTGCCATATCTCCTAAGGAAGAGCAGCAGTAGAGACTACTCTGTCCTGTCTGAACTTCCCCAGAATCATTCCAAAGCATGTCTGAGGAGAAAAGAGCTATTATCAACTCAGAATTGCCAGTGTCTACATGAATGGACAGATAAACTATGAAGCAGGAGCTCTGGAATCAAGCACCATGAAACATTACCAGAACACTAATGACTGCGTTTCTCTTCCATTTTCACTGTTGCCAACAAGTCCTCCAAATGTAAATGGATATGCAAATACATGCAAAGGATTCTAAAATAATTGGTGCAAAACTCAGAACTGCAAGGTGGACACTAAACGTGAGTTGACATGGTGTGAAACAGCCTGTGGAGAGCACATCTCTGTGAGGTGGAGGGTGGTGGTAGCTATTTGACTGGCTTTCATGTGAATCAATGTGCTCAGGAGATGTTTCTGGACCAGCATCCAGCCTGATTTTCACATCCACACAATTTTGTATGGATTGCAAACCCCGAACTGAGCACTGACCCAGCCTCTTGGATGGATGGTAACTGAGAACCAGACACCGATTTAAAGAAAGCTGGAAGCTTTTACAGGGGGCTTGGAGATCAAGGCACCCTTTGGAGTCGGAAAGGAAAGCTGTCGTGTAGACACAGCCTCCACCTCACCTCTGCAGCTGAAGGGAAGCAAGAGAGGTCTTGGACAGGTGAAGATGCTCGTCTTTAACACACTTACAAAGTGTGAGCTCAAAACCAAAGCACTGATTTTCAGTGAGAAACACCTGAGAATAAAAAATTGAAGTTTAGACTTCTGTATCTTGTGCTTAGCCTTGACTCTAGTGGGAATGATTATGGAGGGCAGTAAACAGAAATCTTACATGCAAAGAGCAAGGTGTCCTGGAAAGAAAAGATCCTTGAGGCCAAAAAAACCCCAAAACAACAAAACCCAAACATAAGAGGGACTGTAGCTAAAAAAGGGAATAAAAAAGGATGAAAGCTACATAATTTTTCCTATGCAGCCAGAGAGTAATGCACACTTTTTACTCAGAAGTTTTGAAGCCAGTCAGGCCCAGATCCCTGTGACACAAAGAGAATTTTTTTCACTAGTGTGTTCTAGTTTGCATCCATTAAAGACAGTGAATGAACAAACAGAATTGTCTCATTTATAACTCACGGTGTGTGGACGCACAAGACTCCTCTGCTATATGTGCTTTGACATTGTAAATTAAAACCATCTCCTCTCAAGAGCATGTTCTTAAGTTTAACACCTTGGCCAGTCAAATTCCTTCCTGCTATGTGTGAGCAAACAGCAGTGCCTAAACCTGCACATACACAGAGCTTTGGGGTGTTACAGTTACCTTTTCTAATGCTTTAGCACCTCTGACTCTGTCAAGCAGGAACCAAATCCCTGCTCCATCACAAATCTTGTCTACAGCTTTTGCAAGAGGATAATCCTCAAAGCTGGCTGTCATCACTGCCTCCAGACCAGTCTGCTCACGGAGGGGTGCCTCCTGTCCTGCACTCCAGAGCCGGGGCACAGACACTCCCCGTGGGCTCCTCTCACTGACACTTGATGAAGGGTCTCTCTCAGTGTGGACCTATGGCCCCAGGACAGGTCCACAGACCTGAGAGTCCTCCAAGAATGTAGCAGAGGCAGGTGTGATTGAGGAGTGCTTTGTGTTGGGTACAGCTGCAGCAGGGTAGGACAGAGTGGAGAGAGCTACTGCCCCGCTCTGTGCCCCAAGGGAGAACACAGGTCACCAGGCGACACGGGCTGTGTTCAGCAGGTGCCAAGAGTCACCACCGACCTACATCCCCTCTGGCCTGGCTCTCCCACAAAAGCTCGCCATCTCTCTCTTCTATTTGCCCTGTCCTTGATCAGAGACCAGACACCCACGGCCTGCAGAGGCACAGCCTTCCCAGGCCCCGTTAGCCTCCAGAAGCTGGGTGTCTTACTCCAACTGACCAGACACATCACAGGGAGCCACCGTGGCTGCCCGGGTCATACAGCAAAGAGTAGCTAGAAGACAACATCCGAGACAATTGTGCAAGAATAGCAAATTTATTCTGTCTTGAGGAGCACGGCAAGAAATCCTTTACCGAAGAAGTTCCTGGACAGAGATGATGCTTAACTCCACCCATGTGTGAGGGCATCTGCTCCTGGATGCTGAGGAAATGTGCCTGCCTTGCCAGGAGCTGGCTGCAGTCATGATCAACAGCTTTGAAGGGCAAGTGGCCGTGCAGGGAGCTTGGCTGGTCCAGGCTGGCAGATGAGGAGGCTCAGGTTGCTTTGGAGCGCAACGAAAAATATCAGAGCAAACTCTGTGAACAAATCTAAGAAAGCCAAGAAGTCCGACAACATTTCAAAGACCACTATTATGGATGTCCAAGGCAGCTTTGCCTTCAGTGTTTCAAGAGTAAAGTAAGCTCTGGTACATGGGTAGGGTGATGTGAAGCAAAAACGGAGTGGGATCTTTTTTGAAGTATTGCAATGCTTCGAATTCTCACTTCCTCTTCTCTGCCAAAACTGTAAATCACTCAGTTAGTGTAATAAGAAGAGCCATAATGGTATGAAAAGGGTGGTATAATATTTTTTAAATATTATTTTATTTATTATAATAACAATAACTCAAAATATTAGTTCATTATTGAGCTTTATTATTATTTAGATTAATGAAACCTGAGGCACAGAGGCATGAAGACTCAAACCAGAGCCATTGCTATTATTGAGTGAAAGACTCTACCCTGTGACTGATGTTTTGGAGCATCATAAGAGGACTGAGGAGAGTGTGCACGTGTACACACACGCACAGGGAATGAACTTTTCTTACAAGCTGTCTGAAATTTGGGAGGCACGTGTGAACATCTGACATATGCAGATCTGCAGCCCAGCCAGGCGTTTTTTCTTGGACCGGTTTGTGACCAAGGAACAGTTGCTGAGCGGCCCCTTCTGGTAGAAATGAATTACTGCTTTTCCAGAAGAATTGGAATTCAAAGTGTTTAATTCCAGCTGCAGTCACTGCAACTAAGTTTTTCTCTAACACTTTACCATGCTGTCAGTGAAAATCTGAAGGGATTTAAAAATACACTCTAGAAAATCATCTGAATTTTGGTGAAGATCCAGAAGTGCCACTTCATAAAATCAGGTATCTGAGAAGATGAATCATCCATTGCTTTAAACAGTTCATGACCTTCGATGTGTCACACTCCACACACTGCTGTGAATTTCAGTTATTTGTACAGAAATTGAAATCCGTTTTCAATCAAACACTTAAGGACATTTTCCTTTATTACGAAAACCACTTACATGCTTACATGTACTGCTAACTTCGACTGACTTCTGTTTAACTGTTCTGGTAAATCTGAACATCAGACAAGATTACTCACAGTCAGGCTTTGTGAACACTTAAAAGTTTGGGGGTTTAACCATGTAGAAATAATAATAGCACACAAAATGTACTTTTTAAGTTACCTGTGGTGTAGGTAAAGCAAATTACATATTTTAATGTTATTGAGTCTTCAGCAGTCTCCACACTACCCCCTGAGCTCTACTGGCAGAATCTGACATTTAGACCAATTAGACTACTATCACAATTGGCATAAAAACTGCTTTGGTGTCATCTCACCAAGATAGCACAGTATTATTTATCCCAGGACAAATGGAGATGCAGGCAGAATAAAAAGCATTGTTGCAAGATGCTAAATATCAAGGCTTTTTCTACTAAATTCATCTAGCAAAAAAAAATACAAAGAAGAGATCATATCATGCAAGATTTCTGTCACGGCCAATTCACATACTTTAACACAAACACATGCATATCGGAGTTGACTTGTAAACCTCACAGTTAGAGAACAGCAAGATTATGAAAGCTCCTATATTTCATAAAAAGAGAAGAAAAGGAGGAAAAGAGATTTTTAAATTGTGCTTTGGTTAACAGAGAATACACATATGAGAATGAGTTTGATAAACAAATGTCAGACTGTATTACCAAAAGCAGTAATAAGTCATATCCTGCTATGACAGATAACAATAGATCCAAGTGCTCATAGGCAGTCTGCTTACAAGTTGGAAAATTCTCTTTAATTTCTCCCAGAGAGCAAATTAAGACATAAAGGTAACTGATCTTTGCTGAGGCCACAGTTCCCTATAAATTTTTTTCAAGGACACTGTTGGTTTATCCTGCCCCAGATGAAATTTTTCTCCACTCACTTGTTCTTTCTCCTTTAGCTGAGTCAGAACGGAGGGATCTGTAGATGTATGATGAACTGAATTACGAAAGTGATCCAGATTAAAACCCATTAATTACCCAGTTCTGGTTCTAATGCACCGTGTAAGCACAAACCCACGTATCCGGGCACAGCTCAGGAGGCAAAGCAGGATACGGATGGAGTAGCTATTGGAAAGAGGGGTGAAGGACATCTTAAGCCACTCTGTGACCCAAATGTAATGCATAAAAAAAAATACAATATAATTTCACAGGAATTACATAGATATAACTTGTTCTTCTTCTCAGGTAAAATCATGGCTCCTGCCCCTTCCTTAGAGATGGCATTTTTCTAGAAATAACTGGTTTATCATCAATTCAAAGTATTCTTATACATCATTAAGATTATTAACATGTTTTTGCCAATTTTAGATGTGGACAATAACATTTCTTTCTAGTAGAACAGCATCCCAGCAAAAACATCATATTTGTAAAACAACCCCCCAATTCCTCAGTTGCTGAGTAAAAGTGAACTGCAACATCTTTTCAAATTAAGAACTGAAAAGTATCCAGAGAAAGCACAAACTTGCTGTAATGTCTTTTCAGGGTAGGAACTTCATTGCAGGACTCAACTCTGACATCAAGGCCACAAAACAAGGTGCTTCTTTGACTAGACTAAAAGCTGGTGAGCAGGAGAAATATTTTTCTCATGTTTCCTCATAATTCCCACTTTCACCATTTTCCCCCTCTGACTGAGTGTCCTCTGATGGAAAATGAATTTACTAAGGGAAACCCTGTCCTGACCTGTCCAAATGGCACACAAGATTTTTAGCAGCATCACACCATCTGAGTAGGAGTCAGGCCACTAAACTGCATCGTGATGATATGTTCTATTATTGGACAGAGTGACATCTCCCAGAGTTAATGTGGCACTGCACCATCATGATTCAAGTTATTTGACTGTAATAGAGTTTTCAGTTCTCAAATACTCTTAATGCAGTTTTCAGAGTCTCTTCATTACAAACAATGCATATAACTGTTTTTAACATTGCAATACAAAGCAATTATCACTGTTCTTGAGAGGCCATGTAGATATATATTTTTTTAAATAAGCCTTTAGTAATTTTCTCTGTTGAAAGAGGAGCTAATTTATTGTCAGTAATTAATGCAGCTTTGGTTATATTAAGATACATCACTTAGTTGTGAATGGCTTGGGAGACAGCACTACTTGATTTGCTGTGACTTTCCCTGGTGTCTGTGAATGACAATGACTAAGACACTTAATTTTCTTCTGTAGCAGCCACTTCCTTGTTAGTATTTTCTGTCACTATGATCAGTTTCTTCTGAAGTCATAACCTCAGCATTTCACTATGAACAACTAAAATTTCCCCTCTGAAAATGAGAAAATTTAGGGAAATTATTGACAAGCCTTGTAAAACATTTCCTTTATCATTGCATAAAGTGCAATGTCTGTTGCTCTTTCACACATATCTTGACTTCCTGGAATATTATTATCATAACCACAATTATAATCCATATAAGGATCTACATTTTCCCAGCTCGAGTTACATAAAATACACCTAAAATTGACCTTAGCATCAACCATAGATCTCAGCGGAAATTATCCAGCACGTTGTGTCCTGAGTGACTAGAGCTCATGTGTTGTCCTCTACACAAGTAATTTCTGTCCCACAATAGATATATGGGACGAAGTTTGATTTATAAAAGACAATATTAGTCGCTGGTTTTTATGTAAACAGGAACAATTCTGAAAAGACGTTTCAATTTTTTTTTTTTTTTTTTTTTTTTTTACCGTAGTGACAGCTGTTATTTATGGAAACACTTGGTAGACAAATTCAGGATTTTTACATGTCAGAGGAATGTAAATTCTTGCTGCTTGGAACCTAACACAGAGGACTTGGCCTTAAACAGAAAAGTGATGTGAAGAAGGAAACAGCTTTCAGCAAAGCAGATTCAGTCATGTGGAAGTTCCCCTGGAGACTAACCAAACTCTGTCAAAAACTCCCAGTTTTCTGCCTTACTCTAAGCAGGTCCTTCAATTTTCAAACAGTAAAGAATTTGAAGGAGTCTTCTCTTCCAGTTCTCCTCAAGTTCTCACTTTAGCCTTGCTAAAAATAGGCAGGGACACAGTTTCAGTTTTTCAGTTTTGCTATGGGTTTCTAGAAGATTTTTCAGCAGCTGAGAAACAGGAGAAGGTAGGAGCAGCCTGACACCTGCCTCCATGGACACTGGCGCAAAATCAGAGTCCCAGCATCACCACATTTATTTCCTTGCGCAATGCAAGATCAAGACAGATTTATATATATTTTTAAACAAGAATAGGACAAAAACAATTTGGATTTTGCAGTAAAAACTATGTGTACTGAGAAGCTGGTTTTGCTTAGCTTTCTCTGACAGTTTAGACTTCCCCCGACACGCACCACAAATTGGCTGAAACAGAATCCCCTTGGAAAAGGAAAGGGGGTGATATCAGTGTGTTACAGAAAGGACGGAGAAAGCTGTGTGCCTGTTGCCCCCTGTACCTGATGGCCCTGCCCCAGGACCCACTGCAGAGTGCTCAGGGTGGGCCCTCTGAAACACAGGGGAAGCTCAGAAAGGCTCTGCTTTCCTACCAACAGAAAAAGACACGGACTGTGCTTTGGAAACAAACATCTCTGTCCTTCCTCAGGATGGCTGGATGCTTACATCCAGCTTCCTACTCAGCTTGCAGGCTCTGTTCAGGCAGGTGAACTCACTTCACTGTCCTTTCTGTACATTAACTTCGCTGCAGAGATGAGTTTCGCAAAAGCAACAAGTATCAAGAGCTGTTACTCAGCAACACAAAGAGGACTCCAGCGAACCCGTTTGAATAGCTACCCCTAAAATGTGTAGTGAGAAAAAAACCAAACAAACCCCAAACATTTTTCAGATATTCAATGTTACTCTGAAAAATCTTTATCCTGTCTGCATGGCAGGCTTCAATTCAAGTGATTACCCCTGCAGTAGCTGGATTGATCAAGAAATTCAGACACAAGAGCACTTACCAGCAAATCTCAGGGGTGGCAGAAATAACACTGCTCAACTTTATTCATCAACCTTCCTACCTTTTTCTTCATCTTCACAAATATCTGTTAAAACTGTTCTTGGGGCTTCATCCTTAATAGGAAGCAGCATCAGTAAAAATTCAGGTCGAGGACAACAAGGCAAGATGGTTATGATGAGAATTGCATCTGAAAACCTTCTCTCTTAACGTCAGTGTGGATCTTTGCAGTAAATTATACGAGAGGCTTAGGGCAAGGACGTAGAGGCATTAATGGTTAATGTAGTGGGACACACTCCCTTGTAATTGCCTCCTGTCATTGCTGCAGTGCCTGTGAGATATTGTGAAGAGACAGAGCCCAGTTTACAATCCCACGTCAACGGATCTTCTCAAACTTGGAGGTAATTTTTCTTTACAAATGAATTGTCAAATTCCATTGTAGTAACAAGTTTACCTGGAGGGGCATCACCTCTGGTTGGGAAAAGGAAAAAGGGCCTTCTTGCCAATAAGTTAGAGCTCTTAGGAAAGAACAGTAGCAAAAACAGAAAGTCGTGACCTGGGACAATACTTTCGGTTGGTATAAACAGAATTCAGCTACCAAGTAAGAGGGTTTTCCTCTAATGGAATTGGTATAATTGCTCCCCCTCATTTACATTTGTTGCATTTGGCCTGTCAGCTATTTTGAGGAAAATAAGCACTCAGAGATGGAAAGGACATTGAAAAGAAGAAAAAGAGCAAACGCTATTACAACAGAGTAATCGAAAAGGCCAAGAGCAGGAAATGAGCAACAATGTCTAAAAGAAATACTTTTAGCACTCTAAAAGACAGTTCTGGCACTGAGTATGCAGAGACAGGCCATAATGAAAGTGAAGCATTTTATTTTATTGAATAATTCCAGGAAACATTTCAGATCTGTTAAATATTACTAAAGAGATAAATGATACTGGGAATTGTATCTGAAAAACCTGAGTCGATATAAATAACCTGCTTATAAAACTGAGCACTACTTTTGCCATCCTCTCATGGCATACTTTGCTTTTCTATCGCTTTTCCACCCACAGTACCAAGTGTTGTGCACATGTCTCTATCGATCACTGCCAGGTGTCTGTGCTGTCCGGCTTTCCATCAGCAGCCATGAATCCAGATCTGTGCAATACTCAGCACAGCAAAGCATATACCTATGCTGTGGTCTTACCAGCACTCTCAGAGTGCACCCTGTGCCATTTCATCTCTGTGGTTCAGCTCACCGTGCCTGCACCTGCCATTCGGCCAAGGACTGCCAGTGTTGTGATGACAGTGCAGAACTGTCAAACATCCTCAAACTCACAACCCTAAGCCTCCCTCAGACTGTGCTGTACACACATTGGGAAGCACTTTCAAACTCATCAGAGAGAAGGGAAGGAAAGAAAGAAAGTCATCCTGGGAGATTTATGGAGTTGTTTGGACCACCAACAAATCTTCATTGCCAAACAACAACCAAGTGTTGAAGTCAAAAGGTGCAAGTTAAAGGTTTCTTTTGGAAACAGCTCATACTTATTTTATCTTTGTGCTCATAAGCTACAGTGGACCAAGCTCCATCTTACTGAGTTCTGTGCCATACAAAACTGAACTAACCTTCCTCCTGCTCTAATGGTTTCACATCTCTTTTCTTCCTTGGAGGCTTCCTTCCAAACTTCAACCTGAATGAGCCAAATTTAACACTCATGCTCTTAATAAAGAAATCAACAATAGAGCAAATAATCAGATACACAAATAAAAGCCTGAAAACAGAACTACTCTACAGATATCTCACAAATCCTCATGACAAACACCTAAGAAGCTTGAACTTCCTTGCCTGTGGGGCCATGAATACTTCATTGTTGCCCTTCAATTAAGTTCGGCTTTCATCTAATCACTCTGTTTCAGAATGAAACAGCTCTGAAACCTGTTATCTGCCAGAAAAAGGCAGCTTTTTATAATCTCTGATAATAGATGGTTTAAGATACTATTTCCTAGAAATATTAGTGGGCAAAAAATACCACACCATTTAATATCACATTTCAAATGTTGCTAACAAAATTCACTAGCAGAAAAAAAAAGGAACACTTGAGCCTGGGTCATCCTCAATTAGGAATAGAGATCAAGGATATCAGCTCATGTTGCTCTGGGTTGGTATGGCTTACTGGGGGCTTTCCATAGATTCTCAGGTAGTTGGAGTGTCATCAGTGGAGTCTTAGTCTCCTCTGCTCATCTGGGGTCTAACCTGGAGACATCAGGATTATCCCTGGTATGCCCTAGTATTGCAAAGAGATAAAGAACTTGGATACTTTCCTTTAATCCACCACGAGGTCTTGTTGAAAAAAAAAGGATTGGAGGAAGACAAGCTAAACAGGGTGGGAGTCACCTTCCGTCTTAAATGAAGGGTTGCTGTTTGCCAGAATAGTTATCCAGCCTTATACAGCGAGCACCCCTCACCCCCAAATTATAACATCATTACAAAACACAGCAGAAAATTGTTTACACCTGTCACATCATTCAGGGATCTGGCACTGGCACCAGCATTTAATATTGCCCAGTACTCAGAACTCTAAGATCTCTTTTCAGATGCTTGTAACTAAACACATGTGAAGCGGGCATCAGAGAAGCACCCTGAAGGGAATTATTTTGTATTCTTCACTGGGTTTGGAAGCTATTAAAGTTTTAAAAGCCTCCACTAAATGCAGAGATAAGAAATACATTCTTAGTAACTAAACGCAGCAACAGGCCTATGGGGGACACAAAATCTGATCATTCAGGTAAAGAGAGCTTTGTTGATGCACAACAGAAGTGGTTTCATGTTATATCAGGCAGCTTAATTAATTTCCTACCTTTTGACCTCTGTGCAATTTTAAAACTTTCTATTTTTCAGTCCGTGTAATTTTTTTTTTTTTTTTTGAGGTACAACGCGTAGCTTTAACAGTTAATTCTGGTACCTTGGGAGACAGTTTTGTGTGTCAGTTATATTCACAGGTAGAGAAAACCAACTCAAGGAACAAATTAAGATATTTATTTTTGTATTGTTACAAATTTGTGGGGGGGTTTTCCATTATATGTATTTAACAGACAACCTATTTGCACTCAGGCCTTTCAGCATTTTAATACGCTAAAATATATACTTTTGGTGCCATACAAATTATGGTTAAAAATAATTCTCAAGGACATACTGAGGGGACGAGAACTTTAAGCAAAATAACTCAAGTTGAAATAGTCAATTCCCTTCAACAGTGGTTACTATTTCATGAGATTATATTCTTTACACTAGCAAACTATATACAAACAATACCACAAAACTACTGTAAGTGCAAAAATGTAAAAAATATACACAAACATATACACAAATTGCCGTGTTTCTGTCTGAGCTACCTTACAATTAAGAAATCCAGTACAAATGCATGATTTGCATTTATGTATTTGACCTGTAAGTATCTAATATGTAATTGTAAACAAGATTCAGCATGTAGAGCAACTTAAAACAGTTGTCAGAAGCTTAAATCATGAGGCCTGGAGACTGAAGAACTGTGCACACTAGGATCCAAACTGACATACATACCCACACATTTTCTGACTTATATTGCAGGGGCATTTAGGGTATTTAAAAGATTTAGAAGTATTCACCTACTCTAAACAAATTCTTGGATTTCACTGTTTTACAAAATGCACACATTTCAATATTTAAAGGAAAATCAATCACATTTGCAGGTGTATGTTTCATGTTTGGTAAGAATGTCTTGTTCATAACCATTGAACAGCTTTTTGGTTTATTAAGAAACCTTTCTTGGCAACTCAATTAAGGAACAATAAACAAAAGCAAGCAATGGATGTTCACAATCAACCACTTAGTGAGCAAATAGAAGCAGACACGACCCTTAAGCACAGATGAACTCATGGGGGATTATCCAGTGAGTCACTGACGATGCTGATTACTAGGCAAGTACACATAGAGTACCCTGCACTGCTAAAAACCTGCAGGATTTAGAAGAGAGAGTGGAAAGAAAATGGAAGCTGCCTTTGCATGGATGTGATGATTTGCTGCTCTCAGTCACTGCTAAGATTCTTAGCAAGAAGGGTTGGTTTGTTTTACAAAAGATAGCTGTCTTTTTTTCAGGTATTTCCGAGGCACTCATCGATGGATTATTTGAAACACCTGGATATTTAAGAAAACCCAGGATGACAGGTCTGTCTACAAGGATGGTGCTGGGCTAAGTAACAGGAATAGCAGTAGTAGCGTTACAGTATTTGGAGAGAATTAAACATTGTCTATGCCAGTTTAAAGCCTCTACAAATATGAAAACTGCCCGTATCTACAGCAACTGATTTCAGTGGAAAATTCAAGTACAAGAATATTTTTGCCCATCTCTTTGTGCTAATGGAGAATACAGCAATGTTATCCATAAGCTTCTGTTTCCAGGAAATATGTCCAGAGTCAAATCTCATTTTGTGTATTTTTTTAAGTGCTTGAAAACTCTTACAGTATTGAGCAGAGCATTTGATGAATCCTTTCTCATACATGATACTTTTTGATTTAAAACACAAGCTGGGCCATACAAGACACATTCTGCAAACTAGTCTTGATGTAAAGACTAGTTTGATAAGTTGTGATTTTTTAGGTTTTTTAAACACTTCAAACACTGCAACAATGCAAAATATACAACCAAAAATTAAAAAACTATTTCCAAAATAAAACGTTGAAAAAAAATTAGAATCAATTTCACTGAAAAGGCTCAATAAAGTGCAAGCAGTAAATGAGAGGGTTTACACAGTGAAAAGTGATGTTTAATGAATTTGTACAATCTGTATTACTGACAATGAGAGACACACTATAAAAATGTTTTACCTTGACATCATGCCCTCATATAAAAATATATTCTAATTGCCTCGCAGTACAATCAGATCTTGACAGAATTAAAAAAGAAAAGAACACTGAAATGCCATCACTCCTTTTCAGCAGCATCTGAAAGGAAGAAAATATGTAGATTTATGCTACTGCAGTGTACTCTAATTAAGTGGATGAACTGGATTAGCTATTTACTAGTACTAGCTAATTAGTAGTATAGTAATTGCCAACGAAAAAGGTGCATTGCTACTTACTTGCATTGATTCACCACTTCTTGAGAAGGCATTCAGGAGGTGCCACATTGCAAACATGGAACTCATTCCTGTGCAAAATGCTCATGCTTTGAGCTCTCACTAAAGCAGAGCTCTCTAATTACTGAACAGAAGTATGCACTACAGCAAGTATTTTTACATCAGAAAATATTTTATGTTATTAAATCTGAAGGTATTTTTCCTCTCAGAAGCACCTCCTCCTGCTTGCAGCAAGTCATTTAACTGAAATTACCAGGTCTTCAAAGTGTACCACAACTTCAATGATTCCAGTGAATTGAAACAAAACTTTATAATATCTCCTGTCACCTTATGCAGGAATTTGTATTTACCTGGAGCTTTGTTTTACAAAAAATAATAAAGCAGACTACAGAAGTCTTCCCAACAGGGGCAACATTTTCAAATCATTTACTGCCCAGCCATATTCTATGGTGTTCAGGAATAGCTAGTACAGTATCAGCGTGAACAAGCAGCAATTATTTTCCTTCATATACTCCTGGCTCGTCCCATAAGGCCCATCAGCAAAGTTTCTGCTAGAGGCAGGTTAACCAAACAAAGAGAGGGAAAATGCTTCCTCATCACCCTTTGAGACTGAAGTCTGATCAATAGCATCTGATGTCTCCCTTTCAGCAGGGATTCTCCACATGGCATATGGGCAGGATCTCCACTTATGACTAGCACAGAACTATGACAAACTTACATGCTGGCTAGTCATTTAAAGTTTAATCTACTGAAATTCAAAATGAGTATTTTTCTATTAAAAAGAATCTTTACGTTTTATTCTCCAGTTTTTGCTAATACAAGACAAAAAAAGTTCATTATTGCACATCTATCGCCAAGACTTTTAACTGCCCCAAAATGGTGCAATGTCAGGTGCTTAATAAAGCTCTGTGGAGACCCTGGTCACCTACTAAATGGTAAATAATGTCAGTACCATCTTCGATTTTTGAAGTTTTGCTGTCCTTTTTTAAAAACCTTTCACCCATTCCCAGTTTCAATTAAAGGACCCCAAATACTCACTGTCAAATAACTGGTGACACACAATCTAAATTAAGAATACCTTGTGAGAGCAGCAACTTTGCAACAATATGAACTTTAAATAAAAGCAGATTACTGAAATAAAGTCTGTATAGCCTTTTAACTATGAAATTATGAAATAATTTGTTTTTACTTATGATTTTTCATTCTTACAAAGAACTGTTGTTGACAATTATAATTAATTGTTTTCCTGAAGAGTAGGTATTTTTAGCATGGTAATTAGTGTAACAGTAGACAAAAAAGTTTTTACATATAATGAGTTTAAATAAATTTAAGACACTTTTTCTGTAGGATCATCATCAAATGATGCTCTTTTCAATAATTTGTGTAAGTTTCTAAACCACGTAAAGGATAATGCACATTACATTTTATTCACACTATAAAAAAAGCACAATATACAGGCCATATCCTTTAAAGTGCAACACAACAGAACATTTCTGCAACATTCAGGTTCTTCAAAAACCCACAAAAGTAGGTATTTAATATTTAGGAACAAATTCTGTTCATTGGTGTATTGACACTGAATCTAAACTCTGAATGGTTATCAAGCTTGTCCTTGCTGTAAGTGCCACGCTAAAAGCAATGCTTATGACCACTAAACAGTATTATCTTATCTGCTTCCATATTAGACAGCCTCATGTCTCATGTCCACAATGAAAGCTTTTATCCTTTAGTCAGTGAAGAGCATCTGCAGAGCCCTTTATTGAAGACAGTTTTTTAACTATGCTTAGAAAACCTCTTTAAAGTCCACTTAGCTTCACCATACAGGCTACTGCTTCAGATGTCAAATCTACCAAGAAAAATATGGTAAATGGAACAGAGCAAGCATGTCTCTGAGTTGGCAGCGCATGCTTCACTATGTTTGGCACTATCTACCAAATGTGTTGGTAACACAGAGTATAAGCATGTACCAATTTGCTTTTCACTTCATAAATATTTTTGGTTGGATGTTTTGCTAATAACAGTTGGAAAACCTCATTTGTTCCTGAGATGAACATGACAAAACAAAGTGAGCTCCATCTAAAGCTGCCAACAGGACATTCTCCTGCATTTCCAGCCTTGCTACCTGTCTGCTGAGCCAGATTTATAATCTCAATCCTCCCCAAGGCGCCACTTCTGAGACTCCTCTTGACGCACATCTGGCCTGATCTGGTTTCTCATTCCACCCAGAACATTTGAGGTTGCCTCTGTTGCAACGATGAAAGGTTTCACCACAGTTGGTGGGATTTGGCGGAGGACTCCTCCTACTGCTCCAGTGACTCCTCTGTTCTCATGCTCACGAGCAGCAGTCTCATAGATGGTTTGCGCTGTGTCCGTAATTCCCTTCAAGAAAATAAAAGAAATCAGTTACACTGAAAAGGAAAAAGCAACCTCTCCTAGTTTTAAGGGAAATTTTAAACAGCACAGCATTTTTCTTCTTGGTGATTTGTATTATAGCTGTAGTAAAACAATACTGATTTAAATATGATTTAGTTCTTCTACTGAGGCTTAAAATAACACTCTTGTGAACTTAGAGATGTATTTCATGCAACTTCTGGTGGCACATCTTGTGCATAAGGGAAGAAGCTGTGGGGTACTGTGAACTATTGAAAAAATTACAAAATTCACTGGAAGCTCAGCTGACACCTTACTTCATAGACACTATATAAGGTGCAACTAGCAAATTACAATACAAAATATAATAAAAACAGGTCAGCATTCTAATTTATAATACGCTGTCATAGTAGAGAAAGGTTCCTCTTCTTTTAAATCCTGCATTATGCTTAAACTCTACCTCCCTCAGAATTAACAGTAACTGCAAAGGTGTTTGAGCAGAAAGGGAAGGGAAGGATGGATGACACAGCACAGGAAATAAAGTTTACATGGCTCAGAATAATTGTAAACCCTCCCAGCCGCAGAGCACTCAAGTCCTGTTCACACTCATCTGCATAACATCTCGGTTTTTTTCTGCTGTTTCCATTCAAGACTTCTGTTGGTTTAAGATTATTGATGAAGACAGTCTTGTTCAAAGCTGAAATCTCCTTCTCCATTTGGTCAGCCTAAACTAACATCGGTTATGATATTCGCCGTTTTAAGAAATAATTCTTAACTTTGGTTCCCAACAATTCCTTCTGCACTCACCTCTTTCACGACACTGTACGCTTTGGCTACGCCCTCCCGCAGGTCAACCGGCTGATGAGCCAAGCGATGGCACCGTTTGATCTTTTTTGCTTCAATGAAGGTAGGCCCTGGTGATACCATGTCATAAGCAGTTTCTGCAGCTGCCTGCACACCAGGAGCAAATGCAAAGCACATAAGTGTTATAACACTAGATCACAAATTTAAACTCTTAATAGGGTGATGTCATTGAAATAAAAGAATTCTTATTCCACAAATAATATTCATTAAATCAGATTAAGGTTTTGTACAAGAACTTCTGGAATGTGCAGCTCTAACTATGCATTAACTCTATAATGGAAGAATGAAGGTTGTAGGTGTGGGTGGGGTTTTCTCCCCACCTAATCGCCGTCTCTTCAAAGGCATCTTCTAAACTGCATAAAATGCCCAAGATAGAAACTGAACATTTGATCAATGGTATTTCTTACAAACACACAAGCACACATATAATCCCACTTGTGATTAATAGCACTGTTTTTTTTACTATATATATGTATTCAGCCTTAGGTACATATACTGTTTTTACACGATTAGATCATAAAAGCGTATTTTCATATATTTTATATTAAGAAAGATAAATTTATTGATACTTTAATCCAAGATTACCTTAGGGTTAAATCCAGTAAATTTTATAGACTTTGTGTAGATCTACAGAATTAGTATTGTTTTGGGGTTTTTCTGTTTGTTTGGTTTTGTGGGCTTGTTTTGTTGGTTTTTTTTTTTTAAATAAGCACAGATAAGCTGACGCTTTAAAACAGGTAAGAATCTACTACTGGATAATACACATGCACGAAGAACTCATCTTTCTCAATATCAGTGATTTTTTTAGTGAAGCTGAAATTTTTCTTATTAAACTATATCGTAATACATTAAAGATATTAAGAAACAAGCAGCAGCTTGAATGTTCAGCAGTATTTTAACACAATTGTCTAACCATTGCATTTGATGCCGTAGTTCTCACCTCACAGACTGCTGCAAACTTTGCCCGGTCTCTGCTCTCCTATTTATACAGCTGCCTTTTTTTTTTAATACATGATCCCAACCTTAAATCTATAGCATTAAGATATCAGCTTAATACAGAGCACTTACTAGCCACACCTCTCACTTTACATCTAACTTCAGGAGTAATACACTCTACCTGTATAGTCTGAACCATTCTGTTTGTTAGCTCCAGTGCTGCCATCGCAGTGGAAGTCCCAAAAGAAGCTGCTCCTCTTTGGAAGCCTCTGACAATTCGGCCATCCTTGCGGTACTGCTCTATTGGCAACCACACCAGGTCTTTCAGACCTTGCACTGAAAATGAAGGCAGAACACCACAGTCAGAAAGTTCTCCTAGATAAGCAGAATGCCTTGAAAGGAAGTGAAAACCAGAGTCAACATGGTGTGTGGTGGTTTTTTGAGGGGGGAGAGGTGTTGTTTGGTTTTTAAAGAAACAAACACATCCATATGTAGGTGAATAGAAGTAAGAATTAACTTACCTAACTGCACAAGAGAATGCATAGGCCCTACTCCTCCCAAAATTCCTGGTAGCTGGTTTTTCTTTATATCGTTAAGCCATTCACTGATGGCATAGGAGAACAATTTATCCACACCTAATAAACTAAAGTAAATAGAACTATTAATTTTTTTAAATAAACAATTCCTAGTAAGATAAATGCATTCATATTCATTGAAGTAAAAGATGTCATTTTAAAAAAAGGAAAACTTCAAATGCTTTTTTATTGCTGCTGGCTAAGCCAAGCATTTCAAGTGCATATGCTTCATAAAACAAACTCAAAACTATATAATCACATCCACTTCCATAGGAAGTGAACATAAAACTAAAATTAAGCGTTTATCACCAAGACTAGCACATATATTAAATTCTGTTCTGAATTAGAAGTTCTTCTTGAATAATATATATTTAAAAAAACTAGAACCAAGAAATATTTCTAAAGTCAAAAAGCGTTTTGGATTTTAGAAGGGCATCTTAAGAAAAAATTGCTTTGCATTTGCAATGTTCAGTTATTCCCCATAAACTTGCATAAACTTGTTCAATGTGCAAAAGCAGTGTTGATCTACATGTTGATAAACTTACCCGTGTCTGTAGCAAAGCCTCTTCAGTTTTAATTCTGAGCAGTTCAACTGAGCAAGCCCAATAAGAATCCCAGCTAGTGTTCCCTGTAAGTGAAATATTCTGTTATCACATATATTTACTCAACTCGTACAACCTGTGAGAAATAATTTCATCATCTCAACTCTTACTCACAGGTATTTTGTCTAAAGATTCTCCCCCAGTCCCCCAAATGCGACTCGTTACAGTGCTATGAATCACGTTACATGGAAACTTGCAAAAAACGAAACTCGGCTTAACCTGCTACTCTAAGAAAAACATCTGGATACAAGAGGGCTTCTTCAGAAATACTAAGCTATAATAAATTATGCAAACATAGCTCTGGCTTTAGTGTGTTCCACCATTCTAAAGCTACCGTATTTCATGTTTCGATTTTTGACAGCCAGGCAAATTCAAGAAGTTGCTGCTTTCACTTCCCCGTATTTTCTTACTGATTTGCCACGACAGAGTACAAGTCTTGTTGTGAAAATAGGATTTTTTGATGTCTGCTTCTAAACCCAGCGTGATAAAGAATGCAACTTTTAAGAACCATGAGCTTTTTTCTCATCTGTAATAGATTCTGCCATTGCCACTGAGGCCCATATGTTACTAGACTGCAAGGAAAGGAAACAAGGAGACCAAATGACAATATTTTATTCTGGCATTAATAAGGAAAAGATAAAATAAAATGCACGATTCTGGCATCAGACAGTGGTACCATACTTTGAGGGGCACTGCAGCTACACACTATGATCTCAAGCCAATCACTGAGCTCATAAATGTGACATTCAAGTTCCATCCTGGGTTAATCATATGTGGGGGATCCACCCCCTAGTTTTCCAATTAAGTGAAACAAGGTTAAGCTTTACTGAAACTAAGGGGGGAAAAAGTGTTTTATACTTGTCATGATCACATCGTTAATGAGTAGGGAGCATAAAAATATACCCCCATTGATGGGGAGCAGGGAGGGGAAAGCAAAACAAACAACATCAAATTTTTGTTCTATAGCATCAGCATTATACACAAACCTGATCCATTGATACATGCTTGCCGTGGTAATCAAGCCGTATTGGAACTTCTGAGGTAAAGCGGAATTCTCTGGGACATACAAAGAAAATATTATAGTGAAAAACATGAAAAGGAAATATAATTATCCTTCCAAAAAGAAACTCCTGGCTTTCCATTCTCCTGGAATAAGATGTCATATCCTTCTCTGTAAACCATAAATCCTTTAGTTACTGTGTTAGTACTTCAGAATAAATGTACAAAATACAGTGGCAAATTCAGCTTTTCTTGGTTTATTCGCATCTATTTCAGGTTAGCATTTGTAATAAATTTAGCAGTCCTGCAAATGTGCTACTAATCCTGCAAGTGAGCATGTTTAATGTTAAAAAAACAAACCAGCAAACACCCACAGAACTATGGTTCTGTGGGCAAAATTTTGTCCTGCAAGTGGAACTTGATAAAAAATTCTGTTGGTAATGTATGTGGTGAAATAGGAGCACAGTCATGCTATTACAATTTAGCTCTGCACTGCTTACCACAGTACACATCTATTGTTAGAGGCACTTATGATCTGAATGCATATGAAAAAACTTCTGCATAACAAGCTGCAATTTTCACAGTCACTTCCCAGTGAGAGCTACATAAGAGTTCTCTTGTGGATATTTTAACTTCATACCCCTCTTCCACGATATCCTTACATCCTCTTCCTTTATATCCTCTCATCTCTGATTATATTAGATAATGAATAGCTAGACATAAAAGTACAAACACTGCTCTTTCTGTGCATTTATAAAATATCTCATTACTGCTGCATGGGGCAGAGATTTAATTTTTATTCCCTTGTGAACAGCAGTGTGCAAAAGTTAATAAAAATCATTGGTGACCTTCCAGTGACAGAAACAAATATATTTGCTTTACACAACCAGCCAATAAACAAACAAAAAAATGCATCTTGCCCTAAGGTCCGAATAGTTTATCACCACACTTTCTTAAAACATTCAGCAGAATAGCTATGTGTCACTGGAAATTTTGTAATGAAAGTTTACCTGAAAAATACTGGCTGATCACTGTATGATGTTGCTTCTTGTGAGAAATGATCATCATCTCCATTAACCACATCCACAGAGTCAATGCTGCCATTTTCATTTGCTTGCTTGTGTGACGCAAAAGAAATGACTGGACTTGGTTCCTTAAGGCTGCTAACATGCCTGGGCAAACTACACGTAGCTTCAGCACCAGGAGACTTTTTAACTAAGAAAAGAAGTAATACACAGTAAAGTGACTCATATTTTTCACAGTGACTACAGAAAGATTGTATTTACACAATTACTGTGTCCTTAGTAAGCTCTTATGCTCATTAGTAGGAATTACTAGCAGGGCAGTATTTAGATTCTCTTAGTTTTTAATAAAAGTTATTACATGCATCTTAAGTTGAGGTTTGTGCATCAGCATAAATAATGCATCTGGTTCTAATGGCAGTATTGCAGAGTGCTTCATCATCTATGCATTTCAGCATGACATCTCAACAGAAATATGTAAAGCACAGCTGCTAAGAAATACCCAAATATAGTAAATAGTGGAAATACGCTTTTTAATATATACTGCTTTTGCATCAGATAGTGTAATTGATAAGAAGTACTGCTTCAACTGCATACATACATTATTTAATACGCCTTGCATAAAATAGTATGTTTGTCTTAAAGCTTGAGGTTGTCTAACAGAGTTCAATTTTATAAATAAGCAGCACAATGTATTCGTTTTATCTAATGAAAACTCCCAATAGCATATAAACAGTCCTCAATTCTTCCAGAAGCTCTTATTAAATATGCTCCAATTTTAGTTAATCCTTTTATAGAATTAAGATTCCAGGTGTTGAAGACCTTTGTTCATATTTTTAAAATAAAAAGCTTAAACACCTAAAGCTTCTGAGTTCTAAAAAATCAGTCATTAATGTTAGTGCTCAAACCCCAACACAAGCTTTTATACACACAAGATTCACATGACTATTTATAGATATGTACACAAATTAAAGGAGAAAGAAGTGCCACTTTTATGTTAGATTTTTCTTAGAAGTATACCTTCAGGATCTGGAGTAACTAGGAGTTCTACTTCTGTAGAAAGGCTAGTGAAAAAGTCCTTCAGGAAAAACAAGGCATCCTAATGGCAAAAAGTAAAATACATTTAGATTAAAATAAATACAAAGACCCAATTCTCTAAAAACATTATCTACTATTCCAGCTCTATTTCTATGCAGATATGAAACAAAACATGTTTTTTTCTTTTTGATCCTTTAACATATGCACAAACCACACAAATCTAGGACAGAAACCAGGAAGACCCTCTTAGCCACTGCACCCTGCTCCATATAACAGGATTTCATGAACTATCTAGCTCTGCCTTAAAAATTCAGGGTTATTTTCATCATTTCTACTCATTTTGGAGACTGTTACAGAACCCAGGTGTTTTAATGGCTACAAACTTTTCTCTGATTTGCAGTAGAAGGTATTTAAGTATAGTTTATATTCTTCTCTAATACTGTCAAAGTCAATCAAATCATTACAAATCCGGTTTCATCACTACTTCATTAAAAGTCATTAATATCTACGGTATTAATGTCTTAAAGTTATTACATCCCAGCTTCTTTTTCAGACAAATGCATCACACTGGCGCCTTATTCATCCTATCATTGATGAGAACTGGACTTTCTTTTCCATTTTTAGTTCTGGCTGGTAAGAATGACAGCTTAAGTAGTAATAACAAGTATTTCTAATATGACTGCATGCAGCCCTGTGCTTTCAAAAAATCTGTGGTTAATTTCATAGAAGTTTTGAAGGTGAATTTTGTTAATGGTACAAAACATAAAAGACTTTTAAAAGTAACCAAGAGGGAACACATTTCCTCCCTAGATGGCAGTATTTCCAGGCCATTTTTTTCTAGATGAAATTATTGCGAACTAGACAGAGCTCAGTTTTGCTAATAGCGAAATGAAAACCTGGTCTCTAATGTGTGTTGAAAGAAAGAAAAGGTAGGTATGGAAATACTAATTATGCTCCTAAAAACCCCAAACCCCATGTATCTCTCTGTAGATGACAAATCAAGGAAGAAATGCCTCAACAAAGAGTAATAACTGCACTTCACATTTGCCAGCACAAACATATATAACTCTTACTGGTTTAGAAAAAAAAACAACTGTTTCTTGAATATATCAAAAATACCTGGCACAAACACCTGCTAAAGAAAGTAAAACCATTTCTGCTCTTCCTGCCACTGCAGTTGATAGCAAGACAAGGCTTTCAGGTTACACAGAAGCATTTCATGAGTGTCAAGTGCCCTTGACCAAGATGTTGCGAACTACTTCTGGATTAATGATCAACCATTTTCAATTAAAAACAATGAAGTCACCTCATGAACAAACAAAACCAGATCACTCAAGAATATGTAGTTCTTTTTAAAAGCCATGATTCCAAACCCCTTGAGATTATCAGAAGTTTCAGAAGGAATACTTACTGAGAAAACAGCTTTGTCTAAAGACAGTCTTAGTTTTTAAATAAAAAAAATATAGTCTTTGCAATAGCTGGAGCAGCAGGCAAGTTCTAGCATGGATATAAATGGAATAACAGAGATCCAAAGATTAAATAAAAAAGATATCACACCAAGAAAATGTAAAACATAAAATATGTATGATGGCTAAAAGTATCTGGTTTAAAAGAAACCCCAGGTATCATTCAATAAAGAAAAGATTATTTTATTTTTTGCACTGGCACAACCAACCTGGTCAATATTGAGGCGAAGTGGCATTAGTGAAACACGTAAACAACATTCCTGTGGGGATCTGCCAGACTCTGGACGGACATGTAATGCTTTAACTGTTAACTGAAAAAAATCAACAAGATAAATAAAAGCACTAACATTCACAATTATCAAATCTCAGAACACCAGCTAGGAAAAACATTTACTGCAAAATCTCTGTACTAGTATGATTCCACTTAGCAATCACAGTATTGAATAAAAACTTACTCTGAATGTTATAAAAAAATAAAGATAAAAGAAATCCCCCCCAAAAATTAATAAATCCCTTATAGAATCAGTAAGACTATTATATACCATAAAAATACAAACCTACATGTGTAGTGAAAAGTCTCATCACTGATACAAGCAGACATTTGCTCAAAACCAAATTGTGAAAGCGACCACAATAGTCCTGCACATCTATTTTTTTAACTAACAATCTCAAACCCATTAATACCTGACATGCTAACGTTCAAACTGACTTTTGAATTAGTCTTAATATCCACAAAAGGTCAAGCAAATAACTATCAACAAATTATATTACTTCAGTGTTCCACAAGTTCATGTTTCTGCTTCTGCAAGATTAAGAAGCATACGTAGCCCCCACAATGATAGTTCAACCACTGTAATTGTAACCAATTAACATATTTCATAGCTATACCATGTTTGAATGTGCTTTTCTGGGCATCTCCTTACTGCAGTAGAGATAGAGAAATTTATTCATTTGTGATGTAGCTAAGCGATCTCTGATCTCCAGGTCTTGAACAATAAAAACTTGTCGTGACACTGGCTGCTCCAACAGACAGGATTCACCTTCTGCACCACCTGGAGGATACACCTCATGCTGGAATTTCACCTTTTAAAAAGGAAAGAAAACCAGCATAATCAGTTTCATTGAAAAAAACCATTTACCAGCAGAATACTTCTTTAAAAAAAAAACAAAAATCAGGAAAATAAACCACATATAAGAACTTTTAAAACTGTCTACTATTCTAAATTTACAGAAATACTATTAAGATTTCTGAACACTATTCAGGTTTTTACCTATCTAGAAGTGGAAATCTTCCAATTTCTAGTTTTGTGCATGTTTGTATTTTAGCATGCAAATTCAAGACAAAACAAAGAGTCAGTATAAGATAAGGAATGAATTTCCCTTTTTTTTTTAACATTGACTCAGCTTTTTCCCCTCAATCCTGACATCTTTCTCACTTCATGGGGAAGCCTGCACCAGGCAATCTTGCAATTTTTGAATCTTGCACCCTCCAAATACTTTAAAAAAAAAAATGTTTCTTCCCTACCAACTGACTTCTCAAGTGGCTTCTTGCGGTCCTGTTTCCTTTTTCTTGCTCACTTTACTCCACATAAGCCTAATTCGGTATTTTTCCTAAATGCTAAGTTATCTCCGTTTGGTCACCCGCTGACGTAGCTCTCATTCCCAGCTGGGGTGACCTCCAAACCATCCCCCGCTGCCCAGATGCCGCCGCAGCCCGGCTGACAGCGGAGCGCGCACAGCGAGCGCCAGCGGCCCCTGCCGGCCCCGCGCTGCGCTCCAAGGCAACGCCGCCGGCGACACCTTTTATCCCCCTTCGCTTCTCTAAACATTACCATTCAGCCTTGTACCAAGTCACGGGTACAAGCAGCAGAAAAGATCTTTATATCGCTTGAGTGCTAAAACCAACTCTCATTAAATATCTGCAAATTGAGGGATGGCTATAATTCTACATATGAAGTTTTCCAGGTGGAATATTAAATCCTTCCCTTTTTCCTCTTTGTTATTGCAATGTCATGTTTTTTCTAGAAAAGGCTACCGTAAGTATCACATATTTCTGGCAAGTTTGAAGTTCTAATGGGATGTATTTTAAGTTTTAGAAATGCATATAGACTATAAAAAGGCCTTTATTTTTATGTAGTGCCTTTCATGTTCATGGAAATGTTTGGAAACATCTTATTTTAAAAAGATTCTGTTATCGATCCATTTAACATGGAGTATGTTTAACTCCTTGCCAATATTATTCACAGCACCAGAAAAAAGCGTCTAGTTCCTATGTTAGAGCTAAGCACAGCCTTAAAAACAACAGTAAGATACTTATGCCTGAAAGGCGCTAGATGTGTTAGGGGAAACACAGAAATAATACTCTGATGTAACTAGATGTTATTTCATATCCAGTTATCGAACTGATACACTGAGTATTCTCAACAGATCCACATCTTGCTTATTTTGTCAGAACACTTAATTTCATAACAGGTGTACCTACTCAGAATGGAACTGAAGAGAGAAAAACAGAACAGCAGTTGCAAAACTTGGTTATAATAAACAAAAACTTTTTAAGAATATTGTAATGTATCTCCTCCATCTTTAGAAACAAGCTTATTCAGCAAGTAAATAGTATGCTAACAGTTTTTGTTGAACAAGTTCTACATTCATCACCATCAAAGTGATTGCTGAGATGTAGGTACTGTTGAAAGAAATAGTACTGAACTCTAATGGAAAGGTGTTATCAAAGGAGTATAACATGTAAAGACATCCACACATAGAGAGTCATGGCTGAAGCTGTTTCTGTTATTCACCTTGCTTAACTGTATTTCCATTAGGAAGTCTGGGTTTCTTCCTCTTCCCCCACATGCTGTATTCCGTCCATGCCTTGTTGGTGTATGAGAAGGAGAACTATGGGGACTTCTGGGGAAATAAAAAGAAAAAATACACTTTCAGATTAAAGTTATCTCACTGTTAATCTAAAACTAAATGCACTGGATGTAACTTCTTACTATTTTAATTATATTCAAAAAAACATTGAAATTATGTTACTGTTAACCAAATAATTTCTTTTTGCTCAAGTAATGCACACCTAAGCAGAATGCCAAGTGTATGTATCCCACTAAATTAACATTCATAAAACATTTCCTTAATTTTGGCTGTAATAATTTTACTCTCTAGCTCACACGACAACCTGAAAACTTGACTCTTATGCTCCTTATGTCCTGATCTCTTTTGGAAAATTTGACTACTAATATCACCCTAAACCAAAATCCGTCCCTCCATCCCCCTCAAAAAATCAGCAAAATAAAACCCAGGTTGTCCAGGTTAAGACACAGGAAAAATACACTCTGATGTGCGCAGTTAAACTGTAAGATTCTAGATGATCTTTAAGATCCCTTCCAACACAAACCATTCTATGATTGATTCCTTGTGAGAAGGGAGACTTGACATCGAACAATAAGATTACTCCAAATCAAAAGAAAATCAAATATTTCTAAATCTTCTAATCTACTTAATCAGATCAAACACTTACATGAAACTTTTAGCTGGAGAAGTTGGTGGTGCAGTCCCAAAATCTCTTCCGCCGTAAAGATGCCAAATAAGAGATATTTCCTTTACAACATAGCGTACCAGAGGAACAGGAAAATTAAGGGGAGCTTTGCTTGTATCCGTTTTTTTTATAGGTTGGCTGAAATGATTTTCCTTTATGATAATTGCATCATCAACCATTATTTTTATAACTGGCTCTTCCTCTTTTTCCTAATTAAAAAAAAGAATATAGCACTGAGAAGGTGAAATCTGATTTCTTTATTGAGATATCTAATTCTTTCCTATGAAAAGGAAAACTCTTCTGTACTGTCTTTTAAAGTTTATACAACACGATTGGTTTAGAAATGTTTCTTATAAAGTAAAGACAAAAGCACATGAAAAAAAAAGAAGCTGCAAAGTAGTTAACAACAACAAGAAAACCCAAAACAAAACAAAATACTTCCCCACCCAAACTATAAACAAAACAAAGTACTAGCTGAAAGCAAACAGAAAACCATAGAAGAGCCCAGGCTACCCTATTAGCACTTTTGGAAACAAACAAGCTCAGCTGTAACTGGGAAAAGACAGCTTCTAATCATGGACCCAGGAACTGCTTCTGTCTATTAAGAATACCACCAGACAACATGCAGAGGACAGACACTGGTGTAAAGTGACACACAAGCTTTTCTCTGAGGTTTGGCAAGGATCTTAGGTCCTCAGAAACATTGAGAGCTTCAATTAAGAGAGAAACGAACAAAAGATTAGAAGACATGCAAAGCTGCTGTTTTGATAAATGCTGGTTTCTGTTTAACACATTTTTTTCCTAACTATGCCATTATTTTAAGTCAACAATGATTAAACATGACTAAAATGTAGGAAAACTGCCAATACAGTTTAATGTAACATTCAGATCAGAGAACAATTGCATAGTGCAGAGAAACAGAAAAATCATATCTATTTGAAAATACTTGCACTCATTCCTAACAGTAACAATGCATGAATTCCTTTCAGACAGAAAAGCACTGCTAAACAATCATGGAAATCTATGAAATCTTACTTCTCCAGGTTTTACATAGGCTTTTCTCTAATTCAGTTTATATAGGGATTTTTTAATAGTAATTTTCAAAGGATCTTACAGCAACAGCAACTTTAGGTGCAAAAAGAATGCAGAAATCATCACTTTCTGCCGGAACATCTCCCATGGCCTCACTTATCAGGTGATGAGTAAAGGAAGCGTAAGTGGGACTTGGCTCTTGTGAGACATTTCCACTTTCATCTGGAAACAGGAAGAGATCTGAGCAAGATGGTTCCTGAGTTTGAGATTTGTCATCCAAAACTCCTGGGAGTTGAAGGAGGGTGGAGAAAAAACATGATTCAGTGGAAAAATCCTTACAAAATATGAAAATTAAGTAAAACTTAACTAATGTTTGTTACTTCAATTATATCAAGGAAAGTTGCTTATTATATCTTGAATCAGTTCCTACTATAAATAAAATACAATGCTCAAGTTTCTCAATCTGGTAGTAAGACCACAGCATCAAGAACTTTCAGTACGACAGTGACTGCTCACCTTCCACCACAGAAAAGAAGACCAGACATCATGGAAATAGTAATGGAATAGAAATCTATTTGCAGTACAAAATCCTTATAAAATTTAAACCTGAATTACACTCTAGCCATGATACAAAAGCCATAATCCTGTGATAAAATCAACTATCTTGTTCTATCTGCTAATTGAAAAAATTGTTTATAGCTAAAAGTTCTTCCTGTGACTCGGAACTGTACTATCTTCCTGGACTCCCCTCAAACACAGCGCAGAGGTCTTTGATTCCTCCACACTAACTTATACTCCTACAGAATTTGGGGTGCTGACAGAGTCCCAGGGTCAGATTTCTTCCCTGCTGCTTTCAGTACCTCAGTAATGTCTAATTGACTAAAATCTCAAAGTACTTCTGCATTACTATTATTAAAAGCAAGAATCTGTTCCACAGTTTGAAGACTTCAGACATCCTAAGTACGTGCTCCCATTCTTATTGCAGCATCTCTACATACACAAAACTTTCAATCCCACTTTCTTTCCCAAAAAGTTGCACTTTATATGTAGTTAGGCCTTCAGAGGATTCTTACCATTAGACTCTTGCTTCATGGCAGAAGCAGTCTGTTGAGTCTCAATTTCTTCCATTGCATCACTCATCAAATCCCGTAAAATCTGCTGCTCTGATTCAGCGAGGCCTGGTCCGTGGGAAGATGGTTGGCTAAAGGTCTCTACCTGTAGGAGAGGAACTATACATAGTTACATCTCAAAGACAACACATGTCAAAAAAGATTTTGCTAGAACAGCTTGATTCACAGCTCTGTGAGAAAAAACACCTAAACTTGTTAAATAGTCAAGTGATCTGAAACACCAAGCTGGATGATTCATAGTAGGTTAGAACATTATGGTTCAGGTATTTAGATCATCTGAGTACCTGTACAGCTCATATATGTCCTAAAAGTTTCTTCTTCAGACAAGAATAAAGTACAAGAGGTAAATAGCACAAAATGTTTTAAAATATTTAGTGACCAAAGCAGAAAAAAACCCTACATTATTTTACTCTGAAATACATTTTAATGTGGATACAATTTGTTAATTTCTTTGCAGAAAATCTCATATTATCTGTAAACATAATGGGGATTAAAATCAACATACATTACCAAGAAGCAGAAAGTTAAGTTGCTATCATTTTGCCATTCTATACCTTCATTTTTGGCTTGCTAACTCCACGTTTAACCTCTGTCTTAGCAGGTGGATGTAAATCACCATAACTTGCAATATATTGTATGAGATTCATTAGTGCAGCACACGAATCAGAGCAGGTACGAATATGGATTACATCACTGGAACAGTGCAGCTCAAAACGTGGTTTAGTCTAGATAGCAACAATGAAAAGACAAGAATACACTTCAAATATTCCTGAAGTTCCATAAAAATAGCACATACGCAGATGTTTTTAAATTATTTTACTTAACTAGTCAGAAAAAGAGTTAAAAAAAAGTACAAGTAAACTGAAAAACCTTCCTTGACTTTAAGTGTAATAAAGTAATTTTCAAATCACAATCTCTCATGAAGATTTTACATTTTATTTTGTTTGTGACTAAATACTTACTCTTTCTCCATCAGAGTCAGATTTTACTGCTGTAATGGTTAGTTCCAGCAGTCCCATATCCATAACACGAACATAATCTGAAATATGATAAGTTAAAAAAAATATTAAGAGAATAACAAACACTATATAACTGTAGTTATAAAACCACTAAAACCAGCATGAGCTGTAAAGGAATATTTTTTATCAAAACCTTTTATACCTCTGCATTTCCTTCTTTTATGAGAATTACTTTCAGAGTTCAAGTTTCAGCTACTCAAATCAAGAACTTGAATCTTTCCAATCCAATATATCACTCCCACTACCACCATCTGTGGGCAGTGTAATCTTTTAAGGTATTTATCTTCATCCCATCTGTGTGAGCTAGAGAAACTAAGGCACACAGAAGCTGAATGACTAAACATTCTATCAGTTTTTTAGCTGAAGTGAGAGAGAACACGTCCGTATTGTACTCATCTTTCAGTGCCATGAATAACTTATCTGCCCTCTTTTGCTGTTGAAACAGAACAGGCATACCTTTACTGTGCCTCCTACTAGAGATCTCCTACCTAAGCTAAATACACGTTTGTGGGCACAAGGTTTCATTATTTCTCCAACTCATTTGTTAAATACTGATTCAAGTTCCTCAGTCCTCAAAGGTTCTTACTATTTGAATGAGAGCAACCCAGTTGGTACAATCCCTTTCAGAACCTAGAACTCTGTGCCATTTAGCACCTTTCAAGTTCAACTATCTAGAATATATATCTTATGAGATCTCTTTTCTAAGAAAATTTCTTTCTATGGAATTCCAGATTTTTAAAAATATGCTTTTTCAAATACCCATTATTAAACTGTAACAAGATACCTGTATTACAGTTAATACAGTTAGAAACTGTAACAAGGAATTGCAAGATGCTTTTCTCTGACATACTTCTGGATCCACAAATCCAAACCAGAGCACTCAGATTTTTATCAACCTCGCACTATTCTGTCATACTCAACTTGCTGCTCCTTATCTCCAGAGACCTCTACTTCAATAACCTGTGTATATATGCTGAATATGCCTGTATCTTTGTTTCTTTAGGCTCTGCAATTGATTAGTCACATGTAAAGCATCCTTACCTCTATGGAGGTTCACCATAACAGTGTTGCACTTGTCAGACAAATGCAAAGCAGCTTCATCTAAAATTATCCTAAGAGACAAAAGCAAGATGAAATAAAAATGCTAGAGAAACGCTGTGCAATTATTAAGTCAAAAGAAATTAGTATATAAAAAATATTTAAAATCACAAATACACGTAGCATATCTTAAATCCAAACTCTTTATTTTAACCTTTCATAATTTTCAAATCCACTGGCAATTAACCACTGTAAGATATTTTCCCCATCGCTAATTATATATTTCTCACATTTCAATTTATATATTTGATCCTTCCTAACCTTAACCTTTAACACTTATTTCTATTTTTGTCTTTTTCTCTTCTTAATAACATTAATAGAACATTTGTTTCAAAGGTTATTTAAAAGATTTTATCAATAAAAACAATCAACTTGGTAGGTATTTCACAGCAGAACAGGTATAACAGAATGAATATTCAACTGAAGTAGCAAGAAAAATTATTAGAAATTACAGATATTTTTACTGGTCCCTAAATATTCAATTAATTAATCTACTGTCACCAAGTAACAAATTATAAGAAATTTTAAGGTCTTACTAATTCATAAAATAGACATAATTGCATTTCAGGACATTTCAATCTTATTAAATATGCAGAATTGCTTGTTGTTAAAGGAAGCAATCCAACTAAAAAGTAAAAACAAATGAAATTATTTAACCTAATAAAACAGAAGGATTACATGTGAGCAAAGTGTATTTCAAAAGATGGAAACCAGTGTGGTCATTTACACCACATGAATGCTTCTGAGATCAAAAAAACAGACCAGCATTACAAGTTTTACAGGAGCTTACATGATTCACAATCATTTAAATCATACCTGAGAGTAGAAGAGGATTTATCTACTGCAACACTGCTGGAAATGCTGAAAGTTTCAACAGTAAGTAGAGATCTGACTGGCAAAAACAAGGGCCTAATAAAGAATTGGAAAAACAAATCAGTAACTTGGAAGTTCACTCAAAGCCTTACAGATTACCTAACTCCATCCTCCCAGACCTAAGCAAGTCACATCCTACTTTAAATTGCTTCCAGTTTAAGGGATTTCTATTGAGTACTTTTTCCAAAAAAGCCTAAATAAGCATGATTTATTGTATACAATAAACTCAAGCATTCCTGAAGAGTAAGTATATAGCTGCAGTGCCAAGTGACACACTTGCATTTCACTCACCTGTAATCAAGAGCACAACTCCACAGATGTACATGAAAAGTTGTAATTGTAGCTGGAGGATTATATCCCAGAACAGGCTCATCAGAAATATTCAAAAAATATAAAATCTAAAAATCACAAACATATTAATACTTCAATATCAATGTTAAATTAATAAACAACTGTGCATCACAAAAGAGAAGATCTGTAACAGGTATGACAATAAAATGTTAGATTAGTAGAAGGAAAAGGTGTGAACAGTCTCAGATATTTAAAAATGCTTACTCAGTATCTTTATAGAGAGAAGTAAACAAGAAACGTAAACAAGACAAAACAACCCATAAGAACTGCAGCTTCGAAAGTATGGAAAAGACCAGTCCACAGACACTAAGTATTGTATAAAGCCTCACAATGCATTTTTAAAACACTGCCCAAAAACAGTCTTATTCATCCCTCTTTGTAGCTGTTATTACAGTGTTTGTATTTTCCTTGCTCTCTCTCCAAAAAGTTAACTTTTCTTGTAACACTCTACATTGTTGAAGTCATCTTCAAGTCTTTCTTGAGGAGTGGGCATGGAAAATATGCTCAGAACCATGTGCACATTCATTGTATAAACAGCTTTTTCATGTACTACCACATAAAACTCACTCCTATCCTCTTCTATAAGATCTGTCATAGTTCCCTCTCAAATATGTTACACTATAAAAGTTCTTAAAATATTCCAAGCTTGGGGCATACCATCACTTCTAGTCTTTTAATTTTTTCTTCTAACTACCTCTTTGGACAATTTTTTATTTGATCCCTCCCCCTCCAAAAAAGACTGCCTGTGCACTTGGGAATGTTACTTGAGAAAAACTTCATAGAGCAAAGAACATGGTGTAAAGCAGGCTACACAAACCCAAAGAAATATTATGCTGAGGAGAAAATAATGACACAGCAGAGTCCAAAGCCTCAAGTTCAGCTCCACACAGTTATACAGTAAAAATGCATGTAAAAATCAGCATATTATACAGGCTGGGGGATAAACAGGAGAAGCTTGAGTGTCAAGGGTTACTATCTGTAACCCAGTATGGGGCAGGTACGTGCAACTACACTGCTCCTGTGCTAATGGCATGTCTTGCCTCATGTGTTCACACACAGATCAAGGGGCTCCAGCCCTGTCTGCTATGC
This sequence comes from Melanocharis versteri, assembly GCA_013397845.1. Classification (NCBI taxonomy): domain Eukaryota; kingdom Metazoa; phylum Chordata; class Aves; order Passeriformes; family Melanocharitidae; genus Melanocharis; species Melanocharis versteri. The sequence continues at coordinate 3,202,949 of VZTG01005027.1, read as the reverse complement.
TCTGCCTCTGCATCCACACCTATGACTACAACCCTTCTCATTCAGAGGCGTTTGTGTATACTGCTGCCCACTGCCTCCCTGAAGTCCTCTTCTCCAGTACTGCTATTCCAGCAATACAAAACTGGAAATGTGCAGGTGAGAAACGAGACTTGAGGGATAAAGTGAGCAGAAGGGGAAAAAAAAAATGCTTTCAGTACTGCAAGTAACACGTTTGCTTGTTTTGAGGGTATTTTGAACTTAAGGATTATTTAGGTACTTGAACAGTATTGCACTACTGAGATTCTTCATCTGAATTTTAAACAAAACCCAAAACCCAAACCCCAACAGAACCAAGTAATCCCCCCAGAGCCTCCCTGACATGTTATGGGCAGAAAGTTAGGATGATTAGAGGAACAGTACTAAGCAAATAGACAAGAAATAATTTAAAAGTAAGACTATCATCTGTCAGTGGTCTCAAAGAGAAACAAAAAAGAAAGAGTAGCACTTTCAAGAGCAAAGTATGATAAGGCACAGCCTAACATCAAGATTTTCAATAAAGATTTAGTTTGATAGTTAAAGCAATGAGACTGAAATTGAAGATGTAGTCGAGAAAACTGTAGCAACCTGACCTGTTCATGCCAGCTTAAACCTGAAGGCAGCACTCGGTGCTGAAGGGTGGCTCCTCGTAGTCCAACAGCAACCAGAAATTCCTGCACAACAAAGTTGCATGACTTGGCTTACATGAAACACATGTAACTATTTCACATCTACATTATGAAACAGTGTAATCTTTCTGTTCCCAAAAATCTCCTGGTGTCTAGAAAAACCCTGCTTCCCAATAGAGAAACCCTGGATAATACCATATCGTACTTTTTGCAACAGGATAGTGTAGAAATGGCAGCTTTGTGGTGGTGGCAGGAAGGAAGGCTGCCTGTACATTCACTCTGGGATTCAGCTGAAATTACCAGAAGTACAAACCCAATGTAGTTCACATGCGAGACAACTGAACCCCCATAACATTTTGCTGGTCTGCAGAATCCTTCTTTAGATAACTCAACCAACCTGTTTGTCACCACTAAGCCAGCTAAGAGGTCATCTTCCAGCCACACTCATGAAGGCTACTGTCATTTACCAGCGCCATTCCAAACAGGTAAGCAAAGGCTGCCTATTAGATGACACTGCTAGTTAACTGCAGTGTAACTCTATATTTGTTGTTGCCTGTTTTGACACCAGAGAAACTCAACAAAAAAAAAAAAAAAAGTCAACTGTCCAAAAAATGCATTCAATAAAGAAATAGCATGATCAGCAAAGTGAAGCACTGGAAGAATTAGTAAATTAAGCTGCTCAAATTTTATAATCCACCCATAAGATTCTAATAGAAAATTATAGTTCGAAAATTAACGTCTCAGAACTATATGGTTTCTTCATCTATAACCCTTCTAACTCCATGTCTAGATGCTTCCATATAAACTGAGATAACTCAACTTATAAAAGTACAAATAACACAAACCTTTGTATTGCTCTCTATTTTATCTGATTGGATTTTGACTGCAACAGTCAGCATACTTGGACTATCCACTCCTACACCATCTGAAGTAGTCCGACTAAGACCATCTTCTTCAGAAAAACAAATCGTAGGCTCTAACCAATGGGGACGTATTGTGCTCGGCAGTCGTACTTCAGAGGAAGGGACGACTCCGTCTACCAAACCTGCAGAGATTTGGGAAGGAATTACCAAAGCTGTTACTAATGAAGTGTTAAGGAAAATCCTTTTTATACTTAACGCCTGCAAAACTATTTTGATTACCAAAGTTAGTCACACACACTTACAACCAAAAATTGTGAAGGGAAGGTTATGGGTGATCCAATATTTAAAACCAGGGTTCTCACTATAATCTTCAATGTGGCTATTAGGGATTGAGTTTTTTATTTGCCCAGTAAAATGGCAAAGTTGAAATAAAGGACAGCAATCTCCTACAGGTTACATGGAGAGATAGGAACATAGGTCTCTTCATTTTATGAGATAGTGCCAGGCTAACTTCTAAACACACAATAACTAAGCCTTGCACTGAAACATGAGTACCACTGATTCAGAGGCATCTGAGGGGGAACCCTTAAAAGGTTTAACTACGTGGGGGTTACCAGACATACACAAACTACACAGTCAAAATTCTTCACCTGTGGACTACAACTAGCTACTCAGGAAAAACACAGCAGCCACTGGTAACCTGCAGCTTTTAACTCAACCCTACCAGTAACACATAGAAAGTGTGTATTTTCATAGTAAAGAATAGGCTGTACAGCTAATTTGTCAGAGGATCACAATATCTCTAAAGACCAGCAGTTGTCAAGGAAAGTTGGAGCTAAACTGTAACTAAATACAGCTATCATGAAGTTGCATTCCTGTAGCATTTAGAAACATTAGCCATAAATTATATGCATTGTGCCAAATTATACACTACGTGAGAAAAGAGAAAAAAAAATACAGCCTTTTTCCTAAAAATCTTCAAGGTTACTTCATTTCAAATTTAGTCCCAAAGCCACCTTAATCCCACCCCTACCTTGATGATATAAATTGAGGCTGCTAGAATGGAGACAAACATAGTGTCTGTCCTCAAAGCCTTCATATCTGGTCACACTGAAAAGGGAACCACTGTTGAACTCAAACCAAAATTCGCCGTATTTTCCTTCCAGGGTACTTCCATCATCCTGCTGAAGGAAGAATAGAAATGACAAAATTATTGTTTGCTGACAGTTTGCTGCATTTAGACAGTCTAAACTAACACAACACTTGCTACCAATACATGTTTTCCTGCTTGCACTTCAGTTATTCTCACGTGAAGCAAAGTAAACGGAACTTGCAAAATACTGTGTCGCATTACTGCCTAGTTATTGTAGTATAAAGATTACAGAATTGCTGTTACAAACACTACCTCCTTCCAGGTAAGTACAGGCAGCATGAAGGGGATCCATGGTCAAAACAACAAAGAACTTGTTCTCCCCCATTGCCTCACCTTTACATCTGTGAATATTGAGACTAATCCATGTGTCACATTTAGCAGAACAGACAGAAAACTTTGTGAGTTCTTATTCTGTGAGTCAAGCTTTTTCCTTCTGCGTGAACGATAGTTTGGATCAACAGTGGAATAATACTGTAGTGTTTCTTCCTCAGATCCACTTTCATCATCTAACAGATAAAACGAAGAACAACTCATTCTCTAGCTAGTACACATATTATGCCAATAACTCACTGTTTCTCCATTGGCAATGCAATTCAATTTCACACTTATTTTACCCAATTAAACAGTAATCTACCTTTTTTTCCCTTGGTTCAAGTTTTCCCATAAGTTTACAAAATCTTTCCACTAACACCTTAATCACTTCAGCCAATTATGCTTCTAAAGCACCATAGTTCTAGATGATTTATTAAGAGTATTACCATAATGAACTGCAGATTTAAATTGACTAAAGCTGTCTTTACTGAAAGTGTTGATGAGCTGGCTGGCCACAGATAGTCCAACACCATAAGAAAGGTTTTCAAATGTTTCTACAGGAGATGGAGCTGTGGGTTCCCACAACAATAAATCATTGCTGATCCTAGGAAGAAATACATTACCATTACACAAAATATATGGCTATATTGCCACTTTGTATTAAGTCTGTCAAGCATAATTCCTTTGCAGACTTTATATAACAGATTCCAGATTCCATAAACAAGATAGAGAAAACAAAGTTCAAGAGCACAAGACACAATAAAATATTAATGAGTAAAAGCAATACATAATGGAACTTTTATTCTGTAATTATGGTATGCACATATCGAAGTCTAATGTGATAGTGACACAAAAGCCTCTATAAGTAGGTATCTATTAGCTCAGTAGGTTGGAGAGGGAGTTGAGAAACCCCTATTTTGATCACATCAATTTTCAACTAAAATGCAGGAAACATTCATTCTTTTGACTTCAACTGAGTATGTCTGTCAGAGTAAAGACAGATGTGACATTCAGTACAGACGTATTCCAACAGAATATTCAACAGAAGTTTCTGCTTTGCCCCTTTGGAAGTTAAAATACTCTGGAAGTAAAAGTAATACCTATCAGAGACTAAAATAGATCAGCACCTCTCTTGCATATTGCATAGCACAGTACTAATTTAACAGTATTTTGTTGTTTTTCAGACAGCAAACTAACAGAAATAACCAGTAAACACCCATCTTTAAGTTAGGTTCACTCTACATTTTTATAAACCTTTGTGAGGCTTACAGAACCGGGTTAGAATTTTTTCTCTGACTGCCTTGCAAAGTCTAGATTTTTAGATGGAAATAATAAAACTGAGCACAACAGTTTTTGAAGTATAATAATCTGTTCAGAGAAGAAATCAGAAAGATTAGAGCAAAATGAACGTTGCACAGAGATCTGAACAAAGTATTCACTACGAGCCAAAGACTATTCAGCTTCAACCTTTGTTCACAAAATCTGCCAAACACATTTTAGCAGGCAGCTGCCACGGCACCAATCAGACGCATGACACAATGGTGTCCTATTAGCTTGGAAAAATATTTATATAGCACTCTGTGTTTTTAAATAAACTATACAAATGAGTTCCTGCTATACCCGCTTAGACAATTGTTTTTATCAACAGTGACACAGAACTGAGAGTACAGGTCATGATAACCAAGCAAAACAATTATACTTGCCTGTTGTAAAGCTTTTCATAAAAGCTTTTATTTGGTAATGTTAAGTGAATGTTTGGTAACATGAGTTCCAGTACATAATGAGAATTGCTAATTGTTTTATCCTGAAACTCAGTCATTTCAACTACATCTCCTGGCATCACCATCTGAAAGAAAAACAAAAAAAAAAATCTTAAGTAGGAAAAAAAAAACAAAACCAAAAAAGAAGACCAAAACAAAACCAGAAGTGGAAGATAGCAGTTGCATGTAAAGTAGTGAGAATGTACTCTCACTATATTTTGTCTATCGTAAGCACAAAGCAATAACAAAATTTTATAGTACCTCTTCATTTTCAAACATGACCCTACGAGAAGAAAAAGGAGAAGGCTCTGGTCTTCTAATATCACAGACATCCTTCAAAGAATGAGACCCTCCTTCTTCTTCCTCTTGAAAGTTATTATCACCTTCTTCCTCCTCAGCTGCTATCCTTTCCAGAATAGAGTGCACAGCCAGAGGGTTTATTTTCAATACAATCCTGACATTGGAGAAGTTATGCAGAATAAGCCATTAGAGATGCTTTTAATGTTTATATTTATGCTCTGTCACATGTCCTCTAGTTCTACCGGCTTGCCATTAAATACACATAGACTAAATAGCTCAAAAGTCCAGGGACTTTTTTATTAGATAATAACATATTTTACTACCCAAAGCAATACTACTAAGAAAAAAAAAACTAACTTAAACACAAAGGGACATGGAAAAGGTATCATCAGGTGAAAGAAAAGGTTAAGTGTCTGCTTTTTTCAACTCCATCAGATGACCATATAGGTGACCTAAGAAAAACCTAGCACTCTCCCAAAATAATGCTTGTTTCACTAGACCATTAACAGCTATTAATAAATGCTCTACTGCATGGTGTAGCTTCTTACATGTAAACACTGTTACAGAAAAATTTATTTGTGCCATTATAAAAGATAAAATGTCCATATAAACTTGCTGTCAGAAAGCCACTACATTTTGTGGCAAAAAATATACACAGCAAATTCTGTAGCAAATCTAAAATTGCCTCTTTAAACATCTTATTACATGCTCCAGGTCCTTCTCTTCAGTAAGTCTGAAGCACTGCATTGCCTTGCATGTGATATAAGCTGCAATAATTCAATCATGATATAATTATTCTTACTATTCTTATGGCTTACATTAATATTTTAAGGCAAAATTCAACTAGGATGGGTTGTTCAGTATTCAGTCATGAACGTAGGGGAAAAGGTAAAGTAACCAAAAAAAAAAGGCAGAAAGTCTCAAGTCTCTAATCATTTACCTAACGTTCACCGAAATTTACTCAAGTCCATGCAGAAGGCAGTATACATTAAAAACCATACTGCATTATTATAAATGTAGAAGTTCCAGGCATTTTTTTTTTTATAAATTCTTGTGGTCTTTTCAATAGCTACATGCTCTTTCTTTGCAAATTATTTTCAAGCATTTACCACACAGGCATTCTGGATTAAAATTAGAAAAACAACAGTGCTTCGTAAATATTTAATCAATCCACATTAAAAACATGAAGATTTATTTTACCGAGGCCAGTCAAAATTGTCTGATGATGATGTTATATCTCCATCTGTGCCACCAGACACCTGAAAAAATTTTATTGGTGTTTCTGCATTATCTTCTTCAAATGAACCTGAATAGAAAGAGATTTTTTTATAAATTAACAGAGGAATGATGACTACTAACTTCAGGTTAGCCACTCCTCAGGTTGGAGTCTAACAAGACTATCTAGTCAATGCTACTCACTAAGCTACTTAGGCAAATTTTGTCATCTCTTCTTCCAAAAAATTAGTATTAACTTTTAGAAACAAAAATTATTTCACATTGTTTTCTAGCCAGCAGTAGTTAGAAAATCAGATGCTTCTAATGCATAGGTATCTGCATTTACATTCATAGCACCACTATATTTTGTCACAGCCTTGATTAAGTACAGAAAATGAGACAGAAGAGAAGATTGCAAATAAAAACTAGTCTCATAGATTTATTACTTTGAAAGCTATTAGAGACATGAAACTATTAAAGTCTTTCAATTATAGTTATTTAGGGAATCAATCTCGGCATCACAGCACTTCTAGGGTTGGAAAGGACCTCTGGATACCATCTAGCCCAACCCCTCTGCCAAGGCAGGGTCACCTACAGCAGTCACACAGGAACACATCCAAGGTGGGTTCTGAATGTCTCCAGACAGGAAGACCCCATGACCCTCCTGGGCACCTGTCCCAGTGCTCTGCCACCCTCAGTGTATAGAAGTTCTTCCCCGTGTTAATGTGAAACTTCCTGTGTTTCACTTTATGGCCATTGCTCCTCGTCCTGTCGCTGGGCACCACTGAAAAGAGCCCAGCGCCATCATCTTGGCACCTGTCTTTGAGATATTTATACAATCATGAGATCCCCTCTCAGTCTTCTCTTCTCCAGACTGAACAGGCCCAGCTCCCACAGCCCCTCATCATATGAAAGATGCTCCAGACCCCTCATTATCTCTGTGGCTTCCACTGGACCCTCCCTGGAAGTTCCTTGTCTTTCTTGTACTGAGGAGCCCAGAACTGGACACAGCCTCTCCTCCTAGCAGTACTGTCTGGACTTATCTTGGGATTTAGTACAGAACACAAAACTACAGGTGGAAAGACACTCCCTAGGTTACTCCACATGAGAGGACCTTTCTCTCAACTACGTAGTACCTAGGAAAATAAAAAAGGACTTTTGAATATAATATTAACATTCTTACCAGTTAGCTCTTTAAAGGTAAGCTCTAATTTAACTTGTTCTGGCGTTGAGCCTCCTATAAATTCAGTTTTAAATTCCATATCTGTAAATTCAAGATGAAGAATCTCCTTTTGAAGTGATTTCTTAAACCATGGTCCTCTTTCCTGATCTGACCGTAGATCAGGTATTGGGAAACGAACAGAGAGATTTAATGCTGGGGCAGTGACTTGAACTGAAACTCTACAGTTTGCAGGAGTATGTGAATCATCCAGAAAAACTTCAGTAAATGCTTTATGCTAAAAAACCAAGCAACAAAAAACAAAACACAAACCAGAGTGAATTTAAAAAAATCTAAATTAGAGAAAATAGCATTAAAAGTGACTATAGGGGAAGCTTTTGATGATGTAATATATGAAAATGAAAAATATTATTTATATATCACAGAAAAAACACATCAAGACCAACTGCTACTGCTCTTAGGATATTTTTCTATTATTGGTGCCATAAAGATTCTACTTAGAAGTCAAGTATTTGCAGATATTAGCAATCTTTCAAAAAACCAGCTATTTCTGCAATTTTTTTTTCCTCTTAAATTAGATAGTGAGAGTGACGAACAATACTCAGCTGCAGTTAGGAAATACCGCGTCCTAGACACCTTTTTAAAAATTGCTGTTGTTGAAAAAGTAGGAATTACTATCATGTGTGCTTGTCCCTTTCAAAAGGGAAGTCATGGTTTCCAGCTCCTGTCACTTTCATGTCCCTCATGTTCTCCCCTTTTTGCTGATCATTGAAAAGAATCAAACTTGCAAGACAATTACATTTATAGAAATGACTGATGTCTTATAATTTTTTAAAATAAGGATTCTCTTAAATAGTTTTGAAAGCTGATTTTTCTGTAATCAGTAAATACAGCAATAAAATTTTTGTTGCTGTGGAGAAAATCAGTTAATTGCGTTAATCATTCCTCAGGTATTTTAAGAGAAGTCTTTACGTTTAATGCTATTGTGACAACCCAAACCAAGACAAATAAGCTTCAACAACTTCTTTCTGTTGGTCCCAAATCACTAGAATGCAATTCACATGCCCCCCATTCTCTCTGTCACCTACCCCAAAAGCAGGTAATGCACAGCAGAGGCAACTGGGCTGATTGTGACAACTAAAGATTTCAATATAGAAGTGGAATTGTTAGCAACACTTTATATCAGCTGCTGGAGAGCACGATGGGACAACTAGGGATGAGAAGTCAGTCAAGATTCCTCTTTTTTGTCTAGTTCTCCTTGCTTCAAGAAGCTAAGAACTTCTGCAGTTTGTGAAGCATCTGCCACTGTCTTTAGGTCTGTTATCAAGCACACAGTCAGTGAACTTAAAATGAGACTGTGTCAGATGGCTACTGCTCTGTGTCAGAAGTTGGAAAAAAACCAAACAAACCCCATTCAACCAAACAACCCAAAAAACCTCTCACACTAAAAAAAACACCTCAGCCACCACAAATCAATCAGAACTAGCAACCTCAGGCTTATTGTCACCCTGACTTCCTCCTGCAAAAAAACCCAGTAAGTTTACCAATCAATTTAACTTTAAACTTACCAGACTTATGTGCTTATTGTAAGAAGCATACATATGAGATGCCATCATCTCCACTGTAGTTAGTTTCTGGGGTTGAAGTAAGGAATTTAATCTGTCTACAATACTAATATCCAGCTCACAAAACACTGGACTTAACTTTATTTGTAACTCTGCTTTCTGTGGAACAGAACTGAGTCTCCCTTGACTACCCTGAAAAGAAAGAGAAAAAGCACTAAAATCTTCAACATAACACAGTGAAACAAATTCTAATAAGTAGGAGTTAAGAACTCTCTGTTTTACAGTCAGTTTTCTGTTCAAATGAACCAAATTAGACAAAGGTTATTATACAGAAACTTGGTCTTTTTAATCTCCCACCTTACCTGAGGTCCTCTATTATCTAAATGCTTATAATGCAGCTGAAGGCATGGCATAGAAGGAGAATCATTTCTTTCTTCAGAACGAAACATCAGCAGCTTCAGAAAAAAAAATAGTTACAAATGTTTAATAAATAAGAAGAAAAGAGAAAATATATTTATGACATTTTACCTAGAACAGACAGATAACCCCACACAGTGAACAGAGCTGCAGCTCAACTGTTTACTCAATCCATGTATTCAGCTCCCTTCCTGGATAACTCTGACCATTAAAAGAGCTGGAAGAATAATCACCATCCCAAGAAACCTTTGCATTGCTCAACTCCATTGCTTAGTTTTTGGAAAACATTTACTCTAATGCCCAAATTATGTTAAGCAGATTTAAAAGAGAAGTAACTAACAAAGTTTGACTACTTGGTGCTGTTCCGGTCAGGTGTGATAGACGTTGGATTTACCATCTGAGCTCAGAATTAAAATGTAAATGTTATCTTAAAACTGTAACATATTTAAAAAACTAAAAAATATTAAGAAACATTTAAATTACAACCATTTTAAAATCTAGAATTCTCAGTTACACAATTAACATTTATTTTTTATGGAACTGCCTTTATTTTTAACATACCTCTGTATAGTGAGGCTGCATGGAATGAGAGTCAGTAGAAAAAAGGCATTCCAGGAACTCCATATCTCCAATGGATAAGTCAGTACTAAAACTTCGAGAGGCAGTCCTCTGTCTTTGCTCATAAGACACTTTGATGCCAGTACCTATAAACCTGAATTATTAAAATTATGAATTATTAAAGTAGCTTAAAACAGTAACAATGATGAAAAGTCAAGATTTAAGTATGCAAAAAAAGGACCACTACAATCCTTTTAAAATCATTAAAACACCATAATTTCTCAAAAAATATGAAAATATCTAATTATAACAGATTTAGCAACAAAGACAATGAAGTTCATGTTACACAATCAACAGTGGTCAGCATACAAATTTGTAAAGAACATTTTAGACATCTAACCTGAGGTGCAATTTATATAAAACTAACATCCTTAGATAGACAATGAAGAAGTCAAATGTCTCACAAAGTCTAAATTACGTACATAAGGTAGGAAAAGGAATACACACCCTTAAATATTTTACTTCATACACTGTACTGGGATGGTAAAAACTTCTGTGCCTGACTTTGTTATCTTCTTCACACCTAGGCTTTATTCCTACTGATATAATATTTTGCACCAAGTAAAACCCTAAGCTCCTTCAAGCATTGCCTGCTTGAATATAGTAATCACTATATTAGAATAAAAACAGTTCTGTAAAACACAGCTATTTCTAAAGAAATAATTTACTTAATGATTCTTGACTCTCTAGACTTCTGTTGTAGACACTGTACCTAATTTAATTAATCTATTAAAAAGCTAGGTGATTTTAATGTTTATTCTCTTTTCTTCTTCTGTTTTAATTTTTTTAAGAAAAGAAGTCTGGGACAACACGTCAAAATTCGAGACTATTTTGAAATTAAAAAAGAAGTCTAATGCAATTCAAATATTAAGTGACACAATTCTTATGGAAATAAACTAACTTAATTCAAATTTACTTAAAATATATTTTTGTTAATTATATTTATTAATAAGCAAAGTTATACCTAAGGTGATCATGAGAACAAGCTTCTGCAAATACTTCTCGGAAGGACAGAAAATCTTCTGTTGAAAACTTAACTGGCTCAATCTTTTCTATTCGGGCAAAGAAATCCCGAGCCATTGGTGTCAATGGGTTAAGGTTCAGTGAACTTTCAGGTGGGGGTAAAGGGTCAATATGAAGTACAGACACTGAGAAAGTTCCAACTGCCAGTCTAAAAAGTAGCTCAGGTCTGGATTCATCCACAGAAACAGATCTGGATGGAATAGCTGAAATACAAAATTAAGTTCACGTAATTTTTCAGCAATAACACATTTACAAAATCATCTTACTTTTGATTTTCATTTCTTTTTACCAAGTTGCTGCATAACAATTCATTTTCATAATTATCTAGGGAGAACTATCTATCTGTTATTACTTACATGTCCTTCTTAAGGAAGTCTGGTGAACCATATTGGCTGTTAGTGAAGAACCTCTTGGAGGCTGCAATTCTTGTTTGTTACGATCAAGAAAATCACCCCAAGTTGGTTGCAGCTAAAACAAAAATATATATGACCTTAAATTTGCAAAGAGCTGTTAGACATTAGATCAAACATAAATAATAATGTGAACGAACAAAAAACTCCAACATGCATGAACAATCAACAGCATGCCACTTCCTGGTGAATTAGTGCTCAACTTATCAATGCAGGTATGCTTTACTTCGGAGTACGCTTTTTAATTCCATGAGCATCTACACCCACATATTTTTAAAGCTAAAGCTGCACTCCTCATGAGCATATATTGTCTAGTTCCACAATGATTCTCCATGGTTTTCATTAAGGAAAACATTAGGTACACAACAGATTTGGGAAAGATAGTGATAACAACAGCATAGTTTTTATGTTGTTTGAGGAAAAATTTAATACAACAATTTCATACATCATTGCCTGTGTACTCTATTTTAAAAGAAAACCAGATGGCAAACATGCAGTAACAAAAAGAAAATAAATCATAAAGCATCCTGTATACACTTCAAGGCATTTGAAAACACATTTCCTAGCTTAGTAGCCAAATAAATGAGAATAATTCCAATACCATTCCATAGCAGAAAAGGAATACTACCAGCTCTAAACATTTCAATTGTTCTAGAATTTTGCAGCAGTTCCTGACATTGTAAAGAATGCAGCAATTATACAACAGTTTCAGACAAAAGTATTAATTTCTAAAATATTCCAAATGCATTTAATACTATACCACTGTAGTGCTCAGTGGAGATCCTGCTGGTGTAGTTGTGTATGTACTGGTTAAAGACAAGTCTAGATCCATGGTGGGAGGATCTCCGAGAGGTGGAAGTGAGGAAAGGCTGTGAGACATGTCCATTTCAGCCATTGAGAAGAAAACTTCCTCCTCTAGTAGAGAACCACAGATAGTAAAGAGTTGTTTTCTAATTAAAAAAAAACTTTATTTCTAACAGAAATGCATTCTTAAGTCCAGAAATCTAACTGCTAGACAGAATAACCAGCTAAATACATCATTTACAGAAATTCCAAGCCTTCTTGACATGAGCCTAGTAGTGTCTATGAAGAGACATTTAAATAAAAATCAAAAGGCAAAAAACCACATGAATATTAAAACAGTTAAATATCTTATTTTCATATTCAAGTTCATATAATTTCTATAAATTCATAGTATTTCACATTAAAAATAATTAGCAGAAAAACTACTCACATAAAATCAGATAAACACAACTATTATACTAGATGCAATTTCCTCAACCACACATTTGAAAAGACATCACACTGTATGCGTTTTTAGCATGTTGCACATTAACATAAACTGAACAGTTTTAATGAAATACTGAATCAAGTCTAGCCTGATACCTAAACTAGCTGTTAATTTTTTACTGAACTTTACAATTAATGACATATAATTACATTATGTCAAAGTTGTATTACTACATAAATTGGTAAGACTAAAAGATGAACAATCAATTTAAACAATTTTAACAACAGGTTATTTGCTATTTTGTATTATGTCTTATACTTGCCACGACTAGAAGGCGTTCTGGCACTCTCTGTCTCATAGAAGCTTTGTTCAGATGATGCTCCTGCAGATAAAGACTCTTTCCTCAAATAACGTTTCAACTCCATCTGAATCCGATACTCATCCTCCTGTTGCATTGGCCGGTTCTTCCTATCTTTATTTGACAATTCTATCCTGCTTAGACTCTCTGGATTCAAAAAAAGGACAGAAATCCTACTGTAATTTCCTTAACAGTATCCCTAAAAAAATTCAAAACTTAATCTGAAAATGAATTGTCATTGTATATATATGCATCTCTATTTATATATACATGTCTGTTATAAATCTGATATGTATATTTGTGCATTTTGTTGGTTTGAAGGTTTTACTAATTCAGAACAGATTACTCTCTCCCTAGCATTCATTAACTTTACATCTGATGAAAATATTTCAAGGTTATATATGCCGTGTGTTGGCACATAAAATGCACACATTTCTCAGCCAGCTTTGGGGACTAAGGTCACAACCTCTTAAAGGTTTTACTATTAAGGAATTAATAAAGTTTCAGGTTTGAAGATTACACACATGGGAAACTGTATGTAACGCTTCTCCAGTTGTCCAAAAACAATGAACATGTCCAATAAAACAAGGGTATCAGTATTAGAAGAATATTAAGCACCTATCCAAGGTATGACAGATCTTTCAAAAAGATTATCTACCCTAACAAGTGCTGTTACATAAAATAGGGGAGGGGAACAAACCAAAACACTTTCATACTTCTACTGCAGTAGTTCAAACACTGCTCTTAATTCTTCACAAATACAGACAAACTCAATTACAGTCTGTTCTGTATTTTCTGTGCCTGTCACTAAAACATAGGACAGAGAAGCTAAGTTCCTCTTGTGAAACAGGAGCTACAAGAACCAGAATCGGTTTGGTCTCCTAATTTTCTCCACCTAGAATTTCCTCCTTTCTTGTACTATTATACAGTCATGTGTCAAGCCATATTTGTTGGTTTTTTTAATTACTAGATGCACAATTTGCAACTGAAGACAATAAATTGATCATAGTCCTAACTCACAGCAGCTACAAAATATTTTACTAATATCAGATAAAAACTCATAATGTACCATGACAATTTTTTTTCAACTGAGGAAACTTTTTTATCTTGCAAAGATTATTTTTTCATTTCTTGTAATGCATATTTAACTTTCACAGAATGTTCACTTGCCTGGTCCAGCAATAGCTGCTACCATGTCCAATAGAAGATGAACCTGCCTTGGTGACAGAAACAGATGTACAGAATCTATTTGTCCATCTATATCCAACTAAAAAGAAAAGGGAAGAACCCTGTCAAGAACACTCAATGAATTTTTCTTTACACAACTTGAATCAATTATTTGGATAATAGATTTTTATGCTGGAAAGAATACAGTCATTCCATCAGTATCTTCATCTTCTATACAACAAATACAAACTTAATTTTGTGTTTCTTCCAACCTGTAGCTTGGGAGAATAAATGTAGATGTGTCAATAACTATTAGCTTAAAATAAATAAATGATCTCATAACAGAAAAAAATCAAGAATTCCATTAACCTGCTAACTGGGTTTTTTTTCTTTAATAATTCCCAAAGTAATAAAAAACAAAGTTAGTTTTACTTACTAATTATGAGATATTCAAGTAAGCACTTTCTGAAATAGACCTTAAAACTATAAAGGTCTACTGTTTAGTATATTTACACTTCTGAACATGGCAGCATTTCTCTATTTCGCACCAAGGAAAATATTATTTTACTTTTCAAGGACTCTTCTTAACTGAATAAACAAGAACAGTTAAAGATTGACTGTTCAGAAAATGCTGGCCATAAAAAAACCACTTCTCTACTGCAGTAGAAACTTTATGCTTTCTATAAAATATGGTACACTATACATGACAAGTCAACAGCCAATTTAAAAACTGGAGAGAAGGGGAACATATTACACAGCTTTACCCATATACTCACTACAACATCTACTTGTTTTTTGAACACTTAAATTCAGTCTCTGTCTAACACACAGAAATTCTCATTTAGCAGATTTCAGTGTGCCCTGACTCATCTGGCTACCATAAAGATGTCTTTTTACACATATTTATTAGTTTAGAATGCAAAGAATCTACATAAAAACTACGGTGATTCTGTTCCCTTAAGAATATTACACCTTTTTCATATGTACTAGGAAAAAAAAAAGTTCCATAGAACTATTCATTTAGTTAAAGACCAGGAAAGCATGACTAACCTTAGCTCCAGGAAGTACTTCATTTTGCTTTAATGTTAGGCTTAACTCCATTCTACCAATCAGCTTACAGATCTGTACAGGGTCAGAAGGAGTAATTTCTGGCATGTTTCTTGTTAATTGTGGATGTGGCTCATAAATGATTTTTGGATTCCAGCTAGGTGAAAGCTTTGGTTCAGTTGCCTTAAAAAGTTACAGATAAAAGAATTAGAATGTATCCCATTTCTTAAGAAAAACGCAAAACACAAGCATTTCAACTAAGCCTATCACACAAATAACCACTTTACAAACTATAAATTTGACAAAGGCATTAAAAACATGTATTGATAACAGTGAAAAAAACAAGGCACATAAAATGTGAAGCATTAGGCCTTCGAAAAAAGAAGAGCAAATTCCCACAGAATAGTGAATTGCAGGGCTCTTAAATTTCTAGTTCTCAAAGTTGCAACCAGATTCCAGCACAATACATCCTAATTTCTACCCAGTCCTAAAGTCCACTTCCTTGCCTCTCCTCAAAATCAACAGGGACTGATTATAAAACTTCCCAAACAAAGATTTAAGCACAAGTTCAACTCCTGTATCCTTCATAATTAATCTAATATATTAGTGTAACAATATATTCTTTCATCAGTTTACATCCTTATATAACGTATTTACATTTACCAGCTGTGTAGCTGAACACACTGGGGAGGACTTTGCCGATGCAGGAAACTCATCCCAGAAGAAAGATACACCTGAGAGCTGCAGTAACTTGTGAGCAAAAGCTGTGGGCTGATGTACATTAATTCCAGAGCACTCATCTGCAGTTTCATCACAGTACATAGTTCTGGGAGGCAAAAGAAAGGAAATAAAGACAGTGGATGCATGCAAATTGTTACTTCTCTTGTGCCTTTTAGCCTTTACATCTGTACACAGTCTCTCTCTCTCTCTCTTCGCACTATTTACAGTGCTGTTCACTGTCATGAAAGGAAAACCCACTACTCTCTGGGAATACATGGAAATCTTAACTTTTCTATGGGACACCACAGGAAAACCGAGACATTCTTCCAATCTGAACATACTCCAGAGAACACAATAACCTGAAGCTTATAAATGTTTAAAACCAAATATATTTCATTAGCAATTCTCAGTAAGTATCAATTTTGATACTGATCTCAATACTTTGCAAGGAAGTATGATTACACTCTCCTACAGGTCGAAAATAATCTACATTAAGAACATGTACAGTATTCATGTTCAAAGTAATTACAGAACTCATATGGGCTCTTTTGAAAGCTCACATAGAACCTAAAATCTTTCAGGGTTTTGGGGTCTTTTTCAGGACTATACCTTTTTTCTAAAAAGATTGTACATGTCTTACTCAAAAGGATCTGTTCCTTTTTCTAAATTGCAGACATGGCCTGATTGGCCAACAATATACACTGGCTGTTGAATTTCTGAGAAATGTTATTCATTAACTGTAGAAATGGATGAAAATGTATATTGGGAAAAATACAGAACTCTTCTAATTTGATGGTTAAATAACTTTAGCATAAACATGCTAAGTGGAATCTGAGTGAGTGAGGAAAAGGCTCACTGGCATTATAAAAGAGGTGTTCAAGAGCTAGTGTCTAACCATATACTAAGAACATGTGTGCATGAGTAAAATGTATTTTACAGGAAATGGCAAAAAGTGCCTTAAAAAAAATCTACAGATTTTAAAAAAAAATTACCTTTCAACTCTGATTTCAAGTGCAGTTCCACTTTTAGAGTTTTCCGGCACATGTTCTATTCGCAACACAGTATCTAAAAACGTAACTTTCACTCTTCTTAGAACTTAAAAGAGAAAACAAAAAAATACAGTGTACACTATGAAGTCAAGTTACTGAACAATAACTTTTGTAACCATATTAAATGGTCTTTGATTTTGTTTAAGTTCTCAGTATTTACTTCAGTGGAAATTATCAATTGAGTTTAATAAGGTAACAAGGCTTCAAGAGACAATATAAACTCCTACTAAATGACCAATATGTGCATCCATAGCATACAACTGCTCTCTAAGGCTCAGAGCATGTGATAGTTCCAACCACGGTTTCCTGTAGCTCAGTGTGGATAATCCTCAACGAAAGTAACACCTCCATTGTGCACCATGTTCGAACTATTAAATATTGCTGCAGCAGCACACTGCCTGGACTAATTCCATCTCTAGATGGAACTTTAAACATTTCCCTTAGATCAGACATTCTGCACTAGGTTCTCCACCACATAACATGGTCATCAGCCCTTAGTTTCTTCCACTTAGAAAACCCACTTCCTACAAAAAAACAGTTTCTGAAGTACTTCTATTAAGATGTGTGATCATGGAGATGCATACAATATAACTGGTCAGCTGTGCATAAAAACAGCTGAAAAAACATTCTCCATTTCTCCCTCAAGAGCATCACTATTAGCAATTGATGAATTACACTGCCATCTCCAAAACTAAGACATGTCATCAATCCCTCAGGTACAGACTTAGCTGGATTTATTCTGGCGGAAAAAAACACCAACTTGCCCTAAAACAGAGCTCAATCTGTCCACTGAGGGAAGTACACAAATATTTTGGCCAGCAAATGTGGCTTTTTTCCCAATTTCAAACGCAAGATCAATTGTCCTGCCTTCCTTTTTAGATTCTACAAGCAATGCTAACAAGTGAAAATTTGTCAGGTAAGTTATAGCAGTTGAGATGCCATTTTGTAAAAATGAGACACAACATAAACTAATTAAATCTCAGATGTTAATTCAGATCTCAATAATTGATTCATACCTGTTTCAATAGTTTCTGCAAACTTCTCAAGTCCTTCAAAAGGCTGGGACCCTTCTCCTTGTTCATCTGTCAATTTTTGGCTAAGACACTCTTTTGCAAGCTGCATACTACTGGTCATAAAACTTGACCAATACATAGGCTCAGAACCAGATGCTGTGGAGTAAAATAAGTCTTAATAGATTAAACTATGAACATTATGAAACTATAAACACAAAACAGAGCAATACATTTGGGATATCCAGAAAAGAGTTTTAACAGCTTAGTAAGAAGTCATACTTAAAAACAAATTTAGTTACAATCTCTCATTATATGCCTCATTAATTTAAAACTAATGTAATCTATTTAGACTGCATTGGTAAGATTCCGGTATTCGAAAACTCAGCATAAACAAGTTGAAATCAGGTAATCAACAGTGTAATCAATTTTCAGCACTGGTTTAAGTAACTCAAGCAATTAAATAATTTCTGGAGTTCTCTTACTATATAGGTATGTTTTTGCAGGCATAATTGACAAAAGTAAGTCAGTCCTATTTTAAAAAATTATTTCAAGGTTTCTTATTCCTCTTGAAACATATCCTACATGGAAAAACACTAAGCAAGGTTTAAAATGCTATCTTAGTATATTAAAACATATTTTAAATGCCTAACACAGACCTGACATAGTAAGTAAAACATAATAAAATCCAAGAGCACAGCAGGTATTAAGCTGAACAAGTTTTTCATCAGCCAGATTAATTGACAGTCCATTCCTATCAGCTAATGCCAAGGCCATTGTGAGTAAATACCATAAAACTATGGATTAGAAAAGGTAATCAAATTCAACTATCACACTCTTGTATAGGCAGACAAAAATAAAACTAGCTCAAATACAAATGCATTAAACAGGCAAAACATTTCAGTTAAGCATTCAGGTCTGGAAACATCCACATGGCTATAGATGTGTGATAAAACCAGCACTGTGGGCTTTATTCCACACTGTTCTATTACAAAGCACTGTACATCAAAGAGAACTAATTGTATTCAAGTGAAGAAATAAAAGTTTCCTCCTAATACTACCATTCCTTCAAAGCAATAACTTTACATCAGAAAGTAACATAGCTCAAAACTTAATTCCAGTTAAACAACTAAGGATGAAATGTAGAGTACATGTAAGCAAGTAAGTCATTTAAGGTAAATCGCAAAAGACGAGAAATTGGTTTTATGCATTTTTTTTCTTCTTTATATATTTAAAAAAATGTTTTCTTCCACCTTCTCTACACTACAAGAAGGAAACCAAACTAAAATCCTTCAGACATTCAAATTATTTTCGTAACTAAAAATGCACTATGTGCTCCACATAATTTATGGAAGTTTGATGACCAGTAAAATTTTATCACCAGGACAATCTAAACTAGATCAGTAACAAACATCTGGATACAGACAAGCTAGAAGAACTCAGACAATGCTCTCAGCATTATAATCAAAGGTAGAACGTATTTAGAGTACTTAAAAGTCATTATTTCACACTGTGATAGCAATTAAATTCCATTTGCTGTTCTCTAAATATACAAGAAGATGCCTAAAGATGCCAAAGAAAGCCAGAACCTCCCATAACACCCCCCCCAGTATTACACCATGGTGTTGTCCTGCTGCCACCCAACAGCCAGCTACTAACACTGCCTCACAGCACTGCACAAACAACACCCAAAAACACGAGCTGCAAAAACTCCTTCCCACACTTCCCTTTCTGTAGGTCTGAAACACCTTGGAAGACATACAACAGCAGGAACACTATAAGCATTTTAAGTTATTTACAGAGCAGCAACTAATTGAGTTGACAACCAACCAACGAACACCTGAGAGTTTCTCTTTTGATTAATTCTCCATCATTAATGTACGGAAATTAAATTACATTTTAAATAAGGCTAAGAATTGACTAAAGTGAGGGTAGACTTTTGACTCTGAAAAACTGTAAAGAATCTTATTTTCTAAAATCAAAAAATAAGCCTACCAAGCCTTGGTCTTGGCCTGAAGACCATCTCTAATCCTTTTACTTCTAATGCACAGTTATCCTGCAGCAACGACCCCCATGGGACAGATAAAGAAATTGATTGGATAAATCCATCTGTGACTTCCAGAGGTGCATCAGCAGACTCCAGGATCTCATTAAGACACTAGAAGACAATAAAATAAAATTAAAAAATCATAATGGTTTTTAAAATCATATCCATAATTTTGCATGCAACAAATAAAACACTTTGAGGCTACTAGAAAATTAAGTATACTCAGACAAAAAAAAACAGACACTTTCAAGCATTTCAATTCCATTGCAATTTCACATTACCCAACTTTCAGAATAACACAGATTGCTCTGTAACAGCTGTATAATCTGTATTTTTGCACTATACAAAAAAAATGTCTGCTAACTTACTCTTATAAAATACTAGGGTACTAACAAAAGTTAATCCGTTCTTTCTTTGGCAGTACTCGAAGAAAACTGAAAACAGGCTGACAGTAAAAGCACAAAAAGTACCTAGTTTCAATGACAGGAGTATTTCATAGCATGCAATTTCAATGCAGTGTTCATTTTTGATTCCTCTGTGATAGTGGAACAATGGACCCAAACAATCTTCTCTTGCTGTGTAACATACTTGCCATTTCTAAATCACGTTTTTATAGTGGCATTATAAACACTGCTACCATCAGGTTGCCCAAAGTATCATACCAGCTCTAAAGCAGTAATTTAGGATTTTCAAGTCTTTTTTTCAGAAGACTCCCTTGCTGCTCTATACAGATTTCATTACATCCATACAGATGAAACATTCTTCACATTTATGCTAATAAAAAGTGAGTTCCTGCCTGTGCTTTGATTCTAAAATGTAGCTAAAACTGTAGACAAGAAGTACCTAGGCTACTTCAATGAAACAAATCCCAATCATATTCACATACCAAGTTCAGTGAGTGCAATTTCCCAATATAAACAAGACCCTGCTAAAGACTGGTTGTAATAATAGGACGTAATCTTCAACTGGCAAGAAAAAGTGTGGTTTTGACCTTCCTGAGTTGAACAAGGCCACTGATTTTACCTGAGAAAATGCATAAATTCAACATCATAAGTTTTGGAAAAAATAAGGATTTAAAAGTTGTTTGCCATTTTAATTGTGTTTAAAATGTTATTCCAATTATATAATTTCAAAATAAAGAAAATACATTTTCGGAAAATTACATTTTTAATTCTTATGTCTCCAGGTGCAATTTTCCCATCATATTAACTTGTTGCTCTCCTTATGCTCTTAATAACCTTGCTTTTAGAATTTTGCTTGCCTTGCATGTTCAGCTTTTCTAGTTTCTGTTCCAAAGTCCACTCAAGCAGCAGGAAGAAACACCAACTTTAAAGAAACAGAACCTGAACAGTCTATTGGGAAATTATTTAGGAATCAAAAAATTAACTACATTTCAGTGACATTAAAATTTTATAAAATAAATAACATAAAAGCTCAAGCACATTTGAGCTTATATTTAAGAATTATAAATGTGGCAACAGCATAAGATAAGGCAAAAATAATTATTAGAGATGAAAACTGTATCTTAAAATACCAGAGGTTCATTTAAATTACTTGAACAAATTTACAAAGTAATTTGGTATCGGAGGAAGTAAGCTAGCTACCATATTTTGAATAAATCTGACTCAGATGTCTTTTTGCTACCCATGTGCATAAAAAATAAGTGTATTTTAGTACACTGCTTACTATTTTAAAATAGAAATTTACTATCTAAAAGCAAAAAAATTGAAGTACTCTTGAGCTAAATTGCTTCATAAATAGGCCAGCTGTTCCTAGAAGGAAGTAATTAGAACATTCCAAGTGAAATTTTAAAACCGAAGCCTTCACATCAGGACTTGTTTCCACGTTATTGATCAACAGTCCATAAAAGTAGTATTTAACATATACTAAAATTCAACCACAAACATCATGCATTATATTTTGATTCTTCTAAACAGCCCAGACCTCAAAAGGCAAAGGCATTATATTAATAGCCCCAAAAATTCCTACATACCTCTACAGTCTATAAACATATACAATGCTGGCTAAAGTATCTACAGTGTTGAGATGAACAGAAGTATCTGCAAAAATGGATGCCACGTAAAAATGCAGTCATCCTGGTGATTCACTGAGAACAAGGTTACAATGACTAGGGGAAAAAAAGAGCTGTAGTACTTCCGCGACATCTGCTTTCGCAATCTGTCATACATGAGAGTCACGTGCAGAGAACCTCAAACATGTCATTGTTTACAAGTGGAACAGAAAAATGCAGATCCACAAATGGGGAAGATCACCTAACCATTACTGCATATTCATTTAATCACTGTGTATACTTTATGCACACTTCCTTTAGTACTGGCCCGTAACTGCTTTGTTACGAAGTATTTTACATTTTAAATAATATCACTTTGACTCGCAAAGAGTGCTCGATACCCACTAGAGGGCATAACAATCCAATAAAAGCGAGGCAGCCTCACTGCAAGCCTGCCACAGAAAACAAGCTGCAGACACAGCCAGAAAAGAAAAGAAGGGAACAAACAAGCAAACAACAAAAAAAGTCCACACTCAAACACTGGTAATATTAAGAGTTTCTGCAAGCGTCTGTCCCCTACCACTTTCAAACATATTTTCACACAAAAAACTGGAAAAGCATTACTTGAAAACATCATATATTCACAAGTATTTTAAAATGTACCCTGTGTGGCCTAATACCAGTACATACTCTAGTAAAAATGTGTTTTTTCACAAAAAACATTAAAACAAAGGACCTAGCTCATCATCTATGGTACCCGGGAAGCCAGTGACTGATTCATTGTAGTGCTTAAGTCACGTCATGACAGATACTCGACTGACAGGTAGAATTCAGAAACACTGGCAATTAAACCCAGAACCTTTACAAAACATTACAAACACAGCAATCCAAAGGTCTGTCTCTACAGTAGGCTGGAAGTATACATATCTGTGTATAGATACATACATATAAAAAACCATACACGCCAGGACTGGAGCGTGACAGGCCACCTGCTGAGCAAACTCCAGCTAAAATCAGCTTTCTTCTTGTCAACAAGTACTTTCACCACTACAAGACTAGGGGACAATCTTTAGAGATCAACACAGACTAAGCCCAGCATAACACTATCATTAAGAACCAAGATGTCTCCAAGACAACGACAAAGCATAGATACCACATAGATTACTTTGTTTTTACCATCTCTAGTAGTCAGTAAAGATACTCTTCAGTAATTACCGGGATTTCCAGCAGTTTGGGCTACACTAGCTCGTTCTACCGGAAGAATCAGCAGGTATTGCCTTCCTTCAGTTTTTGTTTCCTTTCTCATAATTAAAAATTATGCAATCGAAGCGTGGATAGGAAAACGTACCTTTAATAAATGCCAAATTATTTTTTTTTCAGTGCTAGCATACAAGACAACAGTTCCCTGGATTAAATGCTAATTATGGCTACAACTTTTTGCATAAAGGAGGCTGGGTATTGAAAATAAAGTGGGTGGCAGCCGGGGGCAGAGAATCAGCTGGTCCCTCAGATGCAGCAGGAGCCGAGGGGGTGAAGCGCCAGCATCTCTTACCCATTTATCCAGAGGGACCTGCGTCAAGGAGCCGGTGCCCTGGTAGAGATCCAGGCTGAGCTGTTCCAGGCTGAGCTTCTCCTGCAAGAAGTGGCCCAGGTACCTCTGCAGCAGGTACCTGCAGGCTCTCTTCTTGATGGACTCCGAGAAAGGCCACGGCATGGCGGCTGCACGCCGGGGGCCGCGAGGCCGGGCGGCGGGACGGGGCCGGGGCCGGGGCCGGGCGGAGAGCGGAGGCGCGAGGGAGCT
>VZTG01005027.1:3144699-3178878 GCA_013397845.1 Melanocharis versteri | reverse complement strand
AGCGGGAGGCGGTGCAGCTCGGTATCCAGCTCCCGTGTTGCGTTCAGCTTCTTCAGAATTTGTTTGTAGGTCCAAGGTGGGATTTGGCAGGAAGCGGTGGATGCCTTGGAGTGAATGTCCCGCATGTTGCGGATCGGTGATTGGCAGCCCCCATTTCCTCCTGGCAGCAGTGCTCAGCTACCAGGGCTCTTGGGGCAGCGTCCGAAGGGGCTGTCCCTGCTGCCTCAGGCAGGTTCCACGGGTGTCAGCCGGGGCCTCCTGGCGACACTGGTACCCGCGGGGCCACTGCGGAGCCGCGGTGATAACCCCGCTGCGGCTGTCCCGTTTCGGTACCAGTTGCTCGCAAAGACCAGCAGCCCGTGTCTCTGAAATGTATCGGCATTTGTGCGTAAAAGATGAACAGGAGCTTTATTCTTTAGTGACTGGAACAAACAGCCGCCGTTAATGCCTAAAGTCTCTGATAACACATTTAGTTCACAGACTTTTCTAAGTCTTCCTTAAATTCACCAACAGTAGGTTTTTGTTTTCTGCAGCTATTGATTTCACTTTTTCGAGGCATGACTTGTCTTCCTCCTGCATTCTGGATCAGCAAAGGGCAGAATTAATGACCGCTGAATCATAACAGAGTCTTGTACCACAGAATGCAAGTTAACTTGCCTAAGAAAAACTAGCTTTCGTGATACTGATACCACTTCTCAATGTTCATGTAATTTTCTTCAGCATTTATTCTGAATATCTTGCGTTTGAGATCTCTAGACTGTCATTTCATGAGTTATGAGAGTCACCGGGTCTCGTAATTCCCTTTTTCTTTTTTGCACAATGTTGAATATGTCTGTTTAAAATACAATTTGTGGTTTATGGTGTTAATATATATTGAGTGCACTGGTATAATAAATCTAAAATTAATGTTTCTATATGCAGAATGGAGACTGATTGCAATCCTATGGAGTTGCCCAATAATGCAGGGTTTGAAGAGGATTCTGATTATAGAGACTTTGAAGGAACAGACGTGAAAGATATGAGACTAGAAGCCGAAGCTGTTGTAAATGATGTTTTGTTTGCCGTCAGCAACATGTTTGTGTCAAAAACGCTTCCCTGTGCAGAGGATGTGGCATATATCAATGTGGAAACCAGGGAAAGGAACAGATACTGTCTGGAGCTCACTGAAGCGGGACTCAGGGTAAACTAATTTGTTTATAATTTCTTAAACTTACTTGTTTTGAACAATGAGCATATTCAAAAATATATACTAATATTCTGAGTTTTGGACAAAAGGTATTTGAAATTGTCTTAGATACTGTATAACCAGTAAGCTCCATAGTAGAAAGAAGAGACTGCAATTTAAATCCAGTATTTTTGGTTCTCGTATTACTGTACTACCCTGACTGGCAAAGTTGAAAGTTGTGCTACATGTGTCAAGGTGATCATCACCACAGAAATTTAACCACCCAATTCTTTGTTGCAGGTGGTAGCTTATGATTTTGATCAGACTGATGAGAGACTGCAAACTCCATACCATGAAACTGTCTACTCCTTGTTGGACTCTCTCAGCCCTGCATATCGAGAGGTGTTTGGAAATGCATTGCTACAAAGACTAGAAGCTTTGAAGAAAGAAAGTCAGTCATGATTTACCCAGATATGAGGAAGATTTACTGCCAGAAGGAATTCTTGGTATGAAGCACTGCGATCTTCCTTACAAACATCTTAAACTTCATTTCTTGCATTAAAGTCTACTTCATGCTAGTACATTATTATATAATGTTTATATGATATAACAAGTATATTATGTAACATTTTGCTACCATGGATTTGCATATATCACAATGTTATCAAAAGCTACTTTGATAAATAGCGGATAAATTCTTAATTTTACTTTTTATTGTAAATGAGCATGTAAGTTGCTCCATACAATGTTCAAAAACCTTGGTCTCTTTTCCAGGTCTTAGTATTCAAAACTAAAAAAAATAGAGACTGAATGTTATAGATATAAGTAGTAATTCTTTGTGTGTGTGCTTACTGATAATTTTCACGCCTTCTTTTTAAAATAGAAGGTAACTACTTGCTCTACCCAGTTAATGAAAAAATAACTGGAGAACTTCAGAGAATTTCTGCTTAATTTGCTATACATAAATCTGAAAGTTTCAGCTTTGTAGCAAGAAAAATGGTGCTTCAACACTTGAGCATTGCTTATATAGTGGCAGTATCTGAGTTAAAAGCAAGGCTCAGCATTAATTGATCTGTCCTTGTCTATGGCAACCAGAAAGCTCCAAATAATACACAAGATGAACTGCTTATATATGAATGTATTGTCTGAACCGCAAATGATTAAGCACAGAATTAATGGGCTACACATTTCCTAAAAATTGTGTTATCTATGCTATATATATGTACGCTATACTGCAACTGTTTGAGAGGCTTAGAAGGCCGGTTTACTATTTTGAATGTGTGTTTACATGATGTACAGGATATACTCAAGAGTATTTTTGCTTCAGCCTTTACTTTCTATAATACAGTACTTTGGTACTCCCAGTTTTCACATTTTCTCTCTCAATTGTACAGTGTCCTCTCCTAATGAATACTAAAGTAAGCACTGTAATGTTAATTGTATTGTATTGGTTTGAAACCAAAGGCTGTATGAAATTTGCTAAGACTGATACAAGCTGGAAGATATAACTTGTATTTTCTACTTAAAAACTGGTACAACTCTCTTTATAAATCTATTGTTCTGCTATAACTTTTCAAGTATGTACTGAATGGTAGACTTTTTAAATATTAGAGTTGGGTAGAAATGCTTGTACAGTTGAACTGATGTTCTGTGACATTCATACTTTTTGTATTCTTCTATTATTATGTACTTGTGTGTCTTTATTTAAACAATCCTGCCATTATTCTTCTATGCTTTTGTGACAAATACATGCAGTAGCTTTTTTGAAGCCACATTTAGGGATTTATTGGTTCTCACAGATTCCAGTGACTTCAGTAGAGCTATGTTGACTTCTACCTATTATGGGTTAGTCATATTGATCAGACAAGCCTAGTAGAGCTTTTGTAATGGCTTTGGGTTAGCATTGTGCAATTATGACAAGACAACTGTAATTAGTGCTTCTGTTTTCAAGAGCTTAATTTCATGGTTATTATCTTTTTGGGTTGAAACTTCTGAAACTAGTCCACTGCCCTAGGGTATGCTTCTATGCTCCAAAAATTGTTCATAGGCTCTCTTTTGCACACAGGTCTGTGGCACGTGGTTAGTCCTCTGTGAGGAGAATGTACTTTAGCAAATTTATATTTGAATATTTTTCCTTGCAAGTGATTTACTTGTTCAATTTCAATGACTAAACAATTATATAACTGGACCGGTGCGTTGTAGTTTTGTTGTGGGGGGTGGAGCTACTGCAAAGTGGGGAGTGAACAACTGCAGTCATCATGCCCTTAGAAAAATCTTAAATAGCTGTCAAGTATTTGGAAAACTGGCTGCAAACTTGTATCAGTTGAAACTTTATCATTAAAAAGCAAGGCCAGGTATGATTGTAAAGGACTTGGAGTGTTAGAAATCCAAGTGGAAAAATGCCAAAGTAAGTCATGTTTCATTGCTAAATTTTGGGGGTGGTTTTTGTTTGTTTTTTTTTTTTGTCTTAGAGGTCTTTAAACCGTGATTTAGTGTGCTTATTATAAGCATACTTTCAAAACAGATATTTTGTAGGTGTTAACAGAAGAAAGTTGTGCTATTTCTTAAACTATATTGCAGTGTTAACCCAAAAGTGTTAACAGCAATGTCATTCCACCACTTCTGTTTTACTGAGGATGATCAAACTGCTCTCCCATGCCCGAACTGGAGCATTGCCGCCCCTATGGAGGGAGCGTCTCTGCAGCACTGAGGGAGAATTTCAGGTCTCCTTCAGCTGCCAGTTGTTTCCATTGTCCGGAGCTCTGAGTAAGTGCTCCTAATGTAGCTGTAAATCTGTGAATCGCCTAAGCAGCCCCGGAGCCCGCCTGCTCCCGGAAAGGCCGGCTGATAGCCTAATTACAATCTATTTTTGTCTCGGCAGCACCACCCGCGCGCCGCGCCGTTGGGAGCCGAGCCCCGGGCTGAGGGGCCGCCACCGCCCCNGCGGCCATGGCGGAGCCGCCGCCGGGCCGCCGCGTCTTCCTCAACCACCTCGACTCCTACTGCGGCCGCAGCATCGGCGAGGTGACCGCGGGGCGGCCGTCGCTGCTCCCCGCCGCGGCTTCTTTCTGCCCCAGACAGCTCCGCCCGCCGGGGAGCGCGGCCGGTCCCCGGGGAGCGCGGCCGGGCGGGCAGCAGGGTCAGCTGAAATAGCTACTGAGGAGAGGGACCGGAGCAATTAAAGGGTTAAGATAATGAGGAGTAAAAATAAAGAGTTAGGAGCAGGAGGTGTGGATAAAGCCGGTCGGGAGAGTTCGGGCAGCAGCTGATCGCTGTGGAGGGCGATAACCCCTGCCCGAGAGGAGCCAGGTGCGGAGCCGAGCCATCCAGGGACTCGCCAGCACCTTCGGCTTTGAGGCGCAGGACACAAGTCAAGACAAAACATTCCAGCTGAGGCTGGGCAGTCCCTAAGGTTTTCCCTTCAATGGGAAGCTGTTTCTGAAGCGCGTTACCAGCAACAGCAGCAGGGCTGGTCAGGCGGTGCTGGTGCCTTCTGGAGATCACGAGAAGATGCGTAGGGCTCAGCAGATGTTTGTGTACAAATTACGTGTCTTGTATATTGCAGTATTTATCCACCTGTGTTGTTGGGGCAACGGCTGAAAGCCCAGATGAAGAAGAGGAGGAAGACGAAAATGATTCAGATGTTGAGGCTCCCACTACCTCAAATGAGGAAGTCTACGAAATAGTGGGTACTCTTTCTAAACCGGAGAGTACTAATCCACGTTTTGCAAAGGAAACATATGCAGTGAGTATGGTTCTGATTTCAGATTGCCATTAGACAACACTAGAAATATCGCAAGTCATGGAAAATGACCTGCACTAATAAAATGGTCTTTTTTTCTTGCTGGAAGCTGTATATATCTATTTTATTCCTTCTTCCTGCACGCGCTCTGGCTTCTTCTCTTCTAGGTCTGACACAGCAAACAGTAAAAGGAAGGAACTCAGACAGAAAATAAATTATGTCCTCTTCATAACTTTAAAAAAAAATGTATCTTGATGATCCATAGATCTGTTTTCTTTTTCTCTCAAAGCTTACACTTCAAGTATATCTCATCTTCTTTTTGTCTTTTATCGCCATTTTGAAGGTAGTGGTGCTGGAATCAAAGTTAGTGTCCCCCTTAACTGTTAACTGAAAGCGCAGCTTTCACTAGCAGCTAATTGTTCTGAATACCTATGTCTTTGTATAAAGATGTGTATGTCCAGAGTTTGATTAATTAAAGGGTGCTTGCTCTTTTGGACGTGATTGCCTATTGCTTGATTTAGTTTTCTGAAACTGGAATTGCCTCTGTCTCAAGCTGCTTATTATAAACTGGTTATTATTCTTCTTATTGAAGAATCTCTTCAAACATTTGAAAATTTTGATTCAAATGTCTATACAGCTGAACTGTTCAATCAGGAAATTATGGCGGCAGTGTTTAGTTTTCACCACCGCTTTTGCCTGGAGCGTTTGCTGGATTTCCTCAAATGATACAGACGATCTACACTTAACAAAAATTACAGGGTGCTATCTTGCAAGGAAATGGACATTTTTTAATGTCTTCTCCATTCTGCCAACTGATAGCAGTTTAAAATACCTATACAAGTAATAGATATATTTTGATACTCACAAATGCATTAAAAATATGGTTCCGAAAATATCATTAAAAGTCTGTATTTTTGATCTATGTTAATGTGTACTCTAAATTGTACATTTCAGCATTTAATTTCCATTTCATCAGCTTCTTTTTATCTGACAGATAAAGGTTTGATAACTATCTTGTAATAATTCCAACATCTTAGTGTTAGAAAACCACTTTCTATCCAGAAACTGAACTTGAAAAGGATTTTTTTTTTTCTAATGACAGAATCTAACTGTTTTTCCCTCAGGTCTCTTCTCGAGAAGCACTGTTAAGTCACCTGCTTGAGTGTGAAATTGTTTTATATAATATCACTGAGGATGCAAGCCAAATTGAGGAAGCAACGTGGGCTGCTTCTGGTTAGTATAGCTATACCTGAACAGAAATTTGATTTTGATGCAGCAGTCAAAATTTGCCATAAATATATAATGAAATTATCAGAGATTCATAGTTCACTTTAGTATAAAATTGGGTTCCTTGATGGAGAAATGCTGCACAAATTGTTTGGTTAAATAGCAAGGAACCATGGAAAGCACTGTCACATTCAGAAGGGAGAGAAGCTGGCGTGGAATGGTCCAGCTCTTTAAATGACACATCTGTGTAGGCAGTAATTTCCCTGAATAACTGTCAACCATCGTCTCATGTATTTGCATCGTGAGGTAGGTAGATAATTTGATCCTGTGATATTCAAAGAATGTTTCAATATTTTATATAATTATTTTAAGTTTATTTTTCTTAGAAGTCCAATAAAAAATATTGCTAACAGTCTTTTAGAAACTTTTTCCTTATTGTTACACACAAATTCTAATAGGCAGCTGGAATCCCTTTATGGTGAGAGTGCAATATCATTCCTTATATGACAGCAAAACTAAATTATGTTTTCCTGTTTATAGTGTGAACTCAGACAACAGAATAATTTTCATGACAAAAAATGTATTATTTTGTTTGATATTAAATGTTTGCATTCAGTAGCTTTTTTTTTTCCTATCACGAAAAACCCACACTTTTTTATTCTCTTTCAGTATTTCGGCAGTCAATAAAGATGAATCATTTCCTAGTATAGATTGTTTGGTTGGGGATTTTTTTCCCCATAATACGTAGCTCTGTGGCAATTTTGTCAATTCCAAATAATTTGATTCTTTATTACCATTATTTCTCTATTTGTTCTCTTTCCTGATTTATTATCTTTATTTTGTATTAACTCAAAGAGCATTTGCTTAAAAGACATCACATAGAACGTTGGTATGAGTGTCTATACAGGACCTTTATATAAAAGCAAAAATACGGTCTGAATAATACAGTTTAAAATAAAATCCTTGCTTTCATTTAACAGCCCTACATAAGGAAATAGAGACTTTTGCAAAACAAAAGTTATTCATCCTCATTTCAACAATAATGACCTGGGGAAATACCAAACCCCTTGACCCTGTAAGTAATATCAAAACATTACTTTTTTTTTAACAAAATGTTGCCATTTAATGGAAAATATTCAGTACATTGAATTACGCAATGTATTTCAGGTGTGTACTTCAATGATAGCTAATAAAGTGAGAGGGTTTTTAGGATTCTTTCACTCTTACTCACTACTTACTGCCAAAATTGCTAGATGTAATTCACTGACAGAAAAGTTTAGGCATTGGGTTATAACAATACAGAAAGACGTAAGGAGTTGCTTTGTCAAGAGGCAAGACAGATGCTAATCACAATATGCACTGTCTTTCAGTCATTAAAAAATCCCATGCTAACTGCATATTTAATGAAATACATAATTAAAATAGATACATCTTTATAGCGATATATGTAAAGTATTTTCAGGAACCATGTTGGGCTTTGTAGTATGCTATCTCAAATTCAGTGTTACAGAAATAGAGTTTTTCAACCTTTTGTAATGCTATATATAATAAAAACTAATTTTTTTTAAATATAAAAAGTAGTTTAAAATCTTTTACTGTG
Organism: Melanocharis versteri; assembly: GCA_013397845.1. Lineage (NCBI taxonomy): Eukaryota > Metazoa > Chordata > Aves > Passeriformes > Melanocharitidae > Melanocharis > Melanocharis versteri. The sequence goes on along the minus strand of VZTG01005027.1, from coordinate 3,171,144 downwards.
AAATTTGAAACTGAGCTAATGACATTTTCAAAATGTTGAACCTCAAGTATCAAGTTCAGAACCTTGAAGAATTTCAAATGAAGACAAAGTTAAAACAGATTTTAAAATACTTTTAAAGAACTTCCTTTAACCATCTAGACCTTTAAAATCATTCTGTTTTAAGAAATGTATATCAGTCACATTTTTTCTTCATAGGAAAATCCTGAGACTCCTTTTAATGATGAAGATTTTCGCAAAAGAAAATCTCATCCTAGCTTTATGGATTACATAAATGCTGAAAAACACATTGCAAAACTTGGGAAAACTGTATGTATAGAACTTTTTTATAAAAATAAGTTGGTTTGTCTTCTTATTTAGAGCTTTATCTTAGTAATGGAAATTATCAACCATTTGAATAAGTTTTAAGAATATGTTATTGTCTTTATAAATACTGATGATTTAAATTAATAGAATATAGTAGTATAGAGAGTACTATAATGTCTTTTGAAACCCAAGTGTGTGCATAATATAAATCCCAAATTCTTTTTTTTTTCTTAGGTAGGGAGTAAATCATGCTTATCTTAAAAAAAATACAGTTTCTTTGGTTGTACCAGAGAGAATCAAAGCTGGGGTCTGTGCGTTGAAAGATTTGAGGAAGAAAGATTGTAGAGGAAATGGGATATTAGTACAGCTCTAAAGAAAAGCAGCATCTTTAGATATTAGCAAGCTATGTTAGTATTAAGTCTCATTTAAATACTTAGATGTTCTGGCCACACCTAGCATGTCCCTGGATAGTTTGTGCTCTTGAAGCAGAGGCCTTGTTGACTTTTATTCCACCCTATAATTCACTTTAAAATCATGGCCATAGAGCTGACACAGAATAGCTAAAATACGTTATCACTTTATATGTTTTTAAATGCCCTCCTTCAGCTTTGCTTGCTTTGATCTGATTAGACTATTAATCTTACTAGAGAACAGACTATGCCTCTATTCGTATTTAAGAACTATTATTGAGTAAATACCAACAGTGGCTCAGCTTACAATTCAGGAAAATGGAAGCTGTTGTCATTGGTGGTGGAGTAGTGAGGAGGGTAGGAAGACAACAAAATACATTGGATGATGAAGGTGTCATTTCGTCATTCTTTTTCTGTGTTAGGAGTCTCCCATAATCGATATAATTCAATGTCCATTGCAGAAATGTACCTGGCTAATAACAGAGGGTGAAAAAAACTTTTCTCTGATTTGAGCATACATTTTCCATCTTATGCCCTGCTGAGAAAATAGCACTAGAAATTATATTCTGTCCTAGTGTGGATCTAATAGTACAGAATACAAATAAAAATTTGGTTTACTGTTTGAAAAAACAGTCACAAATTGGTTTTTCTTTTACTGTGCTGACATGGATTTATAAGACCATGGGAGAAGTTTCACACATGCAATGTTAAAAACATGAAGATTGTAAACAGCATCCATCAAACCTTGTGTTAACTTCTGCCAGCACTTAATACCAAATGAACTATTGACAATTTTTTACCTGACTAGTTCAAAGCACTGAGTCACTGCATACCAAAAGTATTTATATAATTAGCTTCTAAGTGTTTGTCAGGCTGAACATCTGTTGAGAAGACAGATATGCAGCAGTACAAGATAAAGGAACTTGAATATTTTCAATACCTACCTGCTGTAACCCTTTCAAAAGGAGCCCCTTTCCTCCAGAACTCCAGTGTCAGCATCAGTGGGTATCACTGCCCCTGGATAGTTTCTGTCAGCACTTTGGGACAGGAAGGCTCCAAAGCATTGGTTCTTCCCATGAAATCAGCTTTGGCTTTCTGTGGTGGCTGGAGACTTCTGGATTACAGCCCTTACTTATTTCTAAATTCAGTGGTATCTAGGGAGCATGCCATCAGTGGAAGAAATTACAGTGTTATCGTTCCCTGCAAAGAATTCAGACACTAGGATTCATCAGTCTCGTCAGCCAGGTAGAGAAGCTCTTGCACGAAGAATAGAAGAGTTTCTTAGCCTTGTTGTCTGTTCAGAGTGCAATTTAATGGAAGTTGTTTCTTAAAGCAAGATTTCACCTCTCTGCATTAGTTTATCTCTCACCTATTTTTGATTAAAATTCAGCAACAGTCGTGTTTAAGAGTCTTTGCTTTTTATCACTAGCAATTTTTTACCTTTATCTTTGTGACATTCAGGCTGTGCCGCTTTTTTAAGAAGTTGCAATCTCTGGGGTTCTGCCAAATTCAGAATCCTTGGACAAATATCTGCCTACCACGGGCAGAAAAGCTCTTCATCCTCCAGCTCTGTTCTCAGTGACATCACAGTTTCCGAATCCATTTAGACCTGTTTCTCACTTCAAGCAGTTTATTAGAACGAAGCAAGCAAACAAGCGTGAAACAGCCTCAGCCTGGAACGGATGATCCCAGCTATAAAGTGACACCTAGTGGCTTTAATGAACAGTACACGGGAACGTGGCATTCCTTACGTGGGACTAACGTGCCCTGTGGAATTGCAACTTGCTTAAGAATTGCCTTATTTTTACATTTACTTATAGCCAAGTAACTTCAAGTAGTGCCTTCTCATGTGAGTGGCTTGTGATGCTAAGTCAGTATTGTTAGTATTAATAGAGGAATTGAACCTGTTTTAGAGGTTTGTATTTCAGTGAAATACAGCACTCAGTGTAAAACTATGGTTTGTCTTCACGCAAAGCAGGAAGTAGCACAAGGTACGTGGAAGAAAATCCTGTGTTACATTCTTTTTAAGGGAAATGAGAAATAGCACCTCCTGTGCATTCAGAAGAGGCAGGTTTTTCCTGCTAGGAGACGGAAATTACTACACGTCTTCTGGGACATGTTTGCAGTCTGTCCAGAGCAATCCTGGGAGCTACTGCTCTTAGGTACAAACAGTATCTGTCATGGTATTACCCAGGCAAACTCCGTGTGTGTTAAGATCCGAGTAGTGAGAGATACCTCTGCTCAAATTAAGGTGCAAATGAGACCATATGCTGAAGTCAATACAGATACAGATTTTATTTAACAATGAGTGTGAGGTAGAGAGATAAAAAGAAATCGAAAACAGAGGAGAGAGGTCAGGCAGAAGATAGTCACCTCTCATGGATCCAGTGGCATTGTGTTGATCCTTCTTCATACTGGGCTTCACAGTGGTGGGGGTCCCAAGATAGTTCAAAACATCTCATATTTATACATTTTAGCAAACAAAGGAATTAATGTTCATTGGCTATTCAGTTCTCTTAATCTATTTGTTAGATTATTCCCTCACTTCTAATGCTAATTAGTCCCACGCTCAGTCTTTCTCTTCTTTTGAGTGGATGGGTTTCTTGGGTCGGTAGGCCATGAGTTGGTGGTCACGATCTCCCCCTGCCAGAACTACCTTTTACCCAGTCGGAGCTGATTTCAGCACATTTGCTGAGCTGGCTTTCCTTGTGGCCTGTAAATTCTGCATTCTTTGTGATCATTATCAGCAAAATATTTGTCTCTCCAGACTTTGTTAATGTGTCCTCTCCCTCTCCTCCCCTTCCTCCCTGGGATAACACCCAAGACAATAGTACCACCTTTATCTTTTCTTATCTCAGATTGCCCCTGTGGTGGCTTATTTTACAGTCCAAGTTCCAGGTATCCATGGAGGCATATTCAGGGGGGCTTCAGTGATGGTTGGTGGTCACCATCTGACTCATAACTAGGGGTGATCTTTGACCAGTAACATACATATGAGCAGTAATGAGCTTCATTACACTGTTGGCCACAGTGGGAATTTTCATTCAGTGTTAACCAGGATGTACTAATCAGATCTCACCCCTGCCATGCTTGGAGTTAGTGTTATTCTGTAGCTCCCTTCTGTGTTTATCTCATGGTGAAGTCCTTCTGTGCCCCTAAGAGTGTTTAAAACAGGCAGCTGTCCTTACAGTGTGGAAACTCTTCTGCTATCTGTAATGTCTTCTAATTTTAGTGTTTCTCATGATTAACAACAAGCTGTTGAATTCAAGTGAGTTGAAGTAGTTTTTAGGATAAAGTTTCACTTTGTAAGTATATAGATAAAAACACATAGATACAACACACTGACTTTGCAACTTGTCATCCTGTTACATGATCCTTTGCTTATATAATCAAAATTTGGCTAAGACCTGCCTTATTTTTCCATTTCTGAAATATTATAAAGATGATAACAAAAGGTTCATTCCCCCTCCCACCCCCAAAAAAATAGTAGATCCCAAATCTGCACGTGTATTCCCACTGCTGATAAAGGGAGGTTCTTTTACATTGTATGATGGAGATAATAATACCTAGGATCTTTACAACATGAGAATTATTTAATAATTTTCTTTCATCTAAGAAATTTCAAAGTGACTAATTCAAAATACTTCCTTGAATTTTTTTCTCCTTTCAGATGATTTAAAAATATCTTTTTTTTTTTTCTGTATAAACATCCTAACCATTGATACAAACAGTAACATGTATGTCCAAGCACACAGGCAAATTTATGACACTACACAATAATGATCAGCCAAATATAGGTGGGTTAATAATGATGTGTGGTTAGGAAAACATTTAAATAATTCAAAGATTTTTTTTTTAAATTGTGCATCAAAATGAAAGTAAAGGAATTGTAAAATCATTAATCCAGCACTTTCTGTTCCTTTAGACAACCAAGTGCAAATAGAATGCATTGAAAAAATAGCTGCAATGAATTTCAGAGGGTTTTTTTTTTTGAAAATAGAAAGTAGAAGCATGAGTTATCCTGTTCACTTAATTGATTTACATAACTTCCAAATTTTAACTCTTAGTTTTAATTTTATAATTTTTGTTCAAATGTAGACAGATTTTTTTTTTTTTTTGAAGGCAGCTGTAGACAGACAGCTTTTTTTTAAGGAAGTAATAACAATAAGACTCAGGAAACTACAGGATATGCAACAATTGATCTCGTTACAACTTGGAAGTGATACAGTTTATACACTTTGTATATTTAGTGCGCATGAATTCAAGAGTCAGTGTAAGCCTGTATCCCAGTTCCAGTACCAGATTTTAATAAAAACTTTCTTGCTGATTTTACTTTACAGAACAAAGGAAAATTTTCAACATACGTTGTTGCCTCAGGACATCAATATGGAGCTGAGGAAGGACTCTTTCACTACTTTTTTAAGGTGGACATCCAAATATATTTGAAGGATCCTTTAATTTCTAGGGGCAAACTGCACTGTAATTGAATCCATTTTTAGCAGCCTTGGTATCGTAAGATTAACGCTTTCATGAGCAGAACTGTTTATTTGATCTTTTTGAAATATTTTAGCTCCAGTGGATGTGTTTTTCTCTTTTTTGGCTCTATTTTTTCTTAGATATTTCTGTGGTTTTTGAACAGTATCTCCGTATGTACTTTCCAGTGAGACCATGTCTGTCACATAAATGGAATCCAGGGAAATGTCTTTCTCCTCAACATTACAGTCTCTTTTTTTTTTTTTTCCCCGAGCATTTGGTTTTTGGGTGATACAAAGTAATATTTGTCAAGATTAAAGAATAGTCTTAAAAAAAAAATGATTGTTTTTAGTAGGCTGCCAATCAGTATTTCTCAAGAATGGTGTCCTTTACTGCAGTTCCAGTAATTATTCAATAAACTGAACTTTATATCTTGAATATACAGATTTGCCTAGTAATCAAATGTTCCTTTTTTAGCTGTAGTTAAAAGTAACCTTTTTTTCTCACTTTATTCTCTGTATTTGCAGATGTGTTGGCTTGGGGAGACTCCTGCAATACCTGTTTTTGGGGATGGAAGCAATATTATTCCCACCATTCATATTCGTGATTTAGCAGGGTAAGTGGAAAAAAAAATTCTCTGAGCAATAATTGACATCTAGCTACATAACAAATCCAAATCCACTCGAGTACTGAGGCTTTTAGATTGGGTGGGTTGGTTTAAGGTCATTCTTGGGCCCTTTTAATTTAGTCAAACAGAGCCTTCAGTTTCTTTAGATGTGCCTTCTAAAAACCTTATCTGACTGTTGCACTGGTGCTTTGCTTTTAATAAATGACGAGTCATGCTCAGTCTAGAGTGTGATACCAGTTAACTGGCACAGAGCTGGAAATGGATTGTGGACTCTGCAGCAGACTAAGGTAATATCTTCTACAGACATAGCTTTTTATTCTTTTAACTTCTTTCCAAATAAAATGTGTAGCTGTGCTTCTTTATTAAGTAAAATGTATATGAAAATGTCATGCTCTGAAATGTTCTGCAAGAATCTGCAGACTCTTGGTAGTATTTCTGAAATGCATTTAACAAGGAAAGCCCTGGATGCTTCTCCAAGTACCAGCCAGGGCTGTACTTGCTATGTTTCAGAGTGTTGCAAAATGTAGCGGACCGCAGGCCACACTTTCAGTATGTCCTTGCAGTAGATACCTCGATGCACACGCTTGAAGAATTAGTAAAGGTAAGAGAGTTGATAAAAAAAAGAGATTTTAGTTTCTTTTTTGTTTTTTTTTTATAATATATCTGTATGTAAGGTTTTAAGACTATACATTTTACTGAAGTAGAAGTTCATAGGTATTCCTGAATTATCTTGAGTAGTAAATTACATGGAAGATTACTTTGAAATCCTCTGAGACTTCTGTCCTTTGAACAAAATACATTACTTGATCTTGCAGAACTAATTTTTGCAGTATTATCATTAACTTAAATGGAAATTTTACCTAAGAAAGTTATGGAAAATTGTTATGAGATTCACAGTACTGTAATTAGATACTCAGTCTTTACCACATGTTTCCTTTCATTTTGTGGAAGATATCTCGTTTTCCCAAGAGTTTAGAAATTAAGTCTAGAAGTAGTCTGGATGACGCTGGTGAACTATACACTGTGATAGTGAGAGTCAACTCATAGGACACTTGCTCATGTAGATTGAGCAAATGTTACATAAGGACCTAACAAGAGCCCTTTTTTTTTTTTTTTGGTTGTATCAAAGAGAGTTTAATGAAACAGTGTGTTAGGGAGCTCACTAGNCGCATGCTTAATGATCTTTTAGCTAATTACCATACGAAGTGAGGCATGGGTGGCGTCTATATGATAAATGTGCATTTGTATTTTGAATATTCAGAACTTTTGCAGATAAAAGGACTTTGTGTTAGCTTGTACTTTGCTTCTGCGGATTAGGGAACTATCCCACGCAAAGCCCAGCACTGAAATAAACATACACTTTCTAACTTAATGAGTTAGAGGGTCTTTGTCCATCCTAGTTGGATATCAATATTAGATCAATATCCATATTTTAATAAATCACTAGCACATGAAACCTGTACTTTGGTTCAGGTAGGTGCCCTAAGGAGAGTGACTGGTGTCCTTTCATGGGTATGTGGTTGTTTAGAAATGGGAAATAGAGGACAGGAGTAAGTGGACAGTTTTTGTGGACAGGAAGTTGCCGGTGGAGAGGGTGCTACAGAGAGTTGTCTTGGCAGGGAGCTGTACCAGCCCAGGGGAAGACTGGAAAGGTGCATGGGAGAGAAACACCTTGAGAGTTATAGTCGAAAATATCTGAAGAATAGAAGAGTGTTTGCAAGGAGTATCACATATGCCTTTTCCGTGCCTACTTTCATCTGGGTGCCCACTAACTGACGTCATTGAAGCCAGAATGCTGGATCATTTGATTTGATGGTTGTTACAGTCCAGCTTAAACCTGGAAGAGCAAACAAAACTAAGTCTCTGTGTATAAAATGGAAATAACTTTGAAGGTTCAAAATATACCCAAAAAATGTGATTAAAACAAAACGAGGTTAGATGTTGGTGCCAAAGAAAATGGATAAATTTTATTTAATAGTAAAAGAGGCAAAGAGAAAGAAAGAAAAAAGAAAGAAATAATAGAAAAAGAAGTGTGTTTGGGGGGTGGGGGGACTGGGAGAGAGTGACAAGGGTTAGGTGGAAGTATATCACCCATCCCAGGGTCCCAAGGATGTCTCGTTGCTCCCCTCCATCTGGTCTTCTGGTGGTGAGGGTCCCCCGCCGCCGCCGCCAGGACAAAAAGTATAGAATCCAGTGGATTAATATTCGCTTCGGGCCAGGTGGGAGCTGGTCTTCTGGTCCCTTGCAGGGGGCCAGTTTGACACTGTCCTTTGCAACACTGTGGGTCTGTTGCATCATGCTGCAGTGCTCTGGCGCAGGGTCTGGGGACCCCTTTGGGGGGGCCTTTGATGGGCCGTGACACCCCCTCTGCTGTGGATAAGCCTTTCCCCGGGGGGAGAGCCCCGCAGCTGGGCTGGTCTGCGCAGCACAGGATGGGCGGCCGCTCCGCCTCTCCCCAGAGGCTATTTCGCTACCCACCCAAACCCTCTTCCCCCGCCACCTTTGGGGTGAGGGTCTGTGCGAGCCTGGCCGCTGGTAGCCCTGGGGCTGCGCTATCCACTCCGAAGGTGCTAGGCTTGTGCTCTGTGTATCCTTTTCCCCCAGCCCCGAGTTAGTCTTTATCTTATCTTCATCAGCGAGCAGCCCCGGGCCTCAGCCAGAGCTCCATCCAGGGTGTGGTGGTCTTCTCTGCAGCCTTCGTAATACAGTTTTTGCTATGATAGGCAAAAGTCCTCCATGAAAATGTTTAAGTCATAAACTATAATATTTCAGTCTCCGACAATGGTGTCTATAAATGTTTATGATATTATGGAATATAGTGGGATTTAAATCTATTTTAAAGGGCTGTGGGAGTAACTAACAATTTCTGTCTAATGATGAAATGCAAATGATATATGGAGAGTTATCGGTGACATTGATGAGAAAACCTTTTCCAATTGTTAATGGAATTAAATACCTCAGGAACCTGAAGTGAAAGTGCTGGAAAATAATAAAGATCTTCAAACAGATCTTAAGCACTAGGACTTTATACATACATTTAAGAGCTTTATAAAACTTTTCTGTGGTTTTGGGTTGTTTCTTTGTTCGTTTTTTTTTATTGCAGGTACTAAGGAAGAAGTGTCACTTAGCAACCAAAAGATATTTAATACTAACATTAAAGTTAAAAGATTGTTCTTAGATTTGTTTCAAATCAGTATCCTGATTTTTCAGGCACAGTGTAATATAAAATTTAAAGCACATTTTTTATCCACAGAAATCCTGTTCAATATTTTCCTAAGAATTTGATTTGTTAAGTGGTTTTGGTGTGGGTTTTTTAGTTTGTTTGTTTGTTTGTTTTCCTGATAGTGTATCAGTAAAAATGTTGGACCAGGAAAAATTGAGAAGATTCCTAAAGAAAATGCATTCGTGAGCAAAGAGCTAACAGTCAGTACTTTTCTTTCTTTTATTACTTCAGGAAAGTATTTAAACTTAAAAGTATAATATAATGAAATATATAATTTCTCTTTTCTTTATTTCACCAGAAAAATTTAACCCCAAAATATGCCTAAAAATATTTAAAGTGAGTTTTAATTTCGAAAATAAACAGCGTTAAATCTAGCCATCATAGAATAGAGAATTTTGAAAAGCTACAGCCTGATTTAAAAGAATAAAACACTGAAGCTCTGATATCACTGTTCCCCTTAGCATACTGGAGCACTCTAACAAAACCTACACAAAATGATAAAAATAACCAAAAAAAAGTTAATAACGCAGTGCTGCTGAGGCTGATGGACACAGCATACATATATTATGTTGCATTCATCTATTTATCTGGAATAAACTGTTCATAGGACAAAAAAACAAAATACAACCGAGGTAGTTTTAAGATGGTACTTGATAAATTTATGAAAGAATTGATTCTTTGCAATTACATGAAAACTTTTCATTGTACAGAATAATTGTTTAGTGTTGCATGTTCTAATAGATCATGAGAACACTCAAACACAAATACACATTGAAAATTAATATTTTTAAAAAGCTTAAAATAGCTGTTTTGCTTTGTATGCAAACCTTCTTTCCCAATGCTTTAATTCTTTCTATTCTCCCCATCCATTCTAGTGTCTTGTTCCAGCTGTTCTTTTAACATGCATAGCTTAAGTCTGTAAATAAATGTAGCTTTGTTCCCTTAGCAAATGCAATTGGATATGTTGTTTGTGAACCTGCGAATGGAACCTATTTATCTGAAAGAGAATTTCAACATTACGTGGGTTGCTGAGGCAGGACTGATAGAGAACATTGCACAAGTCATCACAGAATACAAGCAAACTCGAGGATTACTGGTAATGCTTTGGTATATACTATTTTAAACTACCTTTCTCTCTTTTTCCCTGACAGAAATGGTTATATAAACACAAGTCTTAAATTAATTAAGTAAAAATACATAGAAGATGGATATATATGCAAAATAAATGAACATAAAAACTTAAAATTAAATTGAAGAAGTTAAATAAGAAGCAATATTAATTTTAAAAAATGACTGAGTTTTATTTTCTTTATGCCTAAAACTGAAATTCTGTAAATGCAAAATAGCTTCATGATGGAAAGCTGCTGTTCTGAAGCTAGTTTCTTTATGCAGTATATGGGACTCTTGGTATATTTTCCTTCAGGAATACAGTAAGTGTATCTTTTATTTAAGCTTTTTATATAATAGTCAATAGGTGAGTATTTTGTGTCTTTTATGTATTTAGTGAGTGTGGATATTCAAGTGCAACACAGCCTTCATTTTACCTTGCTCTGTTGTGTAATTTACTGGGCAACTTCACTGTTTCCTATGTTAGCTTGACATTTAGAACTTCTGTATTCAAATGTATAGGTTACTGAAAGGTGCAGAAAAATGCTTGTTTACATTCAGGTATTGATAAAGCTGTTTAGCTTGTCTATATCTGGTTCAAACTTTGAATAAGAGTTCAGGGCATGTAAAACAAGATGAAGCTACTATTGTTAAAAGTTATTTATTGGAAGTCCCTTCATAGCTCTGAAAGGATTATCAGATCTGCTTTTGTGTTAAACTACTGCATCTAATTACATATGCATCTAACTAAAAAAAAACAGTACATACCAGGTAGCAAGGAGAAGGAAGGCTAGCTAGACTTTCTCTGTCACTACTCTACTGAAGAGTTTGTACTATCAGATTTACTAAATTAAGATAGGCGCTTGATTATGTATGATTTCAAGTTTATTGCATAACATATTTAGTAAATGTATACTGGAATCCTAATTACACTTACTCATCCTCAGGCTGGGTAGGCTGAAATGAGACATCACTTAAGATTGTGATGGATCTGGAATTTTTGAGGTCAAAATAATGATTTTCATGACAGCTACTCTACCTCAATTGGGAAGTAGAACTATTGCATGTTTATAGTAGAGTATCTGCTACCACATTCCAAAATTCACTGCATCCTATCTGTGGGACTGTGTTTCATCTCTTTGGATTATTCAAACATTAACTAGCCGCAACAAATTGGTCTGTAAGTCTACTAAATAGAAGCATGCTTTTTCTCCAACAGTAAATTTCTTCATTTAAGTAACTATGTCACTCGAGACCTGTGGGTGATAGAGAAGATATTCAGTAAGAAATAAATACATGAATAAAACAAAAATATCTTTTTAGTTTTAAGTACAATTGCTATTTCCTATTAGTCATATTAAAAATATGGTTGCTTTTACATGAAGGCATCTGTGCTGTTTGAATAATGTTATATCTTTATCCTTTTTTCCAGCCTCTCAAAGTTTGCATTCACGGTCCTCCCGGGTCTGGCAAATCTACCATTGCTAAGGAGCTCTGCAAACACTACAAGCTACATTATGTTAGGACAAACGATGTGATTTCTGAAAAAATTGCAGATCTGGTGTGTTGCTGTTTTCTAATATTCCTGTTATTTTAATTTCTCTGATTTTAAAATGTTTGGCAGCATTTAAAAATTACTTATAATCCCATTATTTTAGAATGGAAATACCTTTCAACATACTGATCATCTCTAGCAGTTGCACTGAAATATTTTTAGAGAATGAAAATTGCTCAGTATCTCACTGTTCATGGGCACACATGAAAGGAATTATTTACTTTTTTTTCTTTTATTATATCTGTGTATAAAATAAATTTGGTTGTGGAATTTCTGAGCCAATTCATATTTCTGTTCTTGCCATCAGGAGCAAATTGTGGCTAAAGAACCTGAGAGGGTGGAAGAAGTAGGAGAAGGAGAAGATGATGTACAGGAGGAGGGTGAAAATATAGAAGCAGCAAAGGAATTGTTAGATGGAATAAAAGAAAACATGAAGCAGAATAAAGGTAGGAAATACAAAGCACAATGATGGGATTCAGGTAGCTAGTGCAATCCTATACAAATGGAAATCAGGAAATAAATTTGTGGTCTAGACTTTTACTTCCTATTTTAATTAAGAATCAACTGGATGAGGGAGAGGAAATATAATGAAGGGTTTATGAGTTGAGATAAAGACAGGGAGAGATCACAAACCGAGTACTGTCATGGGCAAAACAAACCTTTTGTTGGGCTTGGGGCAATTACTTAAATGTATTACCAATCAAAATCAGAGAACCCACCTTTTCTCCTGAATTTAACATTATTCATAATTCTCTACCTCCTTCCACCAGCAGCACAGGAAGACGGAGAATAGGGGTTATGGTCAGTTCATCACATGTTTCTGCTGCTGCTTCCTCCTCGGGGAGAGGAGTCTTTCCCTGCTCCGGTGTGGGGTCCCTCACACAGGAGACAGTCCTCCACGAACTTCTCCACTGTGAATCCTTCCATGGACTACAGTTCTCCATGAACTGCTCCAGTGTGGGTCCCTTCCACAGGGCGCAGTCCTTCAGGCACAGGCTGCTCCAGCACGGGTCCCCCACGGGGTCACAAGTCCAGCCAGCAAACCTGCTCTGGAGTGGGCTCCTCTCTTCATGGGTCTGTGGGTCCTGCCAGGAGCCTGCTCCAGTGTGGGCTTCCCATGGGGTCACAACTCCTTGGGACATCCACCAGCTCCCGAGCAGACCTCCCCCATGGGCTGTAGGTGGATCTCAGCTGTCCCCTGGAGCTCCATGGGCTGCATGGTGCCAGCCTGCTCACCGTGGTCTGCACCACGGGCTGCACGTGGATCTTTGCTTCGGCACCTGAAGCACCTCCTCCCCTTGCTTCTTTGCTGACCTGGGTGTCTGCAGAGATGTTTCTTTCACAGATCCTTACTTCTGTCTTCTCTGGCTACATTTACTTCTGCGCAATGACTTTTTCCCTACTTAGCTATTTTGTTACAGAGGCATTACTGCTATCACTGATTGGCTTAAAATTGGTCAGCAGCAGATCCATCTTGAAGCCATTTGGCATTGGCTCCGTCAGACATGGGGGGAGCTTCTACCAGCCTCTCAGAGAAGCCACTTCTGTAGGTCCCCTGGCTAACAAAACATGTCCACACAAACCCAATGCAACTATACACCTTGTATATTAGAAGTGATATATTTTTAAAATATTTTGGCGCTTCTTTAATTGTAGCACTTTCATCTTTCTACCTCAGGTTTTCTTTATAATGTCATGTTTTCTTCTCAGAGCAGAAAGCATAATTTATATAATTTAAAGTAAAAAGCTGGTGAAATACACCTTTATCAAACTTGCAAAAATAAAAATATTCTGGTAAAAAACTGTGCACACTCATATGAAATTATGGGGGTTATTTAAGAGCCTCATACATCATTAGAGAGTAAATACTGTTTACAGAAGCCTGGAAAGAATTTTAAAGTCTGCAGATTGAAAAAGGGTCCCTTGCTTAAAAGTATTAATTATCATCTATATATATACGAATAATGCCATGTAGTTTTGGTCCTAGTGCTTAACATTTTCCATGTGGTATAAAGTGATCCCCCTTAAAAATGCTTTCTGTTGCTAAAGGTTTACCTGATTTGGATCTTGTGTATCTGCAAAGAAATGAACTTCTTACACCCCTGGAAGCTTCAGTAATGAGATCTATGGCAGCATCTCTTCTGCATGCTTTGATGTATTGTTTAAAATAACAATGCCTTTTAAAATAGTTACATACTGTCATGATTAGAATGGTTTATGAATATCTAAGACGTTTAATAGCCAAAGCAAAATAAAGTAGGAAACTGGAGTTAATGTTTGCAAAAGGACAAAAAATCAGGTCAAACTTGACTTTTTCCTCCTATGTATTTCATCAACAATGTAGGACAAGTAAATAAACCAATTTGTATCTCAACCTGTCTGAAAATGAAACTTGTAGATCCTACCTCATGTCTTTTTTGTAAGGCTATATATAAGTCTTACTGTAAAATAAAAAATAGAAGATTATTGCTTTCTCATGATTTTTTTCTATAAATATTTCTTTACTGCTTCTATTAAAATCTGACTGTAGTATTCAAAATAAACCTAATTTCATGTTTAGATCACCAAAGTACTAATATTTATATCCTTGTAAACACAAAGGTAATTTTATTTTATATCTACACCTTAATATTCCATAAATTGCTGACAATGCATAACATACAAATAGTAACTCAAAATATTTAACTTTTTAGGGTCTAAGTAGAAGAAAAATGTATTAAAATGTATTAAATGTTAGTAAAATAATTTCAGATCTCTTGTTTCTATAAACTAGGTACCTATTTACTTCCTTTGTCTTAGGCCGCCTAGGTGATGAGTATCTCATTAAAATTATGAAGGACAAGCTCATGTCTATGCCTTGTAGGAATCAGGGATACGTTTTAGATGGGTTCCCAGAGACCTATGAACAGGCAGTGGATCTTTTTAAAGGTATGTACTGCTTGGTTTGGTTTTGTTGCTGCTTTTGTTTTTATTGCTGCTGACGTTGTCATTATTGTTACTGTTCTCAGGGCCATACTACTTGAGTGCATCAGCACTGTAATGACTGCAGTGCAAGATGCAAAACAAAGTTTTGTAATGTGTGATTATTAGAATGTAAGAAGGACTGTAATGAACCTTATTTAATTTATGCACAAGATAATTTTCAGACTATCTTTCCTGGTAAAGTAAAAGGTAAGTGCATAAACATGGAGGACGCTTTCTTGTCCTGTGTTGGTCTACTCCACTTAAGCAAGCTCTACTGCAGAATTTCTTCATAATATTTAAGACCTACTGAATGAGGGGATCCAGCCAGTGTGCCAATCCTTATTTTGTGAGCCAAATTAGAGTGGATTTATTAGATCAGCTACAGTAGATATGACTTGAGAGAAGCTCTGCAACACACATTTCAAATTGTGAGCAAGCACTGTCCATACATTAAGACCAAGAATCATCTTCATGTTTAAATTACAACATGAGGTTTGAAGGTACAGAAAAAAACAGTCTTGTTCAGCTTAGTGTGCTGTTCTGCAAATGATCATGCTCAGCTGATACTCTACAGGCAGTTTTACTGACTATTCATAACAGCAGACTCCTAGTGGCAAAAAACATTTTAACCATAGAGTTGTAAAATATTTCTACTCACTGTTCTGAGCCTTGTCTCTGTTTTTTGCGGAATAATTTATTGGACAGGAGGAGAGGCCAAAGATTAGACAGCAGTTTTGAAATTGGACCTATTTAAAAATTGTGTGTGCATGTACATCCATCTGTAGTATAGGCAAACAACTACTGCTGTCCCAAGGTAGAATTCTGTGGTGGCTGGCAACATGAATTACTTACTGAATTTTCTAAACTGGTGTCAAGGTTAGATTAATTTCCAATTATTAGTATAATCTGGATAAGGCAAACACATGTTTTACTGGGCACATTTTTAGCAAATATAGTGATATTGTTGCTTCAAATGAAAATGTCAATAATTACTTACTTTTGTTTTAGTGGAAGATGATGAACAAGAAGAAGAAGAGGAAGCAAAAGGCAAAATGCCTAAATTTAATACAATAATCATACCTGGTAAGTTTGATAGATTTCTTTTTAAATAAACTGAGGAGTTTTATTTTCTTATTAAATAAACTGAGGAAATAATCCTGCCACCAACGAGAAGTCTAAAATATCACTCCATCTGTTCCTATTTAATTTAACTTAAAAAAAAAAAAATCATGTTACACTCCTGCCCTCATATTTAAAAGTGAACAATTAATCGTAGAATCATTTAGGTTGGAAAAGACCACTAGGAGCATCAAGTCAAACCATTAACCCAGCACTTCCAAGTCCACCACTAAACCATGTCCTTAAGTGCCTCATCTCCATATCTTTTAAATACCTCCGGGGATGGTGACTCAATCACTTCTCCAGACAGCCTGTTCCAATGCTTGACCACCTTTTTGTTGAAAGAGTTTTTCTTAATTGAAAGGAAGGGTTTGGTTCGGTTTCTGGGTTGTTTGTTTGTTTGTTTGTGGTTTTATGTGAAAATGCCATCAACTGTTGGCTGATAACAACAGTAGTGGCTGTCTTGTGATTACAGCAGCTTAATGGAATAAAAATGCAATGCATTGGTTACCCTGGGAATTAAAAGAGAGTGGTTTTCATCTATGTAGAAATTGCTTTATCCTGCTGTTTCTGCTTGATTCCTTTGGAAATTTTGTATGTATTCAAACAATATGTTCTTCTTCACAGAATTTATTTTTTCTTTGACTGCATCTGATGAATTCCTTAAAAACAGAATAATAAATCTGCCAGAGAGCGAAGTTGCTGGAACTCGTTATACTGAGGACCAGTTCCTGCAAAGCCTGAAACGCTTCCGCAAGTTAAATACCGAGGATACGACGGTTCTCAACTATTTTGATGAACTTGAAATACATCCTCAGTTTATTGGTATGGAATAATAAAATTAGTAGATATAATATGAATAAAAAAATTTTGTTCTTACAAATTTAACACTTGCAAAAATAATGTAGTAAGCATCCATATATAAATATTATTTTTATTAACATTGCAGAATACATGTACAACAAGCATTTAATTATATACCTGCAAAAAATGTTCTTTTACAGTTAACTTGTTTCTAAAATTTGCAGTGTCAGTTGTTCATTTTCATAGGGTTAATTATTAAAATAATTTTATGACTTAGGTTACAGATCTCTGCACTGGCATCCTTTAAGATAGGTGTAAGAGTACATTTTCATGGACTTAAACATTATAGTTCCTT
Source organism: Melanocharis versteri (assembly GCA_013397845.1). Lineage (NCBI taxonomy): Eukaryota > Metazoa > Chordata > Aves > Passeriformes > Melanocharitidae > Melanocharis > Melanocharis versteri. Next base: position 3,154,203 of record VZTG01005027.1, on the reverse strand, counting down.
ATATTTTTTTCTTTAGACTTATCCTCAGATGCTATTGCTGTCCACAGAAATCTGATTCATTACCTAGTGGGCAACAAGCTAATAATTACACCCTGGAGAGAGGCATTGATGGTTTATTTCAGAGTTGTGCAAGCCTCTGTGCTTGCTGGTACTCTACAAATCAAGCACCCCTACTATCAAAACTTTTCATTATTTATACATTTTACCAAACAAAGGAATTAGTGTTTGTGGGCTAAAAGTTACATAGTTCTCTTATGAATTAGTATTCTGTCTTCTGTTGGATAATGATTCTCTTGCTTTCCATGCTCAGTGTTTCTCTTCTTTGTGTCAGTGGGTTTCTTGAGTCAGCGGTCCTTGAGCCTGTGGTCGTGATTTCCTCACTGCTGGTATTACCTTTTACCCAGCTGGAGCTGATTTCAGCACAATTTCTGAGTTGGCTTTATTACTTTCTTCCTTATCTTGGGCGTTCTGCCGAATGTCCTTATGGCCTGTAAATTCTGCATTCTTTTTGTCCATTATCAGTGGTACATCCTTCTTCCTGAGCTTTGTTAACGGCCCATTGGTCTGAGATAATTGAATCTTGTCCAGCCCTAAACCTTAACAAGGTAATTCTACCAATGAGTAATTTGTTTTTCTAACACCTGGCCACCATTTAGAGCTTGCTGTCTGTTTCATGGGTTAAATCTGCCTTCTTGTTGGTCAAGCTTGAAAGTATACAAAGATGAAACATCAAAGAACATAATTTCTTAAGAAAATTTTTACATTTTCCACATTTTGCAACACCATGACAAGACGTGGGTAATCTGTAAATAAGAAGCATTTAAGAACATTATTAGAAATTAAAGGTGGAAGGCTGGGACTGAATCTGTTTGGCACTATACCTGTATGTGAGAAAATTTGTCATCCCCACATACTCTCTAGAAAATTGTGATCACTGGGAAATCTTGAGAAGATTACTATAATCTGATTATTCAAAGCCAGTGAGATCAGAATGACTGCTTTCTAAAGAAAAGGTGGGTTTTTGGGGGGAGGGGAGAGGAAAGAAAGAAGGGTGAAACCCCACAAATAAAATCAAACTGCTGATATTTGGAATGTCTATTTGACAGATGAAATATAAAAAGTTAATTGTTCGACCCCCTTAGCCATAACTGATTTTCCAAATTTTTTATTTATTGTCAGTCATGGAGATTATTTTGAAAATAATAAGATATATGCGTTGTTAGGAAGTGTAGCAGTGGGAAAAAATTGTGAGTTAGCATAATTATTTTAGAATTGAGGAAATTCAACTATGGAAAGTAAATGTATGAAATGGTAAATATTAAGATCTGATGCCATCAATTGGTCATATTCTTAGCTTATACACTTCTAGATATGCAAGTAGAGGCACTGTTAAAGACTGAGTTTTATTTTGGTGGGCACTATAAAGTATATACTCTGTGATAAAATATCACAGTGTTTTCTGCTAAGAATTATGCCTAAAGATTATTCTTAAACTGTAGCCCATTCCAAATATAAAAACTACTGATTTTAATTATTGTAGTATCACAACTGTGATGTTCCAGACGATTTTCACATTGAGCGTATAGCATGGATTCTCATGTTCAAATGAGCATCATCTTTAGGTCCTGTTTGTCTCAGAACTGTCTCTTTACCTATGTTCACATTCCTGGTTGTTGCCCATGGAAGTTTGCAGGTGTGTTGCTTGTGCTGTAAAATGGTAGGAACAGATTACAAAGATTACCACTGCGGATCCTTTAGCTCAGCCAATACCCCTCCATTCTAGTCGATGTTCCAGCTGGATTTTCAGATGCATAGAATTAAGTATCAATGGATTTAATTAGAGACCCAACTGCTTTCTCAGCCATATTCTGAAGAAGGGGTTAAAAATTATGCTTGATTTGTTAAATGTTGTTTCAAAATAATAAAAGTTTTCTTCCACCTTAAATTTAAAAAATCATAACATATGGTTTTAAGTATCATTTTTATGACGATTATTTTTTCTGAGTCTGAAATATGATTAGTACAAAGGAGTGGGCTTCAAGACTCTGGAAACTCAACTTTGCTATGATGACTTGCTGTATGAAGACTGCAAGTTGGTTATCTTGTGTCTCATTTTTCTCATTTGCAAATTGGGAATGGTGACAGGCATGTTAGATCTTATACAAACAGGCATGTTAAAGTTATAACAGCAATTTCCTTTGAAGACCTTAATTTATGAACACCTTTTCCAGTGATCTTTCCTCTCAGCTAGCATCAGTGCTAACTCCATTTTTCATTTAAAAGGAATTAGTTTTTGAGGATAACTGTAGTTAATTATGATTGCTGTAAAATGTACATTGTACTCTTCTGTGGCCATCTAAGAAAAAAATGCAGTAATTGAGACCTCAAATTCAACATTGATACCATTCTTAGCAATACTTCAAATTACTAGAAAAGTGATTTTCATTGTAATTTGTATATCCAGGTGCAGGTAAAATTGTAGAAATGATGGGCTGCTTGCCATAGCAAATGTATTGCTTTAATTCGGAATATTTCAGAAATGTAATTCTTGATTTTTTGGAAGAAGAAGCTGTAAAATAAGTTTTATAATGTAGAATTATGTTAGTTCCCTCCTCAATTCGGGATCAGAGTTTGGATTTGAAGTCCAAATCACAAACACTTTAACTCTTGGAAAAATGGTGTTAGTATTTGAGAGTCTGATTCTGCCTGAATCAGTGATTAGAAAGAACTGGGAAGAATGCTTTGCCAATGACTTTCAAAATAACTTCCTAAAGAACTGTGAAGCAGGGACTACTGGATTCTCATCTAAATTCTGTATTCTTTTTCCATTCATCTGTGTGCTCTCCTCACCCATTTCTGTGCTTTTACATATTCCATTTTGTGCCCCTGAACAAGCCCTTTGCCTCTGTATTCTCTACCTCAAATGCCCACTTTTCCTCTTTTTCGTGTACGTTCCTGTATTGTTTCTGCCTCCCCACACTGAATGCATACGGAAACTAGAAAGCCCTGGAGAAAGTCTTCGTTCTTCTGTATTTTTTCTTTTTATTCTTTCTTGTCAAGTTTAATGTGCAAGTAACTTCCACCAATTAAAAGGGGAGAAGGAATAAAATGAATGAGAAGGTCTTTTTCAGACTTTATGTTCCTACGTGAAGCTACAAATTTGTTTTGTAAATATAACACAGTAAGAGATCAACTAGAGAAAGGTCTGTGTATTTGTAAATCTCTGTGAGTGAAAACACTGGAGTTTGTGCCACATCCTAACAACCTATTGTGTAGCATTCAGGGGGGAGAGAAGGACAAAACTGATGGTTTTATGCATCTGGAGAAGATGACATAAGATTGGTGTCAGGAGCATCTTTGAGAGTTGGTAGTTGACCTCATTATTGGGTTTCAAAACCTGGGCAAGCTGCAATTGTTAAACAATAGTTGTAAAATTTATTTTAGTATGTTTCTTCCTTACATCATCTTAAAAGGCAAACTATTTTAGCTGAAACTGGTAAAGAAAATCAGATCTAGAAAATTTCATTCTATGTAACAAAAAAATGACATTTATAAGCAATTGAAAACAACATCTTTTACTTGAAAATTCAAACAATATGAACACCATTTATTTTTAGGTCTTGCACAATAATTGACGATAGTTGACAAAAGCCTTGAAATGGCTCTCTCTTGTATTGTTGAAAAGATGTAGCTGTATATGAAGATTCTGAGAACAGACTTACTGTACCAAAGATCATCAAAGAAATTGGAGAACCTCGGAATTATGGTTTGACAGATGAAGAAAAGGAGGCTTTGGAACGCCAAGCAGCTGAGGAACGCCTTGTCAAAGAAGCTCAAGAAAAAGCTGAACAAGAGCGTAAAGAAGCTAAGGAAAGGGAAGAAAGAATGGCAAGATGGGAAGAGTGGGTAGGTTAATACATATGTTTGGGAAAATGTTATTATTTATGTGTTTTAGATGGCTTCAAGTAATCTGTTATGTAAATATGCTTGGGAAGTGTGGCATAAATTCTATCGTTTGTTATATCACACTTTAGGTCTGGGTTAGGCTATCTTCACAGTGCATTTTGAAGCCGATCTTATGGAATATAATGTCTTTTTTATTACAGACATAGCATTCTTTTGCATTTTGGTATAAGCATGTCTTTAAAATGCTTTTATAGTACTCTTGTTTCTGCTGTGCTGCAGCTCTTCTATTTTACCAGTTCTTAATATCTACCACAATCAATGGGGATTTTCCTTACCAAGTCTAATAAGACTTTTGCATTTTCCTCATTTTACTTCTAAGCACCTAAGTCTTAATTATCAAACTAGATTTTTAACTCAACACTGACCCAGTCTTCAGCCTACATTGCAGAAAGGTTTCTGAGTCTGCAAGAATGTGTGTGAGAGCTGAGTACTCAGTTCGGTAAGGACTACCTGATCCAGTCTGAAGGATGGTTTTTGTTTGCTAATAATCTAATAAGTACTTGGTATTTAGGCTACCTGACCCCAGAAGATTTGCACGTGATGCTTTTTCCTTATTTACTTTGTCACACCCAAGTACATTTTAGTTAAATGACCTGAAATGCATACTGTAAGAATGTTCCCGTTCACACCCAAAGTCAGGCCGTTTCGCCAGAAGGCGAGTCTATTGTCTGCTTTTAGAGCTATTTAAAAACAAACTGATCATTCCACAGAGAGGTCCTTTTCTTATATTTGAATGCCCATACACATCTATGGGGTCATAATATGCTGAAATTACTGACTTTTAAAGAAGCTTTTACATTCCTCTGATGATGGCTTGTAAATAAGGGTTTTTTAATCTCTGATTATTTACAGCTTCATTCAACATTACATAGCATCTTGTACCCTGTAAAATTCGTAAGGATAGTTAACATATTTTAGCTAGATTCAATCCAAGCCATCTACCTTTAAAAGTGCAAACTGTGCATTAATCAAAGCTGAACTAGGTGTTTAAATAAAACATGTGCTTAAGGTTATCCTTTAAAATAGGCAGATGCTCAGGAAATCTAAGCAACTGTTCATTTGCCCTTGACACTGTAGATTAGCTGCTGTCTCTGAGTAGTGGCCAAAGACCACTTGCAAGATTTATTCAATAGCACTCCTGGATTGAGTGAATAAGGTAAAAATTGGTATATCTGTTTTATCTGAACATTGCTTTTGTGTTATGCCTTGAGTATAGAAAAGCAGTCTTCAGAGTATCATCTGTTTGCTGTATTTATACATTACTCAGGCTACTGATGAATAAAATGAGTGAAGAGAGGACAATGAAAATGAGTTGGAGTAATCTTCTGGCTAAAGCTGCTGCAAGTATGCATGCTACTTAGTGCTATTGAATGGAAGGAAGAAAAGCTTCCAGCAGCTTTATTTCGTCATCCCTCTAACGTTTTGAGTGTAAAAATTGCATTTGATTTAACCTGAATTTGGAAATAAATTTAGCTGGCAGAAACAGATGTAATTCACAGTGGTTTTAGTCTATTTGACTCTCAAGCCCCTCAAAAACATCAATGAAATAAGACTAAAACAAACCAAGGAAACCAAAGAGAAACAAATAAACCCAACACAATTTAAAAATTAAAACTTTTGAAAGCCAGGGCTCTCTACTGAGTAAAAATACTCTCCCTCCAGTTCAAAGAAGCCTCAAGAAACCACCTGCGTTTGCAATAGCACTAATTTTTGAAGTGCTACAGTGTATTTCAATCATTTTGCCAAATACCTTATGGAAACAGGACCACTGGAAGATTTGAGAATAAACCTCCTTTTAGGTGTTAAAGAAGAAAAATAAAATCATTTTGTGAGGAGATTATGTTAGTCCTTATCATGTTCAATTCTTTGTCCTGAGTGAGGTGTGTGCTCTAAATTTAATAAGCAGTTAATAATTTTTCCTGTCAACTTGTTTGTTAAAGTTCTGTCCACAGCTTCTAACATTATTTTTTTTCCTCTAGGCCAGCACTATTATTTAGCCAAATGCTATTTGATAGATGTTATAAACATAATTATTTATTATTTTATTTTTTTCTTTCTTACTTGTAGAATAAACAGCAGGAGGAAGTGAAGAAACAAGAACAAGAGTTATTGGAAGCCCAGTCTGTTCCACTACGAAACTATTTAATGAAGAACGTCATGCCAACACTTATGCAAGGGATAAATGAATGCTGTAGGATCAGGCCAGATGATCCAGTCAATTTTCTGGTAAGGTGATTATGTTTTGTTTCTTAAATATTTTTTAATACTTATATAGACCTAAAGAATATCTGTCAATGAAATGACTTAAATTTCCTCCCCACTTTCAAGATAGCAACTAATTAATGATTGGAATCTGCAATTCTAGTGAATAGCAATTATAGTGAAAATTAAAAGCCAGAAACTTCTCTTTATGGGATCAGTTGATACTGTGTATCAAGGGCAGTATCCAGTGTAGTTCAGCAGCAACAGGACAAAAATCACTACCAGGATCAGTTTCCCCTTGGCATGTGCACTCTGCACATCTTATATACCCTGACAATTCTGCTGTGCCACAGAGGACTACAAGTTAAAGAACTTTTTTACATTAGGCTTTCATTTCCATTAGATTGATTTGTGCCAATGAACCTATTATGATATCTGATAGCTGGAATTAGGTGCCTCAAAAGAAAGTACACAAACAAAGAAATCCCTGGGCAATTACACCCTTACAATCTAGACTCCCCATCCCTCACGGGACCAGGAGCTCTGTGAGGGTCTGAGATCTGGTTGCCCTTCATCGGTTTGCTGTCTGTTGCCAAGGAGTTGCTAATGGGTCACCTCCACACCCTCTTAGGTCGGTTTCAGTGGGTTTTTGGTTGGTTCTGCTTGTTACAACAATGTGGTTGTTACGGTTCACATACCATGATCTATGGGCTGTCCACTCCAGCTATTAATTTCTAAGTAATGTTTAAGCTGCAGCTTTGTCTATTCTATTATTAATGTTCAGATTGTTAGTGCCAGGTTTCACTGTAATCCATCTTTGACTTAAAAAACATAACCATATGGTGCAGATAAAGTTCAACCTGTGGCCTAAAAATTCTAGCTACTTATGTCTACTTTCAAATGATACAAAATTTTTAACCCTTCAGAAAGCAGGACATTACTCTCCCCCCCCCAAACCAGGCACAACTGAACACATGGTTTTAATGATAAAAGCAAGGTCTTTGGTAATTCCCTTCACAGTACAAACACAAATAAAGAAGAAAATCCTGTAGGACATTCATAGACTAATTCCAGTTGCAAATGACCTCAGGACGATATCCAGCTCAATTTTTGGTGGAAAGCAGGGTCAGCATCGCATTCAGACAGGAATCCAGGTGCTTTAACGTTATTGCTGTGCTGCTGTTCTGCCTGCACATCCTAACCAAGCTGTTCAAAGGCTGAAACAGAGCATTTTATTAATCAAGCAAAAGCTTGAAATGAAAGCAATGGTGTTACAATCCCACTTCAGGCACTAAGGAACATTGTCTTGGTTTAACCTTTTTGCCTACTGGTGAGTGACAACTACCTGTAGCTGTAGGAGTATGAGATCTTCCCTAATAACTGCATAACTTTTAAAGATCAGTATCAGCGGGTCCAGAAATCAGGTTCTAGGGTAGTCCCTAGACGTTTCCACGGAGTGACAAAAACTGTTATAAATGGCTCACTTTCTTCTCTTGCCCACGATAGAAACAGGGTAACTGCTATGAAGAGGGAGAGCGAGGTCGGTGGAATTTTGGATAGTATTTGGGGGAAAGAGATTTCTCTGACATAGAGACATTTTCTGCCATAAGTTACATTTAGGGCCATTTAATACATTCTGCAGTTTTGTTTAAAGCAATGTTATCCACTATATCTCTGTTATTTTGCATATATTTTGAAGTTGGAGATGTGAAAATAATTTTAATTTTGAAACTCTTCTGTTTATAGGCAGAATATCTCTTCAAGAACAGTCCTGATATCGACTGGAATAAACATTAAATCCTAGCAGCAATAGGAATTGTGAAACAAAATGGGAGAAAATTCCTAATACATTTTAGATAAAAATACTTAGTTTCTGATGTTTTTTTTTTTTAGGCTTATTATGTAATCTTTGTTTTTATTTCTCATACCTTATTACTATTTTGTACTGGGTTTTTAATACTCTTCCACAGCATTTCCATTTGCTGCATGCATTGATTGATACATTTATACGTCTGTATTTCAAATGTCTACAGGAAACTACAAAGCATAAGAATTCCATTCTCTTTGCAAAATCTTCTTCCCGGATGTATTTTCAGCTACACATTCTATTTAAACAATATATTATTTTCATAATCCTTAGTGAATATAGGCAGCTAGCCTGAGAAAAACTTTTATCAAAAAAAAAAAAAAAGTGTTTCTACTGAAAAAGGAAATAAATAGAAGCAGCGAGCTCTCTTATTCCCCCTCCTGGCTACCAAGAGGCAAAAAGTCACACAATACAGTCTTCTTGTGCTGCACTGAAGACTGAGTAGTAAACAGTTTCCCAGCATAGTTATATCATAAAACCTGTGATTTACTTTGGTATCAAACACATGGCTGTAGATCTCATTTAATAATCTTCAGCATTCAACGCTCGATACATGTGTTTTAGAGAGTCTTGAAGAATCTAGACTTTCCAGCACATTGCTGTCCTTCTCAATTTTGTTGACTTCATCCAGCTCTCACAGGAACCATATCTATGCTGACTGAGCTGAAACTGATTGCATAGTTGGTGTAAAACAAACACAGGATTTTGTCAAAACAGAAGGCAAAGACTCTTTGTGCAAAAGGAGGGGGGAAAAAAAGAGGAAGAGCTGAAAGAACAGTGATATAGAAACATTTTACAGCTATTTTGTCTGTAACTTTGAGTATCAGAATTTTAGATGTGTTAGTGCCCAATGTTTTTATTCAGACATATTAGTGTTTTATTGAGTATCTTATTTCATCTGTTTTCACACAGTCACACAGACAAGCCGGGAATAGAGTTCAGAACCATCCTCTCGTACTCTAAAGAAACATGTATTTTTGTGAATTGTATGTCCTATATAGTGTCAGCCCACGTTACCATTTATCCTGTGAGGCAGTTGAAGACGAAATAACCAGTAGCTTTAGACAATTATTTCGTTTGAAAGTACTATTTTTCAGAATAAAGATGAAACCTGAACACTCAAAAAGAGAGGGTAAACCAGGTCTTCTCTAGAGTTACTGTAATGCATTTACTTTTCTAAGAATAAAGTTTAGAGCTGATCTATAAAGAGCGTGACTTTATTTTTTAATATTCTGCAAGTTTATGCAGACTACTCCAAGCAGCTGTTTCGAAAACAACTCTTAGAGAGGACACGTTTACTTTGCGCATGGCACGAACGCATAGCGAGCCCGACGCGGGTCGCCAGAGCCACGCACGGGGCTGCGTTTGAACAAGTCCGCTCCGCGCCCGCAGCGGGCCGAGCCCGGAGCGCCGGGGCGGCTACCGGGGGCTCCGGGCTGCCGGGGCCTGCCCTGCCCGTCCGTCCCACC
>VZTG01005027.1:3069788-3144559 GCA_013397845.1 Melanocharis versteri | reverse complement strand
CCCGGGCCCTTCCTGCCGGGGCTCGGGCCCTTCCCCCCTCGCGGTCCCCTCGGCCCGGGCGCTTCCGCTGCCGCAGTGTGCGGCCCTGGTGCCGCTGCCCGCGCCTCCGGGAGCTCCGCGCTGTCCTTTCCGCCCCCCATCGCCGTGAGCCCCGGAGGAGATGGTGATGTGGCTTTTGCGTTGTTGTCGCCGCCTCTGCGACCTCGCAGCGGCAACGTGCGGGACGGGGCGGACGCGTGCGGCGGCCTCCGCTCCCCGCTGCTGGGTCAGGGCGCACGAAGGGGCGAGACCCGCGTGTTTGTCCCTTCCTCGCCCTGGGCGCTAAGGGTGCAGCGCTTTTTCCGCCAAGAGCCCCGGCGAAGTCTCTGTCCCGGTGATCACGCGGGCAGTTTTTCCCGTTCCGGGGGCCGGAGACCCTGGGCCGCCGGTTCCCGTGGGCGCCCCGAGCGCAGCGCGCTGCCCTTGGAGCCCCCCGCTGCCGGTGGCTCCGGGCAGCGCCCCCGGCCGGCAGAGCGGGCTGCGGGTCCGTGTGTCCCCCGCCCGCCGCCGGCAGTCCGGGGCGCTTGTGCGTTGGACGTGCCGTGCCGTGACCCTGCTGGCAGTCAGGAATAACGAAGTCTGACCTTATTCATCCCAGTTTGTTCGCCGATTTCTTTCACCCCACCCCTGGCGTTTTTTTTTCGCTTCCTTTTTTTTATTTTTTTTTTTTTTTTCCCATCGCTGACGTTTTTACGATTCCTGATTGAGACGACAAAACTTGCAGCTCCTCAGTTCTGAAGTTCGTAGTCTTAGTATTTTATTACGTTACACAAATCGAGGGAAACAATGATGTGTAGGTGATCAGGTGACTTTTCAGAATAAGGCATATTTATATATTTTGTTCGGTTGGTCTGTTTGTTTGAGGTTTTTTGTTTATGTGTTTTTTTATTTGAAGGAGAACTATAAATAATTTGTGATTATACACTCTTTTCTTCACTGTTATAATTTGGGATTATTCACTGTGGTTTTAAATATGTCAACTTTTAAATGGAGAATAGCCAAGGTTGTCTGTTGTGGTTGTTTAATTCAGTCTGAAGTACTGCAAAGTTAGTCATGGGGTAGATAACATGATAGAAAGTTATCTGAAAGGGTTTGTGGCAGGGAAAGGATCAGTGGGTGAATGCAGGAAGGAAAATGGTTGTGCCAAGTAGGTTCTAATGCTTGTATAACGAAGCGCCAATGTCCTTACAGATAAGTTTTGCACACGTTCATTATGGCAATGAAAAGTTACCAGAAGTCAGCTTTGAAGTTGGCTAGGCTTTTCAGCCTCAGGAAAATGGGAGGGTGTTTATTCTGCTTGCTTTCATTCTTAGTTTATTTTGTTGTGACTACATAAATTCCAAATGCTTAGTAACAACATTTAAAAGTTTGGGCTACTTTTATGAGTTGTAATAATAGCGACCTTCAACTTTGAAAAGTTTGGAATGATTTGATAATTTCTCTTGATGTAGGTGTCTATGATACTTTAACTAAAAACTCTTAAATACCAGTACATAGTTACAATTGCACCAAGATATTGCTATTTTCAGTGTAAACGTTACTTGGCAACTTAATTAGTACAGGAGGTTTATTGTAGTTAGCAAAAATGAAGCTTTCTCAGTTTATGCATTTGTTCTGTCATTTGTATATTTGACATTATTGACTTGGTATCATTCAGTCAAGACTTTAAAGTGAGTATTACAATGCCAGTAAGTAGAAATGCTGGTAATGCTAATTCTTGAGTTTGTGGAGTGATACCTCGGACTTTAGAGGAAAGAAGGAGGCAGCTTGGGAAGATTTTTCCTCTGTAATTCTTTCCAGTTGATTCTGTCTTCTGGATGATAATCTTTTTGAGTGAAAGTGGAACAGCCTTATGTTACTGCCAAACTTTCAAACTTTCATGGTGACAAAATCTTCCTTTTTTTTTTTTTTTTTTTTTTTTTTTTTCGGCCTGACCTTTCAATATGTCATTCAAACTTTGTTTTCAATCCCGATGTTTACAATTGACAGGCCTTGTCAAAACTGATCTCCCATACAACCGGAGACTGTCATTATTCTTGACCCGGAAGTTCCGGGTTCTCCAGAGCTGGACACCAGTGTTCGTATTGCGCTGTGTGTGTTCATATTTTGCGTATTAACAGTATGGTACAAAAGCATGAAACCAAGCAAATTCTTTCTGTTACATGGTACATCAGTAGTAAGACTTATGCTGATATCTGGCATTTGTAGAAGCCTTTAGTATTTTTTTAAACATTAAAATTTATCCTAGAAACTTATGTGACTTTTTGTTAAAATTCTCACGTGGGAAGCGCTAGCAGCTGTATAAGGAAGAAGTCTTTAACAAAAAAGCTGGTTAGAAACAAAGATGACTACTTCCCCTGTCATAAAGATATATTTTAGTGCACGGTTAGGTACAGAATGTTCCTGTGCGTTATCTCAAACATAAGATGCCAGGGAAGAATGAAGCTCATTAAGCTGTTCATGTGTTTTGGTTGGGTCTGGGGCTTATGCAGGAAGGCTACTGACTCAGTGAAGCTGGAGCTATGTTTATGTGAGTGGCGATGTAGCCTTTTCGTGTAACCTGGGCCTTTCTAACCCTCCAAATAGAGAAAACGTGAGTCTGTTTCTTGGTAAGCTACTGAACGTCTGTGTCTGCTGAATTCATGGCAAAACACTTTTGATATGTTTTGTTTCTTTCTGTAAACAGAAGTGGAAAAGTGCACTGAGTCATATACATAAACATTTAAAAGTGCCATAAGATCTATAAATTTTAAGTATTATTAGTATTGGTAACTTCTGTATTAAAGTTTTGGAATGTTATTAAGAATTATTCTTTCCAGTGGACAGTCTAGCCGATTCTGAAGCAAGACTTTCCATTTTTTCTTTCACTGAACTTTGCTGTAGACGTAGACAAAGTCATTGTTTTCTTCACTTTTAATTAGAGACTGTCAACTTACATGCCCGAAGTACAGCACTGTATTTAAAATGGCTTGTGCTGATTGGGAATGGATAAATAGTGTGTTTCTGAACAGAGAGAGTTGAGAATTTTATAGGCTGTTAGGAAAGGAATTAAATTATTCTTAACTTTGCAAAGCACCGGACTGACTTCAGAAGAATAGTTGCCATGACATAACATGATAGCTTTCTTAATTGAGAAACAAGTAGTATAAAAATCTGCTCTGAGGATTAATTTGTTAGATGGCAAGGATATGTGGTTTTGCAATAGCTTTCAGTCTTCCAGTATCACTCTAAAAAAGGACTGAGTTTATACCTGTTAATATAGAGGTGCTGCACAGAACTTGGAAACTCAGTTATTTTGGGCTGAGCAGATTTCACCACTGAGACAAATTAATCTCTTAACAGTGAAACGCTTTGTGGGATTCTGAGTTCTTGGTTTATACTCCCTGTTATCTTTTGATTCAGCCTTACTGAATTTATTCAATTGCTCTTGAGTTTTTTGTCTCCAGCATAGCAATAAAAATAATTTTTGGTTCAACTGCTGCCTGTGCAGTTCATTAGCACTTTCTTTTCTTTAAACTCGAGAAACTTCTCCTTCAACTTTGTTAGTAAGAATATTGTGGATGGATTTATGTTTGCACATGCTGCCTCCCCTATTCTTCTGTTCAAACAGAAGAGCCAGAGAGCTCGGGAGAGAGTCCAAGGTTAACAGAATGTGTATGAATAGTCTTCCCTTTGCCATAGGTGAGTCTCTTCTGTAGCCCTGTTAACTGCTGTTGCTCCAGTGGCTGTGTTCAAATCAGTTTTATGTGTGTTGAACAACTCATACTGACAGCTGAAGACTGAATTCATGGTCTGAATAGTCCAGTGGTATTCTGGTAGATACTGAAACTTTCATTCAGGAGGGACAGCTGTATTCTCTTAACCATTTAAAACATATGTTCCTCAGTAAGTGATTTGCACAGACTTCGTTGATGTTTCCTGCCTAGATTTTTGAAACTTCGTGAGGAGTGGTGGTGTTAGCATTAAGCTAGAAACTTCAGTCTAAATTGCCAGTCACTCATTGTTGAAGGATACTTAAAAAGAAGCCAAACACCCCTCAGCGGAGTTTCTCTGAATCTGGACACAGTGGAGCTTGAGCTTCATAAATTTAGCTCCAGCTGGTTAACCAGGTGGTGTGATGACCAGTATTGTTTCAGGAATCTGACTTGGGTGTCTTACATCAGCAAATAAGAAGGAATTAATTTTGCTGAGGTAATTGGTAGAGGCAAATAGAGAAGTGAGGATAATCATTGAGAATCCTTAAGTTGTGTGCTTTGTCTTAGTATTTGGATGGGTTTGAAACTTAGGGGGATTTAAATTGTTACAATTTGTTCAATATTATGCTATGTATTTTTAATATTTCAGTTGTTTGTATTGTCTTTTATTTTTGTGAAGTTTCCCAAGTTTCAGGAGCATGATGTTTAGATAGTGTGGTGCTGATCATAACTGTATTTTGTTTGTGATAAGAACTGTAAAATCTTGACATAAATAGCACTAAAAATAATACTATTAGAATGGACATGGAATGGACATGGGAGAGAAGAGGAACAAGTGCTTAGACAGGTTTTCATGTGGGGTTAAGAGTTGGGTTAAATACAGAGCACATCTGAAAAAGAAGTCCATGACAAGATTGTTGTTTTTTTCTGACGATGGAGAAAGGTTCTAGTGTTGTAAAAGCAAACAATAGTACCGAACTTGGAATTAGTATCCAAGTCTTAGTTATATATGGGACAGTGTTACATAGGTATGGCTGTATTTGCTCTATGTTCAGTTTACATGGACCTGTTCAGGCTATCACCTGATCTTCAAAAGATGCATTGTAACCCCTCCTCTACCTTAGAGCAACTTATAGTCACTTCCGTTTAAAGGAGTTTAGAGTTGTATGCTCCGGAAACTGTAAAGCTTCTTACAAGCTTTATTTGGTTTTTTTTCCTTCCGCTTCTGCACTCTGTTTAAAATGGGTTTTAGCAGTGACCATATAGCCAAGGTCTGTTCTTTTAGTTTGGTGGTTGCTGGTAACAGTATAAAAAGATATTCCTACCCAAACTTTGGGTTCTGAGGAAAAAGTTGTTTGGCTGCGCTGCTTTCAGCTTACCACAGACTAGAGCCTTGTGTCTGTGTTTTTATATGGGGAAAAAAGATGTGCATTTCTTACTGATGAAATTAATATTTGAGTATGAAATACATAACACTCTAGAATTAATCCACTGTAGCTGTTGCCCAGTTTGCACATGGTAAATTGGCAGTTTATGTTCTTCAAAAATTCTGGTTAAACCAGAGCTACAACAATAGCATGTTAAATTTAAATCTACATCATTTTCTGTAACTTGATTTTATATTTGTGCATTAGACAGGTAGCTCATGGTCATGTCAGAGTGGTAAGATGATCTTCATGTTTATATGTGGTTGACAAGAAACAAACCCCAAAGCCCCAAACTGTATCTTAATTTTCTTTGTGATCTTAAAAAGAAAAGCTTAGGGGTTTTGTTTGTTTGTTGGTTTGATTTGTTTGTTTGGATATTTTGTTTGGTTTTTTCCTTTTTTAAGAAAAAAACCCCAAACAAGCCCTAAACATGCTTTCAGATTTTCAGTTGTGTCAGACCCTGATATGGTCTGCCAAATCTGTCTGTGCTGTTGTCAAGAGTGAGTAGCTGATATGGAACTTCCAGTTACTGTTTATTACTCTGCTTTTTGTTAATGTTTAACTTTAGTAAATACCAGATGTGACATACCATCAAGGTATTGACTCCCCAACAAGGCCTTAACATCTCTAATCCTCTTTAGGGTAGAAGGTTAGCACTGATACTTCCCTGGCTTTTCACTTTTCCTTTTGAATAAATTTGTTGAGTTTAAGCTCTTCTCTGGACATGTCACAAGCAAAAGCTAAAATGTCCATATGCCCATATGTGACTAAGAGGGAAGATATTGGAGTATGAGTACGATCGTCATGGTTTTAGGAAAAAAGTAGGAGTCTAGGAGCATTTATCAGTAGCATTTTCTGGCTAGAATGTAATGTGTAAATACAGCATTAAAGTTGGGCAAATGAGCACGTAAAGTTTATTTCTCAGAGATAATTTACTTTTATTTTAAAAAGCAGGTAGGAAATGCTTTACCTGGAGTTTCTTCTTTTTATGGTAGGTAGGAGGCAGGGAGAGGATATACCTTTACTTGTTTTTTTTATATTAACTTTCATGCTGCCTTTTAAATGAATAGATGACCTAGGAGAAGTTACTTTTTTCTGTCCTTCATTAAGTTTAACAAACCTTCTTGCCATACCATTTTTTCTTTAATTTTCCAAAGGAAATTTTTTCATATCCTTTGTTGTGCTACAGAAACCTTGGACTAGAGTTAACTTAGCAGTTGTAAACCGCAGAGCTTCAATTTGAATGTTTTTATCTGGAAATAACCTATATTCTCTTCAGGGTTAATGTGTATTAAACTGAAAGCTTCATCCTGTCTTCTGCAGCTGAAAATACTTACTAACTCCTCAACCCTCAAAAAGAGGTGAAACACTTTTGTTGGGAAGGTCCTGTGCTGTTGACAACATGGTTATTTCATTATTATAAAAGTAAATGTAGGAGCTGTAGCTGGCTTTATGTAGCAATTCCCAAAGATGTGTATCTGGTGATCGATTTAATTGGCTGTTTGAAGCTGCGTTCTAGCGAGCAGTTTCAAAGCTTGTTTGTGCCCTGTGGCCGTGCCCGGGTGGTTCTGTAGGGGTTGGAGGAGCCCTGGTTTAAGTCATGGCAGTGTGGGGTTTTGAAGGCAGAGCTGCACATTGCACTGCCAGGGCTGTGTGTAAACCAGACTTGGGAAGAGACCTGATGTTTGGCTGGGGTTTATGTTCTGTAATTTTATAGACAAGGTAAAGGATTATCTTTAAGCTGGTAGTTCTTGAATTTGTGAATCGTGGTCCTTACAAGTGGGGGGAATACAGAGGCCTCTGTCAGCATTGCTGATTCAGGAATCAGCTTCACAGAATCTGGTTTTGAGTGACATTGAGTATTTTTTGAAATCTACTAACAGCATCTGGCAGCCTGTGTTTTGCCAGCCCTTTTAACGAAGTCTAATATCTGTTGAATTGGATTCAGTTTCTTGCTGTGAATGGGTGAAAATTACAGTTAGACCATCAGGAAATGGTTACACAAAGCTAAAATATTGATTGTTTTGTATTACTGCTTTAAAAAAACCTGTAAAAGTAAACTGAAAAATCTTAAATTAAAGAGCATATTTATTTTTTCAAATTAGCTGCTGGGAAAAGGGGAGAATATATAGTTCAAACAATTTGCTTTGTGATATAAGCTAAAATATTCAAAATATCCAAAATATGTTTATATATTGGCACTTTGTTTTCTGACTGCTTTTTTTAGAGGCAGTTAAGTGGCTGAAGCTACTACTTGTGTTGACATTCCTAAAGTTGTTTTTTTTTAGAGAGGAAAAAAAAGTTTTAGGGGCTCCCTTTATCCTTAATTTGAATTACTGTTTTATGTAATTCATCCGAACAACTTTTTTAAAAAATGTTTTTGTTGACACCTAAAGTCCTAAGGTCTATATGATTTGTTCAACTGCTACAAGATTCCTCATTAGTTTATTAAAACCTCATAGCTAAAGGAGACAGTATAAAATAATTTTCCCAGACATTGCCCCAGTCCCCATGATCGCTTGAAGGTTAATTTTTTTTTAATGTACACTTTTAAATATTTTTTTCCTCATGTGCCTTTTTTTTTTTTTTTTGCTAATGAGCAAAGGGACTGATGTGCTCGAACTTGCATTGTGACTAAATTTTTGGTTACAAACAAATTATAGTAGTTAGGATGATTGTAAAATGGGTTTAATTTGTGGAAAATTATATAATGTTTTGTGGATTCTCATCAATTTTCAGTTTAGGTGTTCTTTTTTTAGTACTTAGTCTTTATGGAAATGAGGAATGAAATATTGAGATGATGATGACAAATAATGGAGTAAATTTGAAGTCATACTGTAGTTTATCCACATGTAACAGGTAGTTAGCCTTATGAAAATATTTTTCATTTTCTATGATAGAAATAGTATGAAATAGGTATAAACATTCAGGACTGATACCACAGCAGTATACCAAGGAATGTTATGTCTGCCAAGAGTGAGATTTTCCCTTTTGCTATCAGCTTGACTTTTTGACATGGAGGGTTCTCTTTACTTCAGACTTAATGAAAGTGAAGGAGCCCAAAATGATGATATAGCTTTTGCCCTAGTAGAATGAAAAATATAATTAAGCGGAAAAAAGTTAATACATATTAAGAGTTGGTGAAAGGTAATTCTGTTGGTGTCCTTAGTAGGACATATTTAACACAGAGTGATTTGGGATGTAAATGCTAACACTAGGCTTAACTTTTTTTTCCTTAGTATGTATTTCTTGTCTGCTACTCTGATGAGAAAAAAGAAATAATTTTTTTTGTTTTGTTTCTGTCAGTAACTTTATCTAATTGCCTTTATTAGTCCCGTTACAACCCAGGGATCACAAACACAGCAACTACAGAGGCATTATGGCATTACCTCACCTATCAGTTTAGCTGCCCCCAAGGAGTTTGACTGCATGCTTACCCAGAAATTAATCGAAACCCTAAAACCTTATGGCGTATTTGAAGAGGAAGAAGAGCTGCAGCGCAGGTGAGTGAACACTCCATTTTGTGTCCTGTCACGAGGTTCATGTGTGACTATTGAACCCCTAGTGTGTTTGTGTTCTTTCAAATGCTTTCTTAAAAGCCTAGTGGAATTGTAAGCGTAATTTTTCTCAATTAGGAGGAATACCTCAAAACACAGAGAGGAATTAAAATGGCCTTTACATTTCAGAGGCTGGTTTGTGTTTATTCCCCTTCATCACTACTTTATTGTAATGGACCTCATACTTTTTTTTTTCCTTCTTAAGCTTTCTAGAGGTTTTTTTTCCTCTCAGTACTGCTTATTGCTGTTCTTTCAGGTGCATGTATTGTATGAATTAAAGTTTTATTTTGAAAATGAGTTGAATTCATGTGCATATGCCTTGCATGCTTGCATTTTTTTTTTTGGGCTTAAATCTCTTGAATGTCACTAAGGGGGTGAAAATAGTGGGACTGTTGTAAGAGTAACTTTCTTTCAGTGTATATATATATATAACAAGATCTCTAATTAGATCTGTAATGTTACTCAAGTTGACTTGGCTGTGATCATCATTACATGGTTTTAAAAAATTCTACTAGTTTTGTCTAAGTTTGTAACCCATCATTTTGCTGTTTTATTAATAGGATTCTAATTTTGGGAAAACTAAATAACTTGGTAAAGGAATGGATACGGGAAATCAGTGAAAGCAAGGTATGGATGTATTTTACATGGAGTTGCCAATACTGTGATTCTAAGACTGCTGTAGGAAGATTGTTCCAAAATACATTCCTGTTCTAAACAGGATGAACCTTAGATTTGGGGATCAAAAGAAATACTATCTTTGTGTAATTTCTTTTGTTTAGAAGCAGCATTTCCCCTTTATAGTAGAACCCTGTTAAAGAAAGAAACTGATAGATGTAACTTGACTTTTTCTCAAAATTCACGTGAAACAGTGCTAGATCTTAAAATGTACTTCCTGCATCTTTGTGGTCTGTGGTCTTTTTCTTTAATGTCAATCCTGTAATGTTACTTTTGTAGACTCATAATGCTGAAAGTGTTTTTGCCAGGTTATAGTAATTCCTGCCCCCACACATCTTTTTTGAATGGTTATAGACTTGCATGATTATATTTTTTTTTTTTAGAGTAAACCCCTAATTTTTTAAGCTATTTTGCTTTGTGTGTATTTGGGATTGTATTTTTTCTGTACACTTTCCTTATGCATTGAGAATTTATATATGAACAAGATTATGGGTAGGGACAGCCCTGCTATGTGTGTCTTGATCCTTGAAAACAAAATAGTGAGAATATCATGACCGGTGTAAGATTGAAAGCCACTTAAGTTAATCTCATATACATTGCAAAGTAGAAGTTTTGATTTATTTTATCTCCTGCTGGGTAACCATTCATGTAGGGTTTCAGATTGTAGCATTACATCCTGTTATGAAAGGATAGCCCCTTTTGGCCCCTGTACTGTGGATTCAACAGTTCTTTAAAGATTGGGAACTTCGTTAGATGTACCTAAACAATTTAAACATAAAATAAATACCTTTCCCAAACTCAAAATTTTATTAAAGGCTGCAATACGGGTGTCTCTGAAAGTAATGTAATAAACACTGATAGAGCAGACTGTGTTTTGTGTTGCTCTAAATTTGAATCCATCATCAATTTCTGTGTCAGTCTAAAATGCCCGAGTGGTAAGCAAAATGTATGATCTCTGTAATATTATCAAGCTGTTGCATATAAAGTGTAGGATTGGTACGACAATTGACAGGTTTGAGGCGGTAATGTGTAACATAGTTGAAATGTAACGAATTATCCAAGTGGCAAACATATCTCAGTCTTTTCTGTAAATACTGAGATTATTTCAGTAATTCTACAGCATACATTTCTTGCAATATTTTTGCTCTTGTTTGAAAATAAATTGTTTGTGTTGTTATAACTTGTTATGGTAAAATAACCAATTTTTTTGCTCCATTTAGAATCTTCCACAATCTGTAATAGAAAACGTTGGAGGAAAAATTTTTACATTTGGATCCTACAGATTAGGGGTTCATACAAAAGGTAACATTTACTTTTGTGATAAAAATCCATGTGTTTGAGCTAATGGTTGATCTTGTATTTTGAGGTGGTGTTAGATTTCTTAATTTTTTTGATTAACCATCTCTAGTCTTCATTCAAATAAAATGAATATATGCCTATATTATGTTTTCATCATGGATTGAGAAACAGTCAAAAAAGTTGAAAACTATTTAAAGACAGAGGAAGTTGTATACTTGAATTTTCATGTTTTGTTCTTTGAAAATTAAAAGTGTTCCACAATTGAAGCAAGAGTGTATGTGTGTGTTCTGTATGTTTAATGGCAATGGATTTTTTTTCGTTTATTTGACTTAGTATTACAGAAAAAACCATTTCGCATGATGAGAAACTAAATTTTCCTGCATAATTATTAATAAAAATAAGTCTATTGCTGGCGTTCCAAGCATGTGAAGTATTGAGTAATTTACTTCTGCTAATTAATAATTCCAGGTGCTGATATTGATGCCCTGTGTGTTGCACCAAGACATGTTGAAAGAAGTGATTTTTTCACATCATTTTATGAAAAATTAAAACAACAAGAAGAAGTGAAAGATCTGAGGGTATGTGAAATGCCTGATACAGCTTGCTGACCTGAGGGGTAGGAAAATTCAGTAGTGAAAGATGATGCATTAAATAAGTAAATATAACTTTTTCTGTTAAGGCTTGCAAAGGATTTTCTGTTAACCTGCAGCAAAGCCTATCGTAAGAATTGAAATAAATAGAGATTCTTCCAAATTTTCTCTGCTCCCACTTAATAGATACACTCACTTAAGAATTTGGGTGGCAGAATGATGTAGTGTGTAAGTATGGCAAAATCTCTGCTTACTCACTAGAATCAGGTAGATGCATATGTAAATGTTAGCTTGACAGGGTTCAGGACCAAACTTGTTTGGTTTTAATGAAGGTTTTATGCTGCTTTTTTGTAACTTCATGCTTATATAAACAGTTATGGTGGTTGATATTGACTAAACTTTTTACATTGGCTGTCAGCTGTGCATTTGGAAAGGGAAGCTATATTTTTAGTGTGTCTTGTTACTAGATGCTTGTGCAAGATTTTTGGCTTGTGAAGATGATTTCACTTGTAGTGGAAGACTGTACTTTGTTTCTGTTATACCTCACTGACAAGCCTCCCTGAGTCAACTGGTGGGAGCTTTAATCTTCTTGATATTGGCTCAGAGTAAATTTTCTCTGCTTCGGGGTTGTTTTTTTTTTAAATTTTTTTATGAAGGTAGTTGCTGGCAAGTCTTTATTTGGTTTAGTCCTGCTCTCATAAAATAAATGGAACTGTCTCTGCAGCATTCTTCTATGCATCCTGTAGTTGGTAACTACCAGGGTAGTGCAAACATCTGGTGGTAACACTGTATGCACTGAAACATCTGTTTTGAATGCTTTATTATCTAAACACCTTTAGTAATCTTTAAATTGACATGCTGTATTTGAGAGGATTCAGATTTTCATATTTCCATTCAGCCTTGCTGTAAACTCTAACTCCAGGTAATGTAGTTGATTTAGCAGCAAGGTATGAATGCTATTCTAAGTAGCTCTGCAGTGATGCAAATAACCTTAATGTCAGAGTGTCATAACACTTTAAAATCATTCCAGCTAGTATTAGGAGTTTGTACATCTCCATCTTTAGGGGAACATAGACTTTTCTTGGTGGTTGCTGTAGTGAGTGAGTATGAGACACTTGTGAATTTGATATTTTGTTTAGGATCCATCCTGCCAACCAATAATGTTAAGGTAACCTTAACTAAGGTTTGAGTACAGACACCAGTGCTGTCTCCTCCTCTTGGTAAGAACTCAAACAGTCTCAGGACAATTTATCCTCCAGCAGTTCAGAGTTTCTTATTTGGAGGCAGCATTGTTTGCTTTTACAAAAGCAATGTGCCACAGATCTGCATTTAGTTCAGATGCTCAGTTCAGGAAAATGATATTCATAGCTGATTCCAGCGTAGATGTGAAGTTCCATAGTTTCATCATGATACTGTTCATCAAAACTCTGTATTATTGGCCACATTTTAAAAACATGCTCGACCTCTGGAGACTGGTGACTTGCAACTGCTTTAGGCTGCATAGTTACACAGTCTTCTCCTCGTTCCTTATACTAACTGTAAAAGCAGAAATAAGAGGCCTTTTAGAGCAAGAATCCCCATAGCTTGGACTTGGAATAGTTAGAGATACTTGACAGGAGTAAAAGATGCTTGATCATGTCTTGTGTGTAGGGAGAAAGGGTTGGACCTTGAGGTGACATCATTAGATCTGGTTGGTACAAGTCTGGATTAAAATTAACATCTAGACAGCTGCAGCATATAGTAGGTCAGTGCTTAACTGCATACATTTTCAATGGTGTAGAAAGACATTGCTGACAAAAATCAACCTGAAAACAGAAAAGTGTTGATAGAAATAGCGTTTAATTATGATTGTCTAGACCTGGTAGCTATTGTTTGTAAATGTTCTCTATGCTGAAAATAAAATACAACTTCTTTCCCTCCAGGCTGTTGAAGAAGCTTTTGTCCCAGTTATTAAGCTTTGTTTTGATGGAATAGAGGTAAAGATCCTATTTTAATTTGTTTTGGTAGAACATAAATAAATTTTTTAAGATCTTAATAACTCATTATTCATTAATATGAATGCTATTGAAGTGACTCTCCGAAGTTCGTACCTAAGATTTTGTCAACAGTCCTCAGTTGTGTAATTAAAGTGGAGATTTAAGACTGAAACAAGTTTTTCTTGATGGACTTAAAGCTGTGTGCAGAATATCTCCCTGTTCATTTTTTTTTTGGCACTGCTACCTACCTGTACTGGTCAGTTTACTGTCCTGTAGAGTACCAGTATAGGCATTATTTAGGCTTAACATTTAATAGAAATTATATTTGTAAATAATGCAGCTTCAGAATTTTTTTTTGACTGCTAGTGATTAACTGTCCGAACATGAAAGATTTGCTTCATTGTCCTACATTATAGAAAGTTGTGGTCTTTAACTAGTTCTCAAAAATGTATTGCTGAAGGCAAGCTTGGTATTCCTTTTGTCCTGATCTCTTACACGTGACCAAAACAATGGTGGCTGTAGCCTGATGGATCAGCTGTCTTGGAGCACTGAACTTGCTTAATGTGATTTTTGCTAAGGAAACAGGAATGGTGATTTCAAAAGATACTCTGTTAATTCTTCTCAGACTGTTATATAGTCAAACTTAATCTTTTGGTGACAAGACAAAAACATATGAACTGTTTATACACACAGTTAATGGGACTTATAGTTGGATTATGTCAGCAATAACTGCTGGGTACAAGAAGGATAGTTTACAGAGGGGAAGGAATTTCCATGCTAATCTTCTGGCATATTACATGGTGTAGTATTGTACACAAGGCTGGCAATTCCTTCTCTCCCGGTCTGTGATTTTCTATCTGTTAGCCATTTTATACTGTCCATATAAAGCTGGGTATTAGGAACATTTTTCTGGAGAATCTGCCTTCTGTTTACGTAGCTTAGGTACTCATTCTAGATGTTGCAACTTGCCATAGCTGTCCTCTGGTCAGTTTGGTTTTTGTATGTTGTTGTTTTTTTTTTTTCTCCAGTCATTTATGTTCAAGCTGGAATTGTCTCTCCTTTTTAAAAAATGAAATTCGAAATACAAGATCAAATAGGGGGAGAAAAAGGACTGTTTGCTCTAAAATAAGTAGCATCTTGTTCCAATATAGAAATTTATGACAGGCTTTGCAGGGCTTAGGTTTATTATTTAGACTTAACTCATGTTACTGACAGTGCATGAGAGTTTTTTTTCTTACATCGTAAGCACACTCTTTGTATATACCAGTGTTGTTGGGCCACAGTTTCTGATAGTTGTGTTTGTGCCCAGCTATGTCAGTATCAAAAGATTTTAATTTAATTTTCTGTTTGCTAACCCAGGCAAAACATGCCAGAAGTAGAATTGAGGAAAAGGACTTCAGTTTTGTGTTGATCCTGTTATTAAAACTTAAAAAATTTCTGAGAATAAGTTTTTACATGCACATTTTATGTTCTTGTTTAAAATAAACAACTTCATTTTTTTTGTTCTTCCTGTAGAGTACTTCATATTTGATTGCCAGCTACCGCTCCCCAAGTTACATAAGACAGACTTAATTTCTTTATTTGAAAATAAATGTCAATATGCTTTGAATCTTTAGAGGTGCTAGACCTTCTAGAGATCAGATCAGAATTTCAAGCTGAAGTTAATTTTGAACTTTTTTTACACTGAGAAGGTAGTACTTTTGACTCAAGTAGGAACTTCTGTGTGTAATACAGGCTGTTGATCAGACCAGCTATTAAGGACTTCGAAATACGAAATGCACTGAATACTTTGGAAATACTTTTCTGTGGAGAAGGGCTTCATAGTTTAAAATGGATGGATGCGAAGTTTTAAGTACCTACAAAAAGTCTTTAAGATGTCTTCAGCTTCACTTTATCTGAAATTAATTTTGATGTAACTATACCAGTTTTGTTCTTGGTGCAACAGTATTGGGTATTTCATTGTCTTGTAGGTCAAGTGATAACCACTTTGATTAAAAGCCTCATTTGGTGAAGTGCCTTTGTTGCCCTACAGACAGTCTGCTGATATGCACTTGATATTCTCATTAGCTGACTGATGGAAAGGCAAACTGACTTCTCTGCTCTGCAGTGTCCTTGTGTGCGGGGCAATGTAAAACTCTAGCTCAGTGCTGAATAGTATTTTAGATGTTCTTGGCCTAGAAAAACTGTTACGTTTAAGTATTGCAGAAGTAATAGCAAAGTGATTGGACATTGTTTCAAAATGTAAACGCTTGCTCAGCAGCTTGCTGAATTTTCAGAACCTTTTCTGTAATTAGATACGTAGACTCTTCATAGATACTGGTCTTATATAGAGTCAGCTACTTACACGTGTGCTTTACAGGGCTAGATCGGGAAAGGTATCCTACTCTTTCTGTAATTCCATGGTAATTTTCATGGAATCATAGAATATGCTGGGTTAGAAGAGATCCATTAGGAACATCAAAGTCCAACTCCTGGCCCTGTGTAGGACATCCTAAGAGTCACACCATGAGCCTGAGGGGGTTCTCTGGATGCTTTTTGAATTCTGTCAGGCTTGGGGCTGTGATCACTGACTTGGGGAGCCTGTTCCAGTGCCCAACCACCCTCTGGGTGAAAAAGCTTTCCCTGGTACGTAATCTAAGCCTCCCCTGGCTCAGCTTCATGCTGTTTCCTTAAGTCTTGTCACTGGTTATGAGAGTGTAGAGATCCATACCTGCCCCTTTGTCATCTTCAACATCCTTATGAGGGGAAGCAATGAGGACTCCCCTCAGTCTTCTCTAGAATATGTGAGAATATTTAGGTTAAAACCAGGATTTATGTTTTCATGGCATGTTCTGATGTTGGTAGGATTTTGTATTCTGGATCTTGAAATGATGCTTGTTCCCAAATGATTTTATTTACATTGACAGTCAGCATAGTTTTTGTGTGTGTGCTGGTTCTGTATTAATCTAAATGTGTATTTTATCCTCTTGGAAGAGGAGCCATAAGATAGATGAAGCATCTGGAAGTGTTTCTTTTAGTGTCTGTGAAGGATGTTAGTGTGTATTTTTTTAAAGTCATTCTTTATGCTAGGAAGACTGCTGTTAGTAAACTGGATGAAAATGACTTACAGAATTCTACAGAAGAGAGAACAGTTTTCTAATGTCTTACCTCTTTTTTTGTTCTTAAGATTGATATTTTGTTTGCAAGATTAGCACTGCAAACTATTCCTGAGGACTTAGATCTACGAGACGACAGCCTACTTAAAAATTTAGACATTAGATGCATACGAAGTCTTAATGGTATGTATATACTGTTTTGTATATTGACTTATCTAATCTTTAAAAAACTATCCTAGGTTCTTGGATATAGTAGTTGTGGATTTTTACTGAAAATGCAGCAAGTTAATATCTAGAAATAAAGTTACAGCCAGTTTTATATATCTTTCTGGAGAGCAGGGTTGTTTCTTGTTGGCCAGACTGTTTATGATTTTTTTCTCTTGTTTCGTTGGTATATGATTCTAGAAATAAATGGGAGTTGCAAGACTTTTGTGTAGAGCATTACCTATTTCTGTAAATAAAGATGTGTGTTTGTTTTTTTAATTTGTATTTGCATAAACGTACATGAAATTGCTTCAGTGATAAGATGGAGATATCAAAATGGTGTCAGAGGTCAGGTCTTTAGTAGTTTACTAGCTTTTTTAACCCTTACCTTCTCTATAATACCTTAGCTTAAGAAATGGTTATTTGTGTACAGGATGTTAGGGGCTTCAGCCTGGCCACAGCTTGATGGGGAAGAGGAGCAAGTTTGCATGAGGAGCACTAATGATGGTTACAAGCTAAAAACTTGATAATTTGAGATTATCACAGCCACTTAAACTGTTTTGTGAAATTCCCGTCTGTGCAATCTCTAGAATTTGTAGTTTCCTCTTACTTTAAAAGTAGTCTTAGATAATGCTATTTTCTTGGAAACAGCTCTCTGCAACTGCTTAGTAACAACAAAGTACTACTTATTCTTTATTATAAACCCCTCTAAAATCACGCAGTTAATATTGCCATCTATAATGTTACAGTCTGAAAATATCCCATCAAAGTAGCAGTACAGCTAGTATGTTTAAAAACTGTTCTTTTTAGCTTGTTCTTCAAAATTCAAAGCTTTGACCTATGGCTGGCAGGTTTTCTGTAGGTTCATGAAGACTTAAACATTTTTTAGTTTGCCTGCACGTTCCATGATATGCTGCATGTATTCACATAACAGCAGAACTACTTTGTTTCTTCAACAGCTTATATAGTTCATTGATAACAAAAAATCAAGTAGCAGTCTAAAACTGTAGTCATGTGCTCATCAATTGGCTACCTGAGTGTTGCCATAAAACACTAAAAATTAAAAAAGACCTATGAAAATATGTTAAGCTTTCTAATCCAAAATAAAAGTGATCAGAATATGAAATGAGTTTCCAGCATGCTTATCTAAAAAGTTTGGTAGTTTTGATGGCGAGGGAGGATAAGCAAGCAAAAAACTTTTGGAAGCAGCAACTGTAATTAATTCTTTCTTTTGCAGGTTGCCGGGTAACCGATGAAATTCTGCATCTAGTACCAAACATTGACAACTTCAGGTTAACACTGAGAGCTATCAAATTGTGGGCAAAACGTAAGCAGTTTTATTCCAAAATTTGTGATGTTTTTGCTGCCTTTTCTGGTTACTGACATCTCTCTCCTTTTGTCTCTTTCCTTCCCAATCCACAGGCCACAACATCTATTCCAATATACTAGGTTTCCTTGGCGGTGTTTCCTGGGCTATGCTAGTAGCAAGAACTTGCCAGCTTTATCCAAATGCAATAGCATCAACTCTTGTACATAAATTTTTCTTGGTATTTTCTAAATGGTATGTTTTTTTTTTTTGGTTTTTTTTGGTTTGTTTTTAATTTAGATTTAACTAAAATAAAATTGTTTGTAGACACTAAATTTTAGTCCTGTTTTTATGGTACCATTTTCAGCTGTTACCAGATTAAGATAAATTAGAAGCATTGTTCTTGCCACCAGAAATTGTCAGCTTAGTTTTTCAGTAAGTCATCCAACATGTCTTGTTTTTAAAGTATCCACACCAAAACCACCCACTTCTTAATTAAAATTTTCTCAAGTATTTTTTGTAACTCAGCAATACTCAGGTAGAATACTTACAATAGTACAAAATAATAGCAGATACCCCAAAATTTAAAGTCTTCTAAAATTCAGATACTGGGATAATGGATAAAGGAGGTGTGCCAGTATCTGTTTCAGGCACATAGCTTAAATGCTATTTAAGAGAATCAATGGCAAAAATGAGGGTTTTAATCTTGTCAGTGTGGAGTGGTAGGTCTTTCAGAATTACATGCCGTTTCATACTCCTCAGCTAGTTAGCTCTGAAAGATGGTCTGAATACCTCTTATGGGAACATTCCAAGTAAATTCTGAACGAATGGGACTAAAGTGAACTTTGCAGATTACAAATGAATACTGTTTTTCTTGGAAGTCCATGTCTGGATACCTATATTCTTCATGAGACACTGATAGATTTTAAGAATCATTTACCAAGGTGTTGCTTTACTCCAAGTATAGTGTCTTTTCTTCCTAATGTAAAGATAATTTGCACACTTTCACTATCTTGCATTCATAGGCTTTATAGCCTCTTTGAGGTACATAGTGTTTAGTAATATTTTGCCACACTAAGGTAATAGAGGGGAATTGGTTGCAGTCTCTGTTTAATGTGTTTCTTGGACTTCTTTCCAGTTTGTACATGCATAGCATAGGAGCATAATGTACAAATTCCAAGAGATTAACTGACTTCTGCTCTTTATAGGAAGATAACTTTTATTCAGGGGGGTAAGATGACTTGAAGAACAAGTGTTACTTTTTAGTGTTTCATTCAACAAGGTTTCTTTCTCTCTTGATTATAATTTTCTTTTAATACATATGGTTTGTAACAATGCTGTATGCTGTAATTGTGCTGGCTGTTTGTTCTGTAGTTTCTCCATGAAACAGCTAGCTTGAAGATGGACCCAATGTCAGTCTTCACAGAGGAATTTCTGTTTGATTGGTATATTTCAGGAAGAATTTAGAGGAGTTTAAATTAGTTATCTGAACCAGTGGTATAAACCTTCAAGACTACAGAAAATTCCTTGTTCTGATGCCCTGGATAAGCTAATTGCAGTTGTATTGTAGTTCAGCAATACAGCTTATTGAAACAACCCCAGTTAGACCAGCCTAGTCTTGAGGAAATTGTGCTTTATCTTGAGAGCAGAGTTAAGAAGGATCACATTCGAAAGTATTGTTTGTGTAACATACATGGTTGTATCCAATAGTCTTATTCAGTGCTACAATCTTTTTGAACAGGGAATGGCCAAATCCAGTGCTATTGAAACAGCCAGAAGAATGCAATCTTAATTTGCCTGTATGGGACCCAAGGGTTAGTGTGTTATTTTTTCCCCTCTAAGTCACACTGTACAATAAATTCGGTTGCATAAAAAATTCTAGGTGAACTTCATTTTGGGTTTATTGGACTTAATGTTGTGGTGTTATATCTTCGTAAGTAACCTCTAATTCTCCTGAGTATAGAACAAAGTTACCCTAATTTTCTGAATTGACCGCTTGAAGCACACTTGCTAAACAATGTACTTTTTCTCCTAATTTTTGCAATAAGTGATCTTAATAAAAACTCAGCATAAATAGTTATATGTCTTAAAGCAATGCATTTTTGGGAAATTGCTAATCTTAAAATGGTTTGCTTATGGTTTAAAGCCTGTTACTTTTGCAAGTAATTTGAATTCAGTGCAAGTTGCAGCTGGGTAGGGTTGGTTTCATATAGTTGTAGTAAAGTGTCTTTTCATCTTGCACCAAAGAAGATAATAACTTGAAGCCTTTTAGTTGTTTTGTATATTGTTTCTAATACTTAATCTCCGTCTTCGTAGCACTTACATTAAGGACATTGGACATGAATGTCCTTCAGGCAGTCAGTGAAACAGCTTGCAGCAGATGCATGGCTCCCATTTTGAGCTTTCAATAGGGCATAATACGAGTGTGCTCAATGCTATTTTGTCAATCATAGAAAGTTGATATTCAACTAATCTTTATTTTGATGAATAGTATAAGCATCAGAGGTTGAGTTGTATTCCCTTTTGTACTTCAAATCTGTTTTTCTTGATTGACAAAAGTTCACATTTAAATATGTGAAATGGTTGAAAACATGTTCTTGAGTCTGTTATTCCTGAGATAGGAGGTTTGAGATCAGTGTCTGATGGGAACTGTCTGTGTTGTGGCTAATCAAAGTGGGCTGAGGTGATGGCAGGGGTTTATCTTTTATTTATCTTCTACAATATTGTTACCCTTATAATATTTTCATGTACTTTGCGTGTGTATGTTGTGTCCCTTCTTTTTTGTTACCCTGTCTGCTGTTAAATAAAAGTACGTTAATGCAAGTGATGCTTCCATCAGGTTGCATAGAGCCTCTTTTCTTAAAATGGCTCTTAGTTTTCAGTAGTGTTACAGAAATAAAATATAAAATACCTTTCGCAAGGTCTGAAGACAGTCATTCTGCAGAAGGTGCTCATATGGTGATGAGGTGTCCTTGGTTTCATGTGATCACAAACTAATTTCTATTAAAGAGGGAAATTGTTCTGTTTGGTTGGCATTTCTGGATTTAGAAATGCCTGCAACTTGAGCTTGATGTGCTGACAGGTTACAGCCCTCCCACATCACTGTCGTTCAGAAAGATGTCCTTTGTTGAAAGCATTATTCTTGTTTTCTAAACTTTCTCTGAACTCTTGGTCTGCAAACTGAGGTCTCTTAGAACTTAAGACTTGGTTGTAGTAGAGGGAGAAATCCAAATTTGTTAACTGATGTGTATGCTTGAAGAAAACTGATTGGCTGTTGTTATATGTAGGTAAACCCCAGTGATAGGTACCATCTTATGCCTATAATTACACCAGCATACCCACAGCAGAACTCTACGTACAATGTGTCCGTTTCCACACGGATGGTCATGGTTGAGGAATTTAAACAAGGTAAGTATTATCTTACGCTCTCTATATAAATGTTTTCAGACAGGTTTAAAATAGTTTCATTGCGGGTGTGCTTTGAAGCAGGGAGGTGGGTGGATGTTAAAAAGCTTATTGACACGAGACTTTTGAAGGAGGTGGAACTTGGCCTTAATGTTGCTTAACACTGCGAATTTAGTATTTGAATCTGCAGGTCTGTCTTAAAGACTGAGAGTAATGTAGAATGCCTTGTGCTCTGGAAGTTAGAACTAATGGTATAATAACTTTATTTTAGTGGCTTTGTGTCATGTTACATGAAAGATTAGCAGTAGTAGTTCAACTTGATGCCCGTTTCTAGGCCTAATATAAGGCAATATACTCTCTTGAAGATGAGTCCTCTGGATTTATCCAAGTAATGTACTTAAATAATTGTAGCAGATAAGATGTTAACAAAGCAAGAAATAGATTTGATGCAGGGAGCAGCTACAAGTAGCTTTCTCAGAGCAGTACCTTATTTTCTCACTGTTTCTTTGCCTTGTGAAATGCCTTGCACAAGAGGTGATTGAAATACTATAAGGAAAAAGATCTGTTGTTTTTGAACTGAATATTTACGGTGGCATATGCAAAAACCTAAATGGAGCTGTGTTACACTGCAGAGCAAAAATATGTGAAATGATCAGTCTGATCAATTAACATGTTTCTACGCAGATTATGAGTTCATTTTAATAATATGATTTGTTTAACTAATGACCAATGAAACTGTGATTGAATTATAAATCTTGTTGATAAATTGATGTGGATTTGAAGGTAGGAAATAATTCATAGTAGTCTTTGCTAAGTTAATAAACTGTCTTTACTCTGGATACTAAACTTTAAAAAAAAAAGTTTAAATTTTTTTTGTTTTTATAATTTAGGTCTTGCTATCACAGATGAAATTTTGCTGAGTAAGGCAGAGTGGTCCAAACTTTTTGAAGCTCCAAACTTCTTTCAGAAGTACAAGTATGTATTTAATGGCATGGCAGAATATTTTAAGTTTATCAGTTGAACTACCTCATAATGCTCTGTAGCCCAGGATCATAAATATACATACGTTAGATGTCCAAAAAATGTTTTGTTAGGATTTTTCTATAGCGTGGGAGAGGGAATACACTACTGTCCTTTCTCTTGGAAGGTGAATAATCTCCTCAGGTACTTTTTTGTGTCTTAAACCTGTATTTCAGAAACCAGTTAGTCCCTGACCAGATACTTAGAATGTCACCAGTTAACTCTAGAATTGGTATGCTACCAATAACATTGAAGAAGTGTCATCTGGTTTGGCTAACAGAAATGTTCTTTAGTGCTGTCAGTAAGCATTCTAAAAATGGGTCTTCCCAGGAAAAAAAATGTTAAAAGAACTTATTCTGAAGGTCAGTACTTAAGATGAATAGGTACTTGAAAATGTGTGTTTTCTTCTGTCAATATAGTCAACAGTTTACTCTGATAATAAAAGATACTTTTGCAATTGTGTTGACTAACTGCCAGTTGTACTAGTTATTACTAGATTTTTTTTCCATTAAAGCTTAAGGCTCTTGGATCTTTATTAACTCACACCTAGCTTTTCTAATTTTGTAATGTCTCTGAGGGAGATACTGAAATTCACATTTCACACTTCTAGGGTTTCTAGTAATATGCTTGTGGGGCAGAAGCTTGTTAAATGTATACGGACTTGCTGAAAGTTGTATTTTTATAATAAATATGGATTATTAAAATATGGACTACATCTTCTTTGCCCTCAGTTGAAATTGGAGACCCATTTTTCTTGAATCAAGATCAAATATATTTTACACTTGTTTGTGTTGGGTGGTTGGTTGGTTTTGTACTAATCTAAACAAGATTGAAATATACAGTTCCCCCATTAAAAGAGACTGATGACCTTCATAATGTGTCTGTGTTTTGTTTCTATACCTTTTGCATGATAAAAGCTTTAAAACATATGGATGGCTTTTATGTTGTTCCTTGGAGCTTAAGATTGAAAACATTTAAAAGAGCACTGTTAAGTTATATTATTTTTTTAAGTAAAAAATGGGCTGCAGACAAATCAGTTTCTGCTCAAAAGGCTGCTAACAAGTTCCCTAGTACATTTTCTTTGTTTCTTTCAAAAATAGGAAAAAATAGGAAGCCTTTAATGTCACTTGAAATAATCTCCACTTTAATGCAGGGTTTTTTTGTGTACCAGCTTAAGCCATTTTAACAAGTGTAGCAATAAAAGCTACTCTTGCTCAACATTATATATCCAGGTTTTCTGTTTTGCATAAGATGTCTTTTCTCTAATTTTTTTTTGAAGTGTGGAATGGTATTATGGAGCCTGCTTTAATTTAAATTACTCAGGATTTTCTCTGTTTTCCCTTAGTAGGTTAATTTTACAATTCTGGTTAGTAGCCTTTACAAAGTAAATAATTATATACAGTCATCTGTATGCAGTAAATGTGGCTCTCTTGGTCAGATCTCCATCTGAAAGATAGATATTTTTATATTTTTTTCCCCTCTTCACTCTCTTCTCCTGTTTAAATTGTAGATGCCTTGGCATGTTCTGCTGAAATTCATAGCAGTGTGTAATGCTCTGCCAGATAAGAGAACATCTGATCCTTGCTCTGAGACAAGCATTTCTTTTAATCTGTGAAAGCATAGCTTCAGTAATCTATCATTCTCAATGGCAATTAGTTGCTAAATGTCTGTTGTTCATAAGCACTTTTGACTTGCTGTCTGTGTTTAAAATAAACCTCAGTGATGTGAGATTAAGGAAATCTAGAGGCTACTGCATACCTGCATAGTAGGAGCAGATTAGAAATTAGGAAAATTAGGAAATCTGCTTTTAGTTACTTATTTTTTTCTTTTTAAATGTCAGCAATTGCTTGGAGTTAGGGAGTTACAACAGGTATTATCTGCCCTTCGTGTAGATTTAAACTTTTAAAAGGGGACAGCAACAACAAAAAACGTACAGATATGGTGTTTTACAAGGAAGTGACAAGAATTTCGAATGGATTTGAGTTTGAAGTGTTGCATGAGAAATGAAATCGTCATAGCTTAAGACCAAGACCAAGAGAGCAGTGTTTTGAGAGAAACAGCACTCGTTTAATGAGCTCTAGCATATTCTTTCTATGTCATTAAATAATTCTGCTAAATAAGTAGAATATAAATATACCTTTTAAAAAGGTGGTTTAAATTCTTGGTTTCGTAGGGCTTTAAAGTAGTGAATAAAAGTATAATTCCCAGACAGATGATAACAAAAAATGGAATTTAACATGTTCAGGTGTTCTCAGTTGGTATTTTTGGTTTTTTTGGGTTTTTTTTGTTTGTCTTTTTTTTTTCCCCCTAGAAAGTAGTATGACTCTAATTTGGGTGTTTTTTTAGAAATACTTGTGTTAATGATGTATTACAATTCCATACTATCTAGATTATGTTATTTTTATGAAAAAGATGCTGAAAGGAAGACAGTGAGAAAACCTCCAAGCCCCCAAACAAACAAAACCCCAAACTGATATACTTCAAAATAATAACCAGAATCTAAAAGTCACCATTGAGCTGCAGAAGCTTAAGTTAAGACCATTTTTTCTTTATAATGAAGTGATAGATACTTCTTTCTGAATTACACATGTGCTTTGTGATAAAATGAATGAGGCACTGATAACAAATTTTGTCTTAGCAAAATTTAGCAGTGAGACCTTGGACTCTTAAAACTAAAGGTATCTTAATTTTTCACATAAATTATTTAATTTTATCGAAAATGGTAGTAGGAAATTTCTAGTGAATAATTCCCTCTCAGCACTAACAGCTGGTAGGTGAGTGAGGAGAAATTGGATCCTTATATTTTTTCTCTTTCAGCGGACACTACCTGAGCAAAAATAGTTAATAATTACTTAAATTTTTCATGAATAAGGCTTAGGGTTTATTTCTAGCTGCTTACCAGCTAGTTGAAGCTTTTAGACATAGCCAAATTACTTTTTTAATGGTTCTTCAGAAGTTTGTTCCAAAGAGGTGCTTTTAAACTAGAAATTTGGTTTCTTTAAATATTTGCATGTTTGGAATTTGTCTTTTTCGATTCAGACATAGAAATATCAAAAAGCTTGAGCATTGTCATTCCTACTGAATGAAACATTCTGTAAACGTGTGAGGTGTGTTATGTAGGAATCTTGCTGAAAGGGTAGTGCTCCTTGTAATAACCCAATAGTAGTAAATAGTAACTTCTCATACAGAATTAAAGGACTCTTACTATCTTTTTCCATAACATTTTTCTGTGAAGCAGTTAATGCTGCCAAAATGCAAAATGAATAGGTTATTTTATCTCTGTATTGTTCAGAACAGGGAGGAGTTTCTTCCAATGTGTCCCTTGCAGTTCTCTTGTTTCATTTACATTATCTGACTGAAATCAGAGGATTGTAGTATGTAGCAGCATTTTGGCTCCTGCCCCCTAAAGATAAGTAGAGAAACACGGAGCTGCTAATTTGATCTGTTGATTTAGATTTGCTGTTGTCATTTGGAGGCCTGTGGCACCAGAGGACTCTGCACCATAGTTTTCCAGTGTCATTGACCTTGCTTTCCTTTCCGTGAGCTGTATGCTGGGGTCTAGTCTCTCGTGTTACTACTGTTCCTTAAATCCTGTTGTGAAGGTACCAGTATAGAGTATAGTATAGAGTATATAAGGCATTGGATGCCTTAGGATGTTAAAGACTTCCCAGCTAAGTGTCTGAAAAACCTGGCTGTAACATATGAGATTGCCTCAGCTCGCTCATTAGGAACTCAAGTTAAAAGTAGTCTTTTCCCATGCTGCTGTCCTTGGGCTCTTTTGTTTAAAATACCATTCTTGTTTTGTATACCGTCTCTTTGAAATCTGCCTACAGTGGGTATACACTGAATGTCCTGGAAAGTAATTGAGAGTTTAGGAATTATCATCACAGGAAACATTCCTTAAGAAATTTCAGTTAAGTGTCTTCAGAGAATTCCAAAATGCAGATACAAAATTTTTAAACCACGTTTCATAGTGTTATTTTGGATTTTGAAAAATGCATATGTGCTAACCACTCTTCTCACTATTCAGAAATAACGTTACAACTAAGACAGCTGACATGTAAAGGTAGTTGTGAACAACTGTTTTTTCTTGATTTGTAGTCAGTTAAATCCGTGATCTCATCAGGTACTGAAATATTTCAACTGGTGCTACATTCCTAACCTTTTATTAAGGTTACTCGTATTACAGTGGAATTGCAAATGGCCCTAAACTCCAAAGTACTTTGAAATCTGTTAGTTACACACTTGTAGTGTGTAGTTACACACCCCTTTTTCTACTTTAAAAAGCGTAATTTAATGTAGGGTATATACTTAAATCAATAATCTGTATTTTACAATGTAGAATTTACTGCAAAGTTTTAATATTAAGGTTTGAATGTCTAGTTTTAGAAATACATATAGAATAGCATATTGTCTTTATCTCCAAAGGCATTATATTGTACTTCTAGCAAGCGCACCGACAGAAAAACAGCGACTAGAATGGTGAGTAATCCTTGAGATTGAAAAAACCAAATCAAAACAACCCCTCCCCGCCCCCCCAACAACAAAAATACCTCCCTTCCCCTCCACGATCAGCCTTGGACACAAGGGAGTATCTAGTGTATCAGGTGTCTTCTTAATAAATGAAAGTAGAGCTTCAGTGTTTCAAAATTAAACGGATAAAGATCATAGAGTTCTGAAAAAAACATAAAAAATGAAAAACTGGGGAGTGAAGGTTGTTGCTTGAATTTTCCCTTAACGGCACTGTCAGGTTTACCTTAGAAATGCGTTGTGCACTTTTTTAATAAGCAGTGTGAGCAGGTATGTTTTCAGTCACTTGAAATGCTGTTTCTCAAAACAAAAATTCCCCTTTCCCATGTTTCTCTTCTCTTTTATTAGTGAAACTTTAAGATTGGCAAGTATTGGGAATTTCTTTACCTCTAAAATTCATCGTCTAAAGCCAAAAGAATATTGGATAAATATGTGGTGGCTCCTTCTGACTGCCTTTCTCTTGGTGTGTAATGTCCTGTGTTTAATTCCATTTGTAAAATTAGGCCTCAGAGAGAGCTTCCCTTGTGTCAGTTTTTGTAATGCCTTCACTGAAATTATTGATCTAAATTAATCTGACGTGCACTAATTCATTAGTAGTCTTAAGTATTAGTGTAAGAAGAATGTTGAGGATTTTATCCTGATACATGATATTAGATATTATTCTATTATTTCCTGTTAATGAGATCTTGTTAATAAATGACATTTATACAGGGTGGGCTTGGTGGAATCAAAAATCCGTATTCTAGTTGGAAACCTGGAGAAGAATGAATTCATTACACTGGCTCATGTGAATCCACAGTCATTCCCAGCTCCCAAGGAGAATCCTGACAAGTAAGCAAACCCATTTTCTTCATTTAGTAGGGAGAAGCTAACTTAACTAAAATACAATTTCATTAATAAATAAACAGACATTTTTATGGAATTTTAAAAGGATTAATTTTTAATGACAGCATCTAAAGGCAAACAAGGTTCAGCTCTTAAGTACTATTTGTGAAATTAGGTGCTCTTTAATTCTGTATAAAAATGTTTATAAATCAGAAAATAAGGGGAAATGTATTCTTGTTAATAATGGTATTAGTTGCATAATTTCTTGCCAACCTGTATAAGTTACTGCTACTTAGTTGATGCTGTTTTAATTCTGAGGAAGCACTGAGAATCTGGGAGAACATCAGGCACTGTGGAACGGAGCTCTTGAGTAATTAAGTTCATTTAATGTTACAAAATTTAGCAGTTGGGATGAATATCATTGAAGTCATAATGACTTGTTAGAATTTGTCAGGTTGTGGAAACAGTGGAGAGAATATCAAGTACTTCAGATTGTTGAGGATTTTAAATGTTTTTTGACTTCTTCCCTCTGCCACTTCTTCCTCCCTCACTCAAAGCAGCAATTGCAGGTGCATGGGGGCTGAAAACTCATTATAAGGCTTTATTTCAAGATAGCATTGTAATTAATTTGTAAGGAATCGTATTTTTGTGTGAAGCGTGAGAATGGGGGAGAAATTTGTCTTTACTGGGATATGTGAAAAGCCTTGTTAGCAGAGCCTTTTCCACACATTAAGTGCTTCAAGTACAGTATGGTGCTACTTTTTTTTTTAGAGGTTATATAATTGTTACATGCATGTTCCAAGTAAAATTGGACAAAAGCAGGCAGTACCTCCTCAGCACCATTTTAGTGGGTGGATGTAGCTACAATTGCCTGCATAATCAGAGGCTCCAATTAGCTCTTATTTCAGAGGACTTGATGCAGGCAACACTTCCAGCAAAGGTTGTCTTCCCAGTGTATACAAAGGACATTGTTTCACCATCCCATGTGAAGGGCAGCTGTCAAAGGGAGGGTTTTAACTGAAACCTGCAGTTTGTGGTCACTTACAGCTAAGAAATTTGAGTGTTGAAGACATACTTAGGTTACAAAATGGAAGTTGCTTAATTGAGTAATAGATTCTAATTACTTTCAGTGCCTTTATAGTTGCTATGGCTAGTTGAGAGCTGGTTACTCTCATGCTAGTAGCTACATGAGAGGATCTATATGGGAGCACAGCTGAATAGAGTAATCTACTGATGATCTTAGTTCATTTTCTGAAGGCAGATGTGTAGCATTTAATGAGTTTTATATTGTGAATGAAAAGGGAATATTGTTAGTCAGCTTTGGTTTTTGCCTTTCTATGCCTAGTTTCCTATTGCTACTGGAGCTAAAAAGTACAGCTGTTGTCTGTTGCGGAAAATAACTTATTAAGTTATTTAATTCTGTCAGTATTTAATTCTGTCAGTATTACATGACTGTTTTATATAAAATTTTCCAGGGAGGAATACCGTACGATGTGGGTGATTGGGTTGGTGTTTAAGAAAACTGAAAACTCTGAAAATTTAAGTGTTGATCTTACCTACGACATTCAGTCATTTACAGACACAGGTGAGTTTTGCTTTCTAGGTGTTCTGGTATTAATAAACTTGTTGAACTTACTGACTTTGCTCAAAATGTAGTCTTTATTCATAATGTTCATAATAGCAGTAGAATTGCATCTACACAGGGGGATTCAGCTAAGGAGTCAGGGGTTAATGCTCTGAAACACTTCAGACTAATCACTTTCAGTTTGTTCTCATAAAAGTGATAAAAATTATACACACATCTTGCAGATCTCACTAAAAGTGTGGTATATTATTTTGTAATCTTTATTAAACAGATGAATTAGTTATCATATGCGAAATAGCAAGCTTAACCTCAAAAATTTTGAGTATAGTTTAAATATTTTCGTTACTTGCTGAAACTAAATTTATCAGTGGATTAACAAAATGTCTTTTATTCCATGGTGTTTCATACTAGATAATTGATTCAGTAACTTTTACTTTCATGTCCGACACCCAGTGGAAGAGAGCTTTTTGACTTGCTGATGTTTACTTTTTGATTCACAAAAATAACTTAGTACACACATAGGAAATTTTGTAAGCAAAGAATTGGTAACAGCTGTGGAGTGTGACACCAGAGTGTCAGGAACAGTAGCTTTGACAGATTTAGTTAATAAATTAGCAGGGTTTTTTTTTTTTTAACAAACAACAGTTGAGGCTCGAGTATTCTGTGTTTACAGACTTGAAGGAGTAAGTTCAAGTGTTACCTAATGCAGCCCTAGTCCCTGAATTTCTAAGACTCAGTTTGAAGAAGCAAGGGAATTGAACACCTTGAGCCCCCTCCACCTCACACCCATGAATGCAATAAATATATTGCTATATTTATAAATCATGCCAAGGTTTCAAAGTTGTTTATTATCATATATAGCTGCAGAGGGGTATCTCTTTCTTGAGAGGTGAAATATTTCTTGTAATTATTACTGAAGGAGGAACTATTGCAACCATAGGAACATGTTTTTAATTTTTGAGAATTTAGAAAAGACAATACACTGGCTGCTGCTTTGAAGGAGTGAAGGAGTTCAGGAGTTACAGTTTCTCAGGTCTTTTATTGTTTATAAACAGATATTTCAGTAGTATGCTTGTCAGAGATTTTTGGAATGAAAAGACTAAAACTTGCACTAACGATTTTGGATGTGATTTATTTGCACTATATTCCTGAAATGTGTCTAAATACATACAGTTATAAGTGGAGTAGCATTTCATCAAGATCCTTACAAACTATGATGCAGAGTTTTTGATCTGTGAATACGCTTCCAGAAGTAACAATCTAGTAAACAATTTCTGTTTGTGTATTGTGGATTTTTTGGTAATCTGAAATTAATGTGGGTCTGTCTTCATTGTTTTTAATCCAGCCTAAAGACTTCTTTGCCCTGTCTTTTGGAATAGACCCTAAGATTTTTTCAAAAGTAACTAACTATTTTCCAGGATGAAATTAAAGAATAGCTTGCTTTATAGTGGGAGCAAGGGGAGGAAGAGAGACATGAAGAGTGATCTAGGTTTTCCTTGTAGGGAAACTTTGATAAGGCCTAATGTCAGGAATATGGAATGCTTTAACCATGTCTGGTTTCATTGAGCATGCTTCTACCTTAGCTGTAACCTGTATAATTTTTTACAGAGAGGTTTTATAAGCGTCCTCAATACCAAGAAGTAGTGCATTACTCTCTTTAGTACTCAGTATTCATTGAGCTCTTTGTGTGCCTCCCTCTTAACACCTTTTTAATTACACGTTCGCAGCCTATTCAGTGAGATTCCTTAGTGTTTGTAGAGTAGACAGTGAATAAAGGCAATACCTCTTGAGTTTTCGTATCTAAGATCTACAGGACCATTTTTTATTCATACATCTGCCCCAGCTTTTGTTCAACATTGTGGAGACAGCCAGTGTGAAAGAACAAGCTTTTCGTTTTTACCTGGCTTTACTTGAACCCAGGGTCCTGGGTTCCAGCACAGTTCTTGTACTAGCGCTTACCATGGTGACTTACCGGAAGCAGATGTTCTGAGATGAAGAGAAATAACTCGTTATAGTAGACAAAGTTAAAAGAAACAAAAACCAACCAAAAAAACCCACCAAAACAACTGTACAAAATTAAAAAAAAAAGGCAGCAAAAACCAAAGCAAGAAAAAAGCCCAATGAAACAGAAAAAATCTGAACATAAATTACTTTTGTAAAGAAATGTAGTGGTGTATGAGTTGCCAGAGTAATTTTAATACATTAGGTGGCACGTGAGCACTTAACTCCTGAATTAAAGCCCATTTGTTGCAGGAACTGCATAAATAAAATCATCTGTGAAGAAAATAATTTTGTGTAAATACTGTAATTCTTATGAGGAAATTTTATTTCTATCTTTAGTCCCTTTAAGATGAAATGAACAGTTCCCTTCAGAGCTCTTACAGTTAAAACTTGTTAAAAATATAGAGAACCGTGTACTTGCAAGACATTTTTCTTGAAAAACAGGTCACCTGTTTCCAAACTAATGTTTGTGTTTGTGCTGGCATGGTAGGCAGTTTCCTTTCTTCCCCCAGAACAAGGAAACATTATTCTTGTTCTTGAGGGTAGTAAGTGCTCTGAAATGCGAATTGTTTCTGCCTGGGCAAGTAAGTGGACTTTGCAAAATGCTTCAGTATGTCTTAATGTTATTCTAATTGTGTAGTTTATAGGCAAGCAATAAACAGCAAGATGTTTGAGATGGATATGAAGATTGCTGCAAGGCATGTGAAACGTAAGCAACTTCACCAACTGCTACCTAATCACGTGCTTCAGAAAAAGAAAAAGGTAAACTTCACTAATGTTTGAGAGCAATGAAAATGCCATTGCTCTCAAATTTTTGATTTTTAGGTTGATTAACTTAGGTTTGCTCAGATTTTTAGGTTTACTAATCAAAGACTTTAAATCACATTTTGAGATCTTAATTTTCCCTGCAGTATGATCTCATTTGAGTGTAGCAGTATTATTAGGTGCAGTAAATATAATACTACATTTCTCAGAACATCAGCAATGTGCGTAGTATGTTCTTGTCTGGCTGGATAGTTTACCTGTGTGGCCATATATGAGAATGGTAGCATTAGTTTTTAATTAAGATGCTGCATTGGATTATTGTTTAATTTTAGTGGAGTCAGGAAGAAGGTGGAACTTTGAATTGAACAATTCAGTGTGTTTCAAAATCCCTACTGCTTTGTATTAGCTTAATCTGAGAGCAATACAGGTTTTCTTGGATTTTTTAATAGCTAAACCACTGTTACATACTCTTTTTTAAGTATAGCTGAATAACATGCTTTATTTCCATAGCTGTTTTATATTGAATGCCGTTTTAAGGACTAGGAAGTCTTTATTGACACCAAGTGTAGATCTGTTTCAGAGAACAATATAAATATTCAGTAATACATCTCCTTAAGTAGTAGTACTATGTCAGAAAAAGGTTTTTATTCTCCATGGACTAAGTTCAAATCCTCTCTAAATTCTTTTTATGTACATCAGTTCATTTTGATGTACATCAGTTACTTTAAAGTTGATGAAAGTATTTTTAGATCCACAAAACCAAAGATATTTGAAATAAAGCTGAAAATATAATCATTAAATACAGTAACAGTTTGTTTATGAACGTGATTGGTTCAGACAAATCTGTACCAGAGTTGTGAACATGAAAATGTAAATGCTTGTAGTGAGGGGATAGTGGATTATTTACCTGTAAAAGGATTTGAAAGTTGCCCATTTAAGTTTGCATTTTGAAATAACTTGGATTTCTGTTGATTTTTAAACCTTTAATTAGCCTAACAGAGTTTTCCTTTGCCTTGTGGCTTGCAGCACTCAACAGAAGGGATCAGGTTGACAGCTCTGAATGACAGCAGCCTAGACTTGTCTATGGACAGTGATAACAGCACGTCTGTGCCTTCGCCTACCAGTGCTATGAAGACAAGTCCATTGAACAGTTCCGGGAGTTCTCAGGGGTAATGAAGACTTTCAGTCTTGTTGCTGCTCTCTCTTCCTGAATTACTTGTGTTAAACCCATGGCAAATACTGCACACATGAGATACCACTGTTACCAAGGTGGGAATGTTCCAAATTGGCTGGAGATTATAGACACTCTTTATTTCCAGTTTGAGCACTAGAGCGAAATTTGGGGGATAGGGAGCATGGCACTGGACTTAAGATGAGGTTGAGATGAGAGATAAAGTTGGGTAAAAGTGCTTAGAAGAACACGATGATAGAAAAACTTGAGCCCTGCAGTCGGAGGCTATGAGAGGTAGTGAGCAGGTAGTTGTGGGGGTGAGAAAATATTTTGTGAGTGTTGATTCCGAGTGTGAGACAGTAGAGAGGTTTAGATTTTCTGTCTGGGAAATCAGTAGTGCTACTGCTGTTACTGATGATACCTATGCAAATTAAGCTTAGGAACATATTTTCCAACTGTAGTTTCAAAGTGTATATATTAAAGTTTTCTTCATACTAACTTTCTGTATTAAGTCTTTTCCTACCTTAACTCCAGTTTGCTCCAATAAATGTGTACTCTCTTCTTTCAAGACTCTAATGTTCGTCTCTTCGGTACACATAGAAGTTATCATCAGTCTCCTACAGTTCAGCAGTATTACGCATATATTATGGAATGTTGTGTAGGATGAAATACTTGACATAGTCCTTTTGACAAGTGTTCTTTTAGTTAGTCTTTCTTGGTAAATGATTAACAGTAGTTGATACCACTATCTGTGCTATTGAAATAAGTCTGTGCTACCTAGGATGTCACAGGTGAAGTGGAAATTGCCCTTGCTTGATTTTAGACACACACTGCTTCCCAATTTCTTGAAGATGGAAAAAGGACCATTTTTATGATTGGTCACTTGGAGCCCCAGGCCTTTGCTTGGGATGATTTTAGACTGAAATCATCATTGTAACAGTGTGTGTAAATTAAAAACTTTTAACTTTTTCTTCTGGTCCTTCTACACTGGTTTTGTTTCATCCTTCAGTAAATAGTTGCTGTGTTTTCCCCTGCACATTATTTGGGTGGACATTGCCTTAATTTTTGCCTGTCTTTCAAATACAGCCTTTTCCTGGTCTCAAAAACAGTCATTGAGTGATTTAAATTAAATATTTGAAATAGCTTCCATTGCTTGAGTTTGATAGTAGATTGCCAGTGCTCACTTTTACATTTTTACTGACATGAGTTCTGCTCTGTAATGTAGGTAAAATACCAGCTGTGGTTACTGGTCACACATATGATGAGATGAAAGGCAGATCATATAGCACTATAGCTTTACTAATGCCTTCAGCATTTCATAATTTTTATCTTTTTAGCAGAAGCAGTCCTGCGCCAGCTGTAACAGCAGCATCTGTGACCAACACACAGGCTTCTGAAGTCACTGTGCCACAAATAAATTCCAGTGAAAGCTCAGGGGGTAAGGAAAATGGCATAGCATATTGTTTCTACTGAATTTTTGGTGATGTTTATAAGGCAGTTTTTCTTCCAGTTTGAGTCTTCTAGTCTTTACTTAACATGTGCTGTAATGTAGTCTCCTTGATACACATAGTTCAATAATTTCTTTAGGATTCAGAGAATCACAGAGGAATATTTGCTGTGATGTTTATTTCTTTATTCTTAGAGATTTATATTGCCATTCACGATAGCAGTAGTGTTCCAATGACCTAATGTAGGTCTGTAGTTTGGTTGGCTAAATGAGGAAAAAACTATCTAAAGCTGGAAGAACAATTTTTATATTTATTTTTAATTCATTTTGTGGTTAAACTCAAGGTGGTTCTGTACTGTCTATATGTAGTCTGTGCTCCCATGTTCCCGCTCCTTGTGCTTCATGAAATTGATTCTAGGAATGAAAAAACTCAGATGTAAGCAGAAACACATGTTCCTTACTGATGTCCGTTCAGATATGTCACACTGTGTGTGCTGACTTTATCCTCCATTTTCTGCAAGAAAAAGTACACTTTACTTAAAAATAATATAAAAATTTGACTCTTTAGTCAAAGAATAAAAGCATCTGGTGAAAATGTTCTCTTAGAATCAGCTACTCTTCTTTTTTGACGGAGCTTTAGCTGTGTACAAGGAGCAAGTCAGAAATAGATGAAAAAGGGGAGTGACTGGTTAGCCTTTCAAAATGATATCTCTCATTTCACTCTTGACGTGTGGCATGGTTTAGTCATACTTCTCTCTGATTTTTATCGTGTCACAGGTGCATCAATGTGAGTAAGTTTGTCCATGAGCACTAAATGGAGCTTAAATGGCGTGACTGGTTTTTGGATTTGGAAGCA
Source organism: Melanocharis versteri (assembly GCA_013397845.1). Taxonomy (NCBI): domain Eukaryota; kingdom Metazoa; phylum Chordata; class Aves; order Passeriformes; family Melanocharitidae; genus Melanocharis; species Melanocharis versteri. Next base: position 3,109,091 of record VZTG01005027.1, on the reverse strand, counting down.
TATCAGAAGTTGTTCATTCTTATATTTTGGTTAATCAAAATGTTAATCACCTGATAGTTGTTAATGAAAAATTTCCTCAATGTATTTTTTCTCATCCTGGAGCATCTCCATATGTGCGCTTATTGGTTTGAGGTAGGCAATTGATGAGATAGAGCTTTGTCATATGGAGCTTTTTTCAAAAGGATGTATATAATAGCAATTCTTTATTTGATGCTCTGTGACGACTTCATATTTGTCATTGGGTAATCTAAGCCTGAGAAGTGATAAACTTCATTTTTGAGTGAAAAAGGGAGAATCAGATTGCTCTTGGATTTGATTTAAGGCAGTCTTGGCAATGCATGTATATGGCTGAGTACAGAAGCAGTAGAATTTCTTCAGGTACCACAAATAATACAGCTATATTAGTACAGAGCTCTGTGTGGGCTCAGCCTGCCTTAAGCAGGGTTAATTAGGCTAAGCAGAGTGTCATTGCCACAGCTACTGTGTGTCTGGTATAGGAATTCTTTCTCAAAATCACAGAATGTTAAGGGCTTGGAATGGATCTGAAAGATCATCTAACGCCAACCCCTCCTGACATGGGCAGGGACACCTCTCACTAGACCAGTTTGTTCAAGGCCTTAACTGACCTGGCTTTGAACACTGCCAGGGTTGGGGCATCCAAAACCTCCCTGGACAACCTGTTCCAGTGTCTCACTACCTCACAGTAGAGAATTTCTTCCTAAGACCTTACCTAAATTTCCCCTCTTCAGTCTGTACCCGTTACTCTTTGTCCTATCACAACAGTTCCTGACAAAGAACCCCTCTTTGGCTTCCCTGTAGGCCCCCTTCAGGTACTGGAAGGTTGCTGTGAGCTCTCCATGCAGCCTTCTCTTCTCCAGGCTGTGCAGCCCCAATTTCTCAGCCTGTCTTTGTAGGGGAGGTGCTCCAGTCCTCTTAGCAACTTCGTGGCCGCCTCTGGACTTGCTCCAACAGTTCCATGTCCTTCTTATATTGGGACACCAGAACTGTACACAGCACTCCAGCTGGGGCCTCACAAGAGCAGGGCAGAGGGGAAAAATCCCCTCCCTGGCCGTGCTGCCCGCACTCCTTTGGATGCAGCCCAGGACACGGTTGCTTTCTGGGCTGTGAGCGCATTTGCCAGCTCACGTTGAGTTTTCCATCAACCACGGCCCCCAGGTCTTTCTCCTCAGGGCTGCTCTCAGTCACTTCTCTGCCCAGCCTGTGGGTGTGCCTGGAGTTGCCACAAGCCAGCCATAGGACCTTGCACTTGCTCTATTGAACTTCATGAGGTTTGCACTGACCCACCTGTCCAGCCTGTCCAGGTCCCTCTGGATGGCATCCTGTCCCTCCAGTGTGTCTGCTGCACCACACAGCCTGGTGTCATCAGTGAACTTACTGAGGGTGCACTCAAGCTCAAGAATGAGCTTGAAACTAAACTGTGCAGTGTATGCACACCTACTGTTCCAAACACGATGCTTACGCCATTAACTGTACCACTTCCTTGATGCCTGCTTGATGTCACGGGTTTTGATTAGAGACCAAAATTACCAGTGATTGAACTGAAATGATTGTGTCGACTCCTCTTGTTGAAGATCTTTAAATTATTTGTCCATAGGTACTTCAAATGAAAGCATTCCTCAAACTGCCACACAACCAGCCATTTCTCCACCACCAAAGCCTACCATCTCTAGAATTGTTCCCTCAGCGTATCTATTAAATCCATCACCAAGAAGTTCAGGAAATGTTGCAACAAAAATGCCTAGCCCTGTCGCAGCAGTGAAAAGGACATCTTCTCCCCATAAAGAAGAGTCTCCTAAGAAAATTAAAATTGAAGAGGTATTTGAGATTTTGAGATCATACCATAGCAATGTTCAAAACTTTGCGTATTCATTTCACCCAGAGTGCTGATTCTCATATTCCAAGTTTCAGATATTTCCTAATCTGATTGCATTGCTGCTTGATGTTTTCAGCTTGCCAAGGTGTTAGTATTTTTTATTTTGTTGATACTCATCATGTGGCACATGGTACTGCATTAGCACAAATGCTTAGAATCTAAATTCTTGTCTTAAAAGTAATTATTTTGATAAGCCTATATTATGCTACATCTTACAACTACTTCTGTCCCTACAAACACTTTGACCTTATTTTCTTGTTGATTTTTTAAAAATGTTTTTATGATCTGTGATAGTTTCTGTGTTTGCTTTTCAGCAGGATGAAATAAGTGAAGATACTAGCTGTATAGATTTGAATGAACATGAAAAAATGGAGACTAAGGTATCTATGCCTAGACTGTATAATTTTGTGTACATGAATTTGAACTCTTCCTTGTGAAAATTACTGTGTTTCTCTCTAAGAATGACACTAAGAGTGTGTCTAGATATAGACTCTCCAGTAAAGATATCAAAATTATATATTATTTTTTAATGATTATGTCAGTATTGATGAATTAGAGTCCATTGCCTGCTGCCATGCTAAGTTGAGCCTGAATGCATAGCCACGTAGGACTGTCATTTCTTTGCTGGTCATTCACATGGCATTATGCATGGTGAAAAAATGAGTCATGATACTTGTATTTCAGTTTGTTAAATTAGATCAAGATGTGTCAATATGCCGTGTTTTGCCTGCATCCCAAACCTGGTGTACGTTAATTAGTGAAAAAACAATTGTCCTGTGTATTCTATTTGGAATTTGCATGTTGGGCTGAGAATCTTAAAGCCAGCCACCTTGTTCACTTTTTAGAAAAAAAAATTTCAAGTGCAAGTAAGTAAATCTTCTCTGGTAGTGAAGTTATTGTGTGAAGTTACAGCATACTGTTTGGAGACTTTGGAGATTCAGTGTGCCCCTCCAGTATCTTGTAATTTAGCCGACAATTTTTCTGCTTAGTGGTGGACAGGAAGGGTGAAAGGCTCTTTTTAGCCTTATGATAGCAGCTCTCCACTTCGGATCTCGCAGTTTCTATGGAGCACATTCTGTTGTCTCCGGAATACTCTGGAAATTATGCTTATGCTTAAAGTTAAATGTAAGTTCTTTGGTTTATAGCTTCAATGCCCTTAAGCGAGCAAATCTACCTTGTTAGGCAGTCAGTCACCTTGCAATGTCTCTGAACTTAAGATAGGTGAGGGCAGAAATACATGTAAGCACTTAATCCTCACGTCAAAAATAGATCCACTGGATAGAGATCGTTATAAAAGACATAGGTAATCCTGTTAGTTTTTATTGGCAGTCTCCTCTAAGTCTTTGTCCTTAATATTTATGGAAGGAAATGGCAGAATTAAATTTCTTAAATTAACATAAACATAGGTTTTCATCCATTGAAATGCATGGCTTTTTTTAGGGTATGGTTACTAAATGGTACAATTAGAACTAGCAGACTGTTTTTGTTAAAATGAGAATGTGCCATTGTCCTGCTTTAGTCCTGGAGTCCCACTGTTGTACCTGAAAATCAGTCTCTGACATCTATTCATTCAGAAAGCTGATTCAACCCATTAAAGCAGCAGGAAAACTTTCCTGGCAGAATGGCAAAAGCTGTGGAAAAGCTGTTGAGTTTTTAAACAAATTCTGTAGCTTTTCACGTGATCTTCCTTGATAATACACTTTTTGTCTTGAGTGAGTTGAATGATATGTAATGTTTTGCTGTAGGGTTCTGTATAAAAGGTGTTAATTGGTTAACAAGTGACAACTCATAAGTGATATAGCTTGTGTTGATGTCAAATCTCTAATAAGTGCAACATTCTCCAGTGTGGCGATTCCTGCATTATGAAAGGAAGGGTGTCAATGCAGCAAGCACCAAGGCTTGCATTTTTCTTTTGCTGTATATGCGCAATATAAAGCATTCTGGAGTTCTAGGAGTTCTATATAAGTAGCTCAGTGGAAGTGGTGTAACTGTGGTGATGCTTTTGTTTTTTCAGGAGCAAATTGAGACAGAAGTGAATGTTAATTCTCAAACAGAAACTCTTCAGACAACCTCTCTGCAAGCTCCTCAGGTACTGATTTTAAAAGCAATGCTGCCATGCAGTGTGTTTATATGCTAATCTGTGGTGAAAGAATTGAAACTGAAATTAATCCAGATGTTAAAAATAGATGTATAATTTTAAATATAAATCCATTGTATGGAAAGCTACTTGTTGTTACTGTCACAATTTTTGTGTTTTAGATGGTCATTGATCTTATTGAATGTGCATTGTAGCTAAACATGTATGGCTTGCCATACAAACTGACCGAAGCTGGATTCGCTCTTCTGAATTGTGCCTTCAAAGTAAGAGGCTCAGTTTATTCCTTTGTGCTTTGCACATCACAGAATAATCCTTTCTAACAAGGAAACAAATGCTTTAAATAGCTGCTGCTCAAAGATATCCAGGTAGCGGTTGAGGATTTCTGGAATGTAATTTCAGATTCTAATATTTGGTATGAGAGGGAAGTTGTAAGCTTGTCACTCCTTAGCCAGCTGGTGTTAGCAGTGTAAGGTCCTTTGGAAAACAGTAATAGTTCTATGCCATTCACTTAAATTTTTGTTTCTAATATTGTAACAACTTTCAGAGAGCACATCTGTGCCTTACTAGCATTTTTAAACTTCTCTTAGTGCTCTACTGATTAAAGTGTCACTATCAAAAAGCATTTTATGCACACTTGCATCATTAAAGCATGTGTAGTGAATGTGTTGGTTGAAAATGGAGATTGTTGCAATAGTAATAATAATGGTATTTTTGGCTGGACATTTTGAACTGTATGAGCAGTACCTAAAAAAGATAGCAAAATTGTTTGGCAAAAACTGTAGATGCTACATGGACTTCCTAAACTGCTTCGGGGAAGTTTTTAGATCATTTAGTAAGTACACCAATTTTAGTTTGTCTGTTGTTGAGGGGGGATTATATAAAGCTTTGTAGCTTTTTTACAGATTGTGTGGTTGTTACTTTAGCAAAAGTAATCTGGAAACTGCAAAGGATGGTGAGCCTCTTCTGTCATTTTTTGGTGTTCTTGTTGGCCTTGTTTAACACACTGCCCATGTTGCAGAAAATAGAAACATGTCAAACTGCAGATCAGCACCAACCAGGGGGTTACTTGGGGCAGGGGTCATGCGAGTTTCAGAGCCATTTTGCCCTGAATCCTTGCTACTTTGTGCTTTGCTACTGCATCAGTCAGTGTTAACTTGATTGATTTATGTTTAATAAAGCAGCAATTAAGAGCAGTCATTTTAATGCAGTTTTCCCCATGTATCAAGTGTACTTTATATAAATTTTGAATGCCTATAACATAAGAAAACATTTTATGATAAATGATGTGAAGTATTGCATAATAACTGGGTTATTGGCATGGGAAATAATGTGCCACAGTGGAAGTGAAAATACTTAAAAAAAACCCCACCCCAACCTTAGAGGCATGTAAGGCAAGTGAGAAATTAATGAATCTCACTGTACCTTGGGAGTGTTTATTTTCTGTGTTTTCCTTTTGTTTGCTTTACGTGTAATTTTGCTGAATGGTATTTTAAGTCTTCTAAGTGAGAAAAAAGTGTTCAGATTCTTGTCAAGGTGGAGTTCTTAACACATTCATACAGTACCTTTTTAGAGTTTGCTGTACCTTTTTTCTTGTAAATCTGAACCAATATGAAAAATTGGAAATTTGACTGTAAAGAGTTTTTCAACAGTCTGGAATGTGAATGTCTGAAGATACACACTTCGCATTGGGAACGTTTTTCATCGCTCTTCTATAAGGGCAGAGACCTAACACTGAATTGTTAAAAGGCATTTTTACATACTAAACATGTAGATCAGATAGTAGATGTCACTGATCAAGCACCCTTATGTGGATGTTTTACTACAATACAGGTTATTAGTAAGCCCAGCTTTATCTGCAGCACTTGCTAATTTCTTGCAGTTGTCAAAAAAAGGAAAGCACACAAAGATTCTTGTAAAAATTTTCCTTAGTAAAGACTGTGTAGGGAAAGGAAATACATGCTTCTCTCTTTATAATCTGTAATTATCTTCATATATTCCTAAAAGTCTTCTAAAGATCTTTTGAAAGTTAATGCCAATTAGTACAATATTTTTCTTTTTATATTTACAGAGTTAAAATACAACCAAACTTCTTTTCTTTTCAGAAAACACCCAGTACAGACCTTTCAGATATCCCTGCTCTTCCTGCAAATCCTATTCCTGTTATCAAGAATTCAATAAAATTGAGATTGAACCGGTAAAAACCACCTCAGGGGTCCATAAACAGTATCTGCCAACTCAACCTGTTGTCTTCTAATGCTAGAAAAAAAAAGGAGAACGGAGGGTGCAAGACTAGAACATAATCGCAAATGGATTTAGGTATATGTTGTGCACTTCCCTTTCTGGACTAAAGTCGCCGCTTGATTGGAAGTCCAGGTTAGTATGTGAAGCCAGGAGTACAATTAATGTGTTAGCAACAGTTACATTAAATATTTCGAAGGATTACTGCCTTTAAAAACATGAACACTATTTGTAGCCATATTTGACATTCTGATTGAATTTGTTTGATGCATTGTTTCAAAATTGAGATAAAACTGGCATAAGAATCCCTTAAATGCACTTTTATGTACTTTTTTATTGGAGTATGACTAATTTTAGATCTTTAGCTGATAAAATTTCATTTTATTGAAGAGTCTCTTCAATAGTAGTAATTTGCAAATTGGATGACATTCTATGATATACTATACATTGAAAGTAAAGTGTATAGTATATTTAGTTCAACTGCCATCAAGCAGCAGTAAGTCTTTAAAATGTAAAGTCAAATCTTGGGGTCATAAGACGTAAGTTGAAGAAGTAATTGGGAAGTTTTGGTATTGGTGGGACATGATTAAGATGTGGTCTACTTTTATTTATAGGATTGTTTTAAGGTGCATACAAATCAGCAATCAAACAGTAAATAAACTTCCTTTTGAGCTAATTGAACTCCTTATTCCCTTTTTTGATCCCTTTCTTTCTTGGGAAAAGCGTTTGCATTTAATGTTGGGGGGTTTTTTGTGTGCTTTTTTTTTTTAATTATTAGCTTGTATGCACCATATAGGACAATAGTTATTTATACAAAATAAAAACAAGCCATGTACTCATTTGGGTTCCCCCCTGTCCCTTACCTAGTTGTAATACCTTGTGGCCTCTAGGCACAAATTCAAAATTTGTCCCATGACTAAAGTGTTTAGGTAAATATTGTGTGCCTGTGAAATACACCACCTGTCTTGATGGCCTTTGAATCACTAAATATGATTTTTGTACACTCCATAAAGGTCCCGTTTACATTAAAAAGCTTCAAATTTTAAATAAAGGCAAAGAGATTTTTCCCTAAGAATTTTAACTGTTTTATTTTTAGATAGTTCATCACAAGTAGTTTTACATACTGAACAACACCAAATTTTTAAAAATCATATTTCTAGTAAGCACTTGACATCTAGTAAGCTCTCTTACTCCTATTTTTTGTTCTTGTAGCCCTATCAAAAAAGTAACAGCTTTTTCTTTTGAAAGAACTGGAGCTCTCATGGCAAAGAACAGCAGTATTTGGGGAACATGAGGCATACCAACAGTAATACCAGATGTAGATAAACTTCATGTTACTATTACTTAAGTCTGAAATATGTGGGATGTCAAATCATACTTCCCATACTTTGATTAGCATGTTTTACGAACTCCCTTCTCCCATTGTGCTCCATCCTATTACACATGCATCTTTCATGTTACAAGTTAAATTACTTACACTCTTCCCCTTATCCTTCTAAATTAATTCTCCAAAGTCAGAGTGTAGCTTATCTTTTACTTAGGCTGTGCAGTAACTGAAGGTTTTTTTTTTTTTTGCCATTTGTCTAAGATGTCTAGTATACAATATTTCTCTTTTCCTTGCCCTGTGCAGCCTGCTGTCGTCCACCCCCCAAAGAAGGTTATATCTTAACAGTTGAAGTGTACAAGCTGTCTGTGTATTTTGTGTAGCTATGGAGTTTAGATCGAAATTGCCAGGCACAAATTTAGTCTTGTCATTTTGTTTACACATCGGAAAATCTTTTTCATTTTATTAAACGTTTCATGTAACTGCACCCAAGTTTTGCCAAGCTGGAAACTTGGAACCTTTCTGTATAGTGACTTTTTAATTCTAGTTTTCATAACCTGGAGATCAGACTGTTGCTTTCGCATGATGTACGTAGTGTCTCATGACTGGAGTTTGCTTTGTTTTATAGTATCTGTACTCCTTGTATTTTTCAAGAGCTATTTTGTAAACAGATGATGTATTTCTCCATTGAAAACACAATAAAAAACAGCACAATCCCACGGTTGTCTGATTTTTCTGAATGTACTAAATTGGTTTTACTTAATTCTTACTTAGCTCTAAAATTTTCTGCTAAGGCAAAATACGGTATGGCCTAAAGGAAATATAGTAGATAACACTTATTTAGGGAACATTCATTTGTATTTGCTATAGGAAGTGGAAGTAATACTCAGAAGGATGTTGGGTTCTAGATATTAAAGGGAAAGTTTGTGAATTGTGCAGTGTTTTGGCAGGGGCAGAGTTGCCAAAAACACACAAAACATTTTAAGGGCATCCATTCCATCTCTCCATCCTAAATTCTTAAAAGTGGACAAAACTAGAAGAAACGTGTGTCTAAACAATTTGGGAGTAAACTATTTTCTGCAAAAGTTTGAACTTCTTTTTTTAAAAACATTGGCTGTAAGAGTTCTGGCACCTCAGGCTTTTCTTGCAAGTGCCTATTCCTTATGTCAGCAGATGGCACTATTTCTCTTCTTGTCGAGTAGTCTAAGTGTGTCCTGAAATAAAAGTAAAATTACGAGTAGCTGTGCATCACTTGATTGATCTTTGTATCAGCATGAGCCCAATCCTCCAAATGCTTGATGTGAGTAACTTTAATAAGTAGTCTCCTTTTGACTAAAATTTCTTTAACTGCTAAAACCACTGATGATTATGGTCTTCATATTATAATTGCCCTGCCTAGAACAATAAACCTTTCTGTTGTATATATTTTTCACAGCATGCAATTGCTTGTCTTGTTTAAAAAAGATTCATCATCTTTATATCCTGCCCACCACATCTCCCTTTCATCATAGCTGATGATGTTATTTATGGCTTTATTCGTCTTTTATTTTCTCTGACCAATAAAAATCTGCTAGTAGATACACAGATTTCTGTTCAATGTTTTTCAGTCTACTGGCAATAGGTTTCAATAGCTTGTTTTTCTGAGTTGCCCATCATCAACCTCCTGAATTAAGTTCACTGACTCATAAGGATCTGCAAACAAGAAGCTGAAAATTACTGTTGTAGCCAAAATAATTAACATTAATAAGCCATGGTTTAACAGATGGCTTTAGACATACTGATTGGAATCAGACATTTGAGTTGATGAAGCTAAAGTTGTGCTTCCTTGCTTCCTTGTAGGTAGTATGTGTGCATGCCACTTCTTATTAAATGCATTTNGGGGGTGTTCTTTGTTTTGGGTTTTTCTTAAACTGCAAATTTTTTACACTTGTAGCTACAAGTATATGGTAACTGAGTTGTAATTAATATCAGTTGTTAGTAAATGTACCTTAATGGGAGAATGAATTTTATCAACAGTAAAAGATGAAACAGTTCTTCAGCATCTAGAATAACCAAAAGTTATTCAGCATAGCAAGAACGCACACGATTTTGATTCTGAGCCAGAACCTATACTCAAATGCACAAAAAACTACTGTGGTAGTTACTGAGGCAGCAGAATATGTTTATCCTCATAATAGATATTATTTGGAAGCTGTGTGCATTTCTACAAAAGGTATCTTGCATGTTGTAGTGATGCTGGCATCATTTATGTAAGTTTATGAACACAGTCAAGTACCTTTGCTATGATTAATCTCTCTTGGCCATCATTGTGGCTGAACAATACTTAACAAATTTCATCACTTATTCTGCAGGTCTTGATGGTACAGTCAGACATGTCTGAATGCACATATATTAGCTGAATACTTGGTACATTCACTTTTTTTACAGATCCAATATTCATACTGGAAAAATGTCATTAATAAAGTAAACTAAAATCAGTTTAATAATCATAGTAGAATTAAGTGTCTGTTCAGTAGAAACAAACCATCTTGGTTTTGTTGGTAGAGGCAGATGCAGTTTGATACATCTACAAAGTTCAAACTAATCATTTGAAATATCTAAAAACATCTGCTAATACTGTCACCAAAAGAATGCAAACTTTCATATTAAACTTCAGAGGGCATGTTTATTGAAAAAGATAATATGGTGAACCACTGCTGGATATTCTGTCTGCATTTTGGATATTTAAACTAAGGATTTCTTTTTTTTTAATAAAGTTTAGGTAATTTTTCTGGAATGCTGTCTTTAGGTAACTTCTTCTTTTTTCTGCCTTCCACACCTAATCATGAATTATATTAATGAATTAACCAGATCACAGGGCCTAGTCAGCAAGTCTGGCTATCTTAATTACCTCAGTATTTTTATGATCTCTATTCTAGTGCAATGTTTAAAATAAACTGAGAATGACAAATGTCCTACACACTATATTAAAAGTCAAATTTAAGGGAATAGTAATGGTTGGGAAAAAATATTTTATGGTATGCATAGATATTATTAAGCTTTGGTTTTGCAGTAAATTACTGACTCTAAATAAGAGCCAGAAAGTAATAGGAAAGGATAAATAGGAAAATTACTGTTGACGTGAGGTGATAAAAGCCCCAGCTTATTAGGTAAGAAAAGCTGCATTTATTTATTTAACAAACTAGCCAATGCATTTAAACTGCCCCATGGTGACTGTGACCCACACCGATGCTGGACAGCTTACAAGTGCAAATGCCCTTTTTGTTCTCCTATCTGTGATCTAGCATTCCTATTTTCTGTTTGTATTTTTAGGAGTAAATCGTCTGAATAAGGTTACTTAAGTCAGTTTTTACATGCCTAAAGTCTACACGTCATATGAAACTTTTCAGTTAATCGAAGGTTATTTCTGTGGCACTTGCTTCAGTTAGGGTAAAACACTGACCTAAAGCAGGTAGAATTACTAAAGTTGAATGGAATGTTGGGTCAAGTACCCTTTATTGATCGGACACTTCAAATGGCATAACAGTAAGACTGGAGGCAAGGGGGGCAATTCTTGATGTTTGAGAAACAACTTTCCCCTCTCCCCATCTCTCCCCAGATAGTAATTTGATTCTAAGTAAACATTATAAATATGATAGCTCTTAAAAGAGTGTGAGAGAGTTGCGCGACATCTTTTGCTCCAGCATTCCGCGCCCCGTGCCCTGAGCACCATCTCGTGCCGTGTGCTTCCAGAAATCTGGCATGCGCGCTGTCCTTGTTTGCGTTCTCAGTCTGCAGCGGAGCTGTTAATAAAGAGATTGATGATAAAGTTGTCGAAAAGAGACAGTTGGACAGGACTGCTCGCCATGAGTGACAGAGGGCACGCTCTGCCTTCACAGCCGAGAACGCTGCCCCCAGCAGAGAGCCGGCCATGCCTGGACGCTGTGCCAAGCCTGTTCAGCGCATGGGGAGAGGAGCTGCAGCTTGTACCAAGGATTTCAATTAGATTTTCAGCTTGTGCTCTTAAAGTGAGATTTCTCTTATTTAGGATCAGCATGCAATTTTTTAAAAACTTAGTGTCCTCTTGAGAATAAACACAGTAGTGATATAAAGGCTGAAATTTTTGAGAATGATCTCCTAGGCCTTTTAAAATATTGCATTGTGGTCTGGTTCAATTAAGTGAAATGGAGATTCTTAAAATTAACATTTTTTGCTTTTATGGGGAATAAATGAATTATACATGTACTCAGTCTAGATATTAGCTTCCATAGGAATCTCCTGCCAATATATCATAAACTTGATTCAACTCAGTCACATGGCTGGAATATGAGAAGCCCAGGATGATGGATGGAAGCATTCATTGTCTCAGCCACACTTTATCATCTGTAAGTTTTATCCCTTACAATGTAAAAAAGAGTGAGACTGATAAAACATTTGATAGTTTAGGCCATCTGCTCACACACTATATTAGAGTTATTAGTGATTGTTCCTACTGTTTCTTAGCATCACCCAGAACAGTGTGTGGATTTTCTGTTCACTAGTGATCACTCTGATTACTAAATGCAATATCACAACTCGGAGTATTTTTTTTCTTGCAGCATCTAGTCCTTGTAGGCAGTGGGATCAAAAGATCCAAACAACCTGAAGCAAGAAAAATGCCTTAAAAAGCATTTTCAATGTTTTGCTTTTCAATGTATTTATGGGAGGAAGATCAATCTTTTTGGTCTGATTGCATTTTAAGAGGTGGTAGATCATTTTCTGTGGACAAATTGTACAAATACTAGTATAGACTTTTTCCAGGATATTTCCCACAGGACATAATTTAGTAATTTTTTTTAGTTGTTTACTAATGAATTAATAAATTCATTCTTTATGTATTTTTTCTCAAACAACAAAACACTAAGAAAAGAGCTGCTTCTGTTCAGTGAGCCTTTGACTTCAATAGGGATGAAATCATATTTATAGTAATTGCTGTGTATAAAAAAAGTGTTGAATTAATTTAGTAGCATTTTTCTAGTAGTTGGTGTAGGCACAAGGATTTTTTTCTCACTTTTTAAATTTTTCATCTTGACTTAGGCTACTTAAAAAAAAGGGGCAAAGTTTGTTCCATGAAAATGCAGGCTTGATATTGGAGAATCTCAAGTCTGTAAATTAATTGACCTAAAAAGACTTTTTTTTTTTTTTTAATGTAGGGATATAAGTTAACACACTTGCATTTATGTTTGTTCGAAGATGTAGGAATTGGTTGATAGCTTCAGCAGTGGTTGCTCTGAATAGGAGCTGTCTAGCCAGAAGCACACCAGATGTTCTGTCTTTGCAGATAAAGTCAAAATGCAAGTTTGATCTAGCACTATTAGGATTTTTTTGTTTTTTTAAATGCTTAAAGAATGCTTTTATGTTTGATTTACTATAAGCTGTATTTTTAAAAATGCATGGAAGTCACACTTTGAGTTGTTGCAATCACCATAGTGTGTTGACTTTTCCTTTCTGGCCTGTTAGATTTTTGAGAGTAATCTGAGCATTCATTAGGGAAGTAGGCTTCTAGGTTTGTTTAAAATAGAGATGTCTTTAGCTTTTATTATTATTTGGTGTTCCAGTATCGCTAGCTTTTATTTTCAGCACCCAGTGTTATGTGTCAAACTGAATGAAGTATGCCTTACCTGACAACATCAAAAACTTTCAAAGAATTCTGGGAATGAATTGTCCGTTCTTGTGTGTTCCATCAACGTCACATGTCATTAGCGTGTTCTTCAGCTATAACACCTCATTTTGATGCTTCCTGTTATGAAATAATTCTAGTGGTTTATTTCCTTCAAAATTAAAAGGGACATGTGCATATTGTTCTAAAGGTCAAACAATTTTTATGTGTCTCTATAAGAAGTATTATATAATGTGTCAGCAAACATACAAATCCCAACAATAACTCATCACTACTGTAGTTCAAAGCAGTTTGTTTGAAAGGCTGTCTCATAGCAAAGCCAAACCTAAATTCTGATCCTGACTTGGGTATGTGTGACCTTGGCAGGGCTAGTGACTCCTTGCTTCAACCTTTTTGTATAAGAAATGAGATTATCAGACGTTTCACAAAGACCGACTGTTAGCATTTGAGAATGTCTTGGGATTTTCATATAGTAGATACTTTGCTCCATTGGATTCCTCTGTAGGCACGAATCACACACCACTTGAAATTCGTATGCTAGTTTTCCAGTCTTTGTTTTGGAACGGATATATGATCTTTACATCCTGCTGTAAAGTAGTTCTAAGGAACATGAAGGAGAAAAGGTTCCTGTGCATGCTATTAGGACAGTCTTCCAATAGAGAAAAACAACAAAATTGGGCAACTGGGTGCTGTTTTTATTTGAAGACACACTGCATCCTATTTTGCCCTTTTTTAAAAAAAAAAGTATTTTAATATGAACACACAGACCCACATTTCTCCAGGAAAAATAGAGGTTTAGATCCTAAAAGCTCTATGTGTGTTTTCCATTCTGATCATCAGCTACTTAATCCTGTCCTGTTCTTTCCATTTGCTTGTACATGGTCTGCAGGCTTTCTAGCTCACTGATTGATGTGATGCATATTGAATGTAACTTATCTGAAAATAAATTTTAACTACTCCCCTTTTCAATACCCTTTTTCAAAACCCCTTCTGACAATACAAACTGAAGATGTTGCTATGATGTGATGTTCAAGTCCTCTGCCCAAATTAAGGTGGAAATGAGACCAAATATCAGTCTGACAATACCGACTTCTTTTGTAATGATAAATGTGTAGGGAAAAGAGAGAGAGAGCAAGCAGAAAATGGTCCCCTCTGTGGATCCAGCAGTGTCCCGTTGGTCCTTCAGTGCCCTGGTCCCCATTGTGGTGCTGGGTCCAGCCCAGCTCACTCCCCAAGTCGCTTTTCTGCGCTCCCTCATCAGCATGCGGTGAAGGTGGGGTGGGGTCCCGTCGTGTCACATGTTCTGGTCTTGGTTTGGTGGTGGTCGCGGGTCTGCCCTGAGGGTCATACAAGGCCAATACCCCCGAAGTCAAGTGTCCTATTTGTGAGCCGGCTGGCGCAGCTTGCTCTTGTCTGATGACACACCGCAGTGGAAGGTTGCTGCAAGAAGTATCAAAGCCAAAACTGAAATTTTGCTTTCTGCAATAAGTTTCCCCACAAACGTCAACGTTTTCTGCAACAACTTTCACCACCAAATAGGTGTTTGAGGCACACACTCCAAATATTATTAACCCTTTCCTTACAGATGCAGATCTGTGTTCTATTTCACCTTGTAAACTGAACCAGTGAAGTTGTTGAGGATGCCTTTGAAAGACTGGCTTCTCATGTTCAACTTCTGAATTTTTCTAGTAGTCCAAGCTCTAGTTTTTTTTCATATGGAAGCATATGTCTGAAAATTGGAGAAGGCATTATTGTATGAGTCTGTTCACTGTTTGCATTTAGGTACTTCACAATGGTAATTGTAAAGGGTTTTATTTGTTTTAAGGCCAACTTAATTTTGAAATGCAGTTTACATAGGAAATACACAAAGAACCTATCATTTCTATTTTTCTGTTGATTAAAAAGAAGAAAAGGAAAACCCAAACCCACGTGTTTTCTAATGTAGTATGTCAGAGCAGCAGAAGGCAGTGCTTTGCTCCACCACTGCACAGCAGCACTATCTTGGTTTATATAGATGTTAGCCTAGGCAAATATTGGAGGTTCAAATTCACCACCTTTGGAGGGTCAGCCTGTGCAACACCGTGGAAGAAAATCTGGAAGTAACACAGGGATTCCTCTGTCATTTTGACAACTAGTTGTAGGCTGGCTGACTTAATCCAGAAAAAAGTGTCAGTACTCCTATACTAGCAAATAGGATGTGCCCTATGGTGATCCCATTTTCCCTCAGATCTTCTGAACATCTTGAATTTTTTGGTTTTTGCTTCCAGCACTCTTCTAAGTAGTCCTGGTATTTTGAAATAACTCCTCCTACTTTATTCTACCTGGGGGACTGAACTGAGGCTGCAAAAACTAAACCTAGCAGGGAGTTATGTTAATGTGTGCTATGCTGAAAGATTGCCAACAATGCTTTGCTTTCTATCCACATCTTTTATCTTATTATCTTAGCCTGTCTCTGTGAGAGGCACCACAAAGTATCCAAAGCTTGGCCTCCTTAGGTGTATTTTTGTGGGAGAGGTTAACACAGCACTTGCCCTTCCCACATGAGCATGTTTAAATCCTTTGTTTCTGGGAGACAGGTTGCAGTTAAAACCTATGAATACAAAAGATGACCTTGGCTTTGGAGTGGGTAGGAGGGGATATGGCATGAATTGAGCAAGTCCCTCTTCAGCTGGCCTGGTCCTGCCTGGGATAGGACAGTGTTGCAATATCTTAGATCTCTTCTGTGAGCAATTCTAAGCTAAAACTACTTATCACCAGGTTAGGAGAAAAATTATGAAAACAATGTCGTCTGATGGGAATGCAGTCAGCTGAGGAATAGAGTTTACTTGGGATCTTGGATTTACTTCTAAATCCTTAGGGAAGAGGTTAATAGCAGTGACCCAGATGCTATAGCATTAGGATCCTTGGGGAAAGGGAAGTTTCTTATTTATTTAAGCACTGGTTATATGCCTGCAGATATTAAATTCAAGCTCTTCTTCATAAAACAGTCAAGGGAAGATGCTTCTCAGTGTCCATTGATCAAAAAATTACAGTATATAAAAATACAAAATCAAACTCCATGTATGTTCTGCTAACTGCCACTGGGATTTTTCTATAGTGTATAGAAACACTCTGGAGAAAGGACTTCTTTTGTGTTGGAGTTGAAATATATATATGTCTTCTCAAGCGTTCTTTTACAGCTTTCTAACTGTTTTCAGATCTACAAACTGTGGTGGCAGGTTCTGTACACAGTGGAACATGCGTGAGACTTTATTTAAACAGCCGTGTATATTCCACTGATAAACTAGAAACTGAAATATGGACAATACTGATAGGAGAAGCCGTTTGTCCAATTGACTCTCTTGGCACCTATCCATTTTTTTCTCATTGACTTTAAAATGTTTCGGACCTTTCATCTGATGATCTCAAAGCTTTTTGCAAACATTAATTAAGCCTGTTGATGCCCCTGTGAGCTAAATAAATACAATAGGTGTGGTTTAGATGGGTAAATGAAGATACAGAGTAGTTGTTTTGTGCAAGGTCGCCTGCTAATTCAGCAGTGGAGCTAAGGGGTGGGAAACTGTCTGCCTGACTCCCCCTTGCAATTGCTAGGGTTAAATCAGATTCTCCCAGATAAATGCAGACAACAACCAGACTTTCACACGGGGAAAGACGCATCCAGCACCCTAATTGCAATTTGTATTCTGACAATGACCAGAGCTTCTCTACAATACTAAATTGTTCCTAGTCTTTGGAAAAACAATTATCTGCCTTCTGCAACTAGCCCAGTGAAAGAATTAAATAGTAATAAAAAAAAGTCACGACTCAAAACTGTAGTTCTCTGTGTTTAATATTTCCTGTTTTTACCTAGTATCTCTTAAGGCATGTAAAACATGTCTCTTCATGACTTACTTATCTGCATCCAAGAAGAGGCTGTCCAATCCTTTAAAAACATTACGTATCAAGAATGGGACTAGCAGGAATATGAAAGAAGGATGAGAAAATAAACAAAAATGGAGATAGATCTCAGAGGACCTTAAGCTTAGTACTTGCAATGAGTTTGTTTCTCATCAGAGCTTTATTGGAACTACCTTGTCACCTGAATACAGAAAGCACGTACCTACTTCTGCTGCTAGTTTGAAAAATGCAGAAACCTGACTTGCAGTTTACAGTATGTGGAAAGAGCATATGTACAAAATGGTACATCATGTGAGAGCATTACCTTCACACAGGACACTGCTCTTGCCTTGAGCAGGGTGACTTTATTTCTTGTAGTTCTTTTAGTGCATGAAATGTCCTTTTGGGATGTGTCAGACTTGTAAGCTCTGGTTTGATTCCTCTTGCTGCTAGAAGAATAGTTAATGCTGCTAGTTAATTCAGTGATGACTTAATCCATCAATAAATTTTTGCTTTCTGCATCAGTAAGAACTAGTGAACAGTATCCTAACTCTGCTGCTGTGTTTCCGAAGAGATTGTTGCAGATGCTGTGCCGCTAAACTTGCACCTCACAGTGCAGACTGCAGAGAGAGATCTCCAAGCAGTTACAGATTAGTTTCTGCAGGAAGATGCATACTTTGTATGCAGTGTACTGGTCCAGGAATAAACACCTCCAATTGTTCTGATACTTATTGAAAATGGCAAAGCATTTGGCAACCAGCATTTTGTAGGCTGCTGCAGGGCCTTGGGAGACAAAGGTAAATGTGTGGACACAGCTCAATTTAACAAGTTTTGTTCTCCAGTCAATGATTCTCTTGCTTTTTGGTTCTGCCTATTCCTGGTGCAGGAATAGGGACATAGCTTAAGTCTGGAGTTGGAAAGCGGAAGAAAAGACTATTACTTCTTGAAGAACTGATCACAGATGCAGTTCTATCTTCATATAATTTCCTTGGAGGTTTGGTTAGGGAATTTGATGTAATATTATACACATGCTTGTTTTATTATAACTGCATTGTGTCTGTTGTTACTTTTCAGTTTCTTCTTACACTTGACAAAATACATCGGTTGATACCTGGTGAAATGCAGCCATTTCTGGTCTGGCAATCAAACAGTATATCAAGTGCAGTGCAGTAATGATGGAAAGCTATTAGGTCAATAACATCCTGTGCAAAGTCAGGCTGATTTGACCTTACAGTACCTTGCTAAACTCGGAAGTGCACACCAAAATTATTGTGGTGGCCTTGTTTAGACGGGAAAAAGAATTAATCTTAATCAGACCCAGAAAGCACATGGTAGGAATAATCTTGCAGAGTATAGTAAAAGGAATAAAGATTTTAATATATTTTTGACCAACTCCAGTTTGTAAACTAGAATTGAATATCTAAGTTTTTTTAACATGACCATATAATGAGTATACATCAGTCAAATTTTAAAAATTCTGATTTGAATTTCTAATTATCTGCACAAATGTCTGTGAAATTTATCTAATGTTTGTTGTCCACATCTCACTTAGAAACATTTTTTTTCTTAAGTGCATGTTTAATCAACTGTACATTAAAGAAAACCTTTATCAAGCTATCTCATGTATGTTATTCTGATTTGGGGGACAAAATCCTGAGAGATTAGTTTTGCAACATGATCTTAAGTTCAAAGCACACAGATCCTGTCAGATTTGGATGACAGACAAAGCAACTTCTTAAGATGAGGAGTAGTTTCAATAGGCTTCCTTCTAAACCACTGGGACATGATACATCTATTTGAAAAGAAAGAAATGCCAACACCTACTACTGGCCAGGGTATCTTTTATTAGTTTGCCAAATGCTCTGGCACCTACTGAGCCTGAGCCTTGGGAACCACCAGGATGGGAAGATGTTTGGCTACCATGCCTGCAGCAATGCTACAAGGACTGGATGATGCATGTAAGATACTGGACTTACAGCGGGGAGAGGAGCAGCAGCACATCTGAGAGCTCATAGACTTGTTTGTGAGAGCTCCCTGCACAGTCAGTGCTGCCGTGTGCTCCCTCCTTCAGTCCGCTGCATCTCATTAGCAGTCTCTTTCCGTGGAGTGTAAGAAACTCCTTTTGACCGGGGCATGTTGTTTACTTCCAAACCTGTGTACAGCTGGCATAAATCCCTCCAGGCTGTGGTCAGAGCTGGAAGCTGGCCATTAATACAGGCTGCTTCTTTGTCATGATATAGACTTAAAGAAAAGAAAGCAGGTGCCCTCCTGGCATTTTATAAAGAGTCATTCATGAATATAAGATAGTGCATTTTGCATATTAGTGTGAGTGCCAATATAAACCCAGCTGTGTGCAAAATAAAGTGAAATATGTATTTCCAAAACTAGGCCACAGCTTTTCTATGGCGCAATCTGAAAGCATTTGAATCAACTTTGCATATGCATAGCCTTTTCTTTTAAAATTATATTTTTCCTTGGATTTTTCCCCCTGTTTTCCCCCCTCTCTTTTCTTTCTTTCTTTCTTTTTTTTTTTTTCTGTTTTTAAAATGTGGTGATTTTGTAACACTTCTCCCAAGGTAATAAGACAATAACATGAACAAAAGCGGAGGAAAACACAGGCAGATGCCACAAAATGCATCTTGAATGCTTCTGTGACAACTTCCCATCCATTTCTCTGATTCCAAACCAGAACTCTCCTCTTGTACTGATGTGGGATCCTGTTCTTCCAGGTGCATCTTTTCCTGAGAAGACAGTCAACAATTTTGCTTAACGTTTTGTTATACTTTGGACCGCACTCTGCAAACCTAAAAGTTTTTGTGCTCCTTTTCAGTCCCAAAGGTTGAAAACGTGGATTTTTAAGGTCCCTTGTATACAACTGGTACTTGGCACTCTTCATGCTGAGGGAAGGAGAAATAAGAGGGAATGCAGGGAAAGTAGAAGAGAACCTTGTGAACTGTGGTGGAGTTATCTACCATGGCATATAAAATCCAACAGGCAGAAAACATCAGGAGTCATCTCTTGTGGGCCTGACTGCAACTTGCCCCTTCTTGCTTCCTGTGTACTTTCTTGCTTTTTTTGCCTTCAGAGATAGTGAACTATTTTACGAAACCATCGTGTGGAATAAAATAGATGTGTCCAGGTTTTTTTGGGTCAGGAAATTATTAAATTAGGGGTGTCAGGGACATCAGGGCGTTCTTCCCTTTTGTCCCAAGTATCTCCTGCCTTCCCCTCTGCACAGTCCAGGGGCAGGATTGGTTATTGCTGAGGAGTTGATGGGCCAGACTGGAGTGCCTGGCTGTGAATGAA
The DNA here is from genome assembly GCA_013397845.1 of Melanocharis versteri. Lineage (NCBI taxonomy): Eukaryota > Metazoa > Chordata > Aves > Passeriformes > Melanocharitidae > Melanocharis > Melanocharis versteri. The sequence continues at coordinate 3,088,717 of VZTG01005027.1, read as the reverse complement.
GGTGAAAATGCTGTAGTTTCATCCATGAAGGTATCCAGGTGCTGTATCAACCTGTGTCACAGGGTCACAAAGGAATTGGTGATGCAATGCTTCCAGGTGCTGTAATCCAACCAGCAGATGACACTTTTTGTGCACTTCTCTTAAATCCCATAATGGATCCATCTGCATTCATATGCAGTTAAAAAGTCTGATCTGATGACAACTCATTTCTCTGCAGCAAATTGTGACTGACAGAGTGTGGTGCTAACAAAAGGAGAGGCATTTAAAACTGGGTGTATGCACTTGTGAAATGAAGATGTGGGGGTTCAAGATGCCCTGATAGAAGAAATTAATCTATGTCTGATCGATTTTGATCTATGGTTAGCCACGTTTTGTTTCAGGAGGATTCTTTGGTTTTTTGCTAACAGGCACTTGGCTTTAACAATATTCTTTCACTCTTTGGTTCTGGTAGATTTAATAGCATAGTTGCTAAATTGAGTTTAGATAGCTTATCCTGTATATATTTAGAGATAAGAAGTTCATTTAGGGATTAGGGAATGCTTTTTGTATATGCACCATTAAGCATAGCACATCTGGTACTGAACTAGCAATCAGCAGAATATTGACAAAAGTTATAAAGAAATCTTTTTTTTTCAAGTGAACACATGTTTATATCTGAGGTCTAAAAGCTTACATGACAAAAGAAGTATCTCCAAGAGTTGTAAATTAAAACCAAATTTGTACTGTGCTTATATGAAATACCAGTACTGATCTTGGTTAGAAACTGTTGTAGTGGGTCAAAAGATTTGGTGATACGAAAAATCATCTTACAGCAAAGAAGACCTTATAGTTGTAGTTTCTGCTTTTAAGAGAGAAAGAGGAGCTTGTTTTCTAGTATATTGAAGGAAGATGAAGAAGCAGTAGATTGTGAGAATAGTGAAAAGGAAAAAATGAAATATAGACCTTTACATATTATTTATTTTAACTGGTGAGTCAGGCCTCTAAAAGTAGCCTTCAGAGCAGCAGTTAAAGTACAGCATTGTTTCTCTTAAAGCAAATGCACAAACAGAACAAAACAAAGTGCTTGAAATAATGGTGAAACTGTGAAAACTCATGGATTATCTGGGAGTGGAGGGAGAGAGAATGACCACATTACAGATGCTCACCAGCTGGTAAGCAAAACCAAGGAGGGAGCAGTGCCGACATAGGGGATTCATCCAAATCGCCAGGTTATCTGGTCTTTATCCATACCAAATGTAATGCTTTATATTGCAATTAGCAGAAAAGTGATTAAACCTTTGAAACATGGAGATGAGCCTTTCAGACACGCAGGTGGTTCTTCTGAAGCGCCTGTTTGTGGAGGAGAGATCTGTGTGTGTATATGCATGGGCTGCTCTGCTCGCACCAAGCAGCTCGAGGGAGATTTTGTGGGCTCTTTATGTACTTTATGGCAGGCTGCTTGCTTTCGAAGTGGAAAAGCTGATTCATGCTGGTGTGGAAGCTGATTGTGCCGCCAGTGGGAGAGGCAAATTCGAGGTACACGAGGATAATTAAGCAGGAGATGTGTACGGTTCAAAACCAGGGCTGTGTTTCGCTGGGGGAGATGTTTGTGTCAGTGTGTGGGGCTCGACTGCAGGTGTCACTGTTAGATCTCAAATAATGGGCTGCTCGGCGGCAGCCACAATGGGCTCTTTTTTCTTACCAAAGTCACACTTGCGATAGTAATGTGAAATGTAGGAAAGGTGCGGGGCAGCGCGGTGGGCACGGCTCAGTGCGGGTGCCGGTGTGTGCTCCTGGGCTGCCGTGTGCGCCGAGGGTCCCGCACACCCGCAGCGGGAGCGCGGCTCTGCCCCGACACCCCGCCCGGCGAGCTCCAGCACCTCCGCGGGTTGCTCGCACAACTTTAATTCCCAGGGTTTCGAAATCCTTCCGTGCTTTAGGATGGATGTTTAACTTCTCCGACCCTTAGCGAAGTGGTGATGAAATCTTTAATCTAGCCAGCAGCTGAAATTGTTTACTGTGATTTGCAGTAGCTCAGTTATTCCGTTCTCTGCAAATGAATTTGCTTAGACTTCTTTGCGATTTTTTGCCTATCTATTTATTTTTATTTTTATTTTTATTTTTTGTTTTTGAGCGAACAGGCCTGAGTCTTCCATCATTTGTATTCAGATAATGAATAAAGTGCTGCAAGTTTAGTCTCTCTTTTTTTATTACTTTTCTTTTTTTTTTCTTCTCTCGTCATTGAAGAAAAAAAGAGGGAATGAGAAAGAACTGAAAAAAGGGAGTTAAAAACTCTTAGCAAACTCTTCTTTGGTGCCTAATTTGAAGCTACTATATTGTTTAGAAAGCAGCAAAAAACCCACAACAATTCTGAGTGTGTTTTGAAGTAGCTCCTCAATAGCTTTTTAAACGAAATTTTAAGAGAAATGCAATATTCTCATTAAGTACCAATCTCCGCAGCCTGTTCTTCCCCACCTGGATACCATGCCTTCAACACTGGTAGTCTGGTGCATGACATTGATTGCTCCCTGTATTAACATTTACGAGGCTTTGTTGTTTCTTTCTTGGCGGTAGCTTTCCTGAAGTGTTTATGCAATTTTTGAAGTATATCCCCTGTCTGGATCACTTTATTTCTTATTCCCAATTTTTATTTCTTTATTTCTTATTCCCAATTTTCACTTTTTAAAATGTTGTGTTACTCATCTATGTGGGATTTTTTTGTTTCTTTTCGAATCCCTCCAAAATCTTTTGCTAAAGCAAACGTATTTGTGAGACTGAAAAATACTCCTTCCTCAAAGCAGACAATGGAGTTTTTCACTTGCACAAATGAATGTATATATCACTGAGTAAGCTCACTCTAATTGAATCCTGACCATTCTGGAGGGATTTAGCCCTCCCTTCTTAATTTTTCTCTAAACAAAACCTAGAAATGAGAAAATATTTTGAGGTGGGCAAGAAAGGGAGGGGGAATAGAAAAATAAAGCAAATAAATTTTTGAATAAGAATGACCCATGTACTGTGACCAGAGGGCAAATGCAAATGTCTGTTTTCAAACACAGACTCGTGCATTCTTATTAGGGGTTCGTGACTGTGCCTCCAAGCACATCATTACATATTCATAAGTGTGAGGAAAATAGACTCCTTCCACATTCAGGTGTGTTCAACTAAATGCTATCCCTTTAATCTTAAAGAACAGCTCATTTGGTCTATTTTCTTCAGTTCACAAAGTGTTAAGGGAATATGAGATAAAAGATGCACACACACAAAAAGAAAAAGAAGCAGCAATATTCCACAAAGATCTTTTTAGTGTCAACTTAAATGCACACAAATAGCAGATGATGATCTCTTTTATTGGACTAACATTTATCCACTAATATCCACACACTTTTAAAACCATTGAGACCTCCTCTTCAGGTGTTCATTTGAATAGAAATAGCTGAATGAGTGTTTTTATAATTGATCCCCTGAGTACTGAATGTCTAGTGCTGCATAACCAACATTTTCCCATTGCTGATTTTTTTTTCCAAATTGCTACTCTGCAAAATTAGGATTTTGTATAGTTTTGATAAGAAAATTAACCTTCCAAATGCCAGATCCCCTTAATGTTACTTAGGAACTGGTGCTAAGGTACACTTGGAATGCTTGTTCTCAAATGGATTTTTTTCATGTATGTGAAGGAAAAAAAAATCGGTTTTTTCCATGAAGTTATGCAGAAACTAGAGGTGCCCCCCTAAAAATAGTTTGAGAGTTGTTTGTTTGGGTTCAGTTTCTTATCACTGTCCCCTAGATAAGCAGTTGTCATCTCTACGCTGTGCTTGATGAAATGCCTCTGTTTTGAACAGCAACACAGAAACTTCGTGGTACTTCATTGCTATTGTTTCACTTTTACACTGAATGAAAAGTCTGATATATTTTTAACTTCTTGTTTTTAAAGTCACTTTAGATTTTTTTTGCAACATATATTGAGTGTCCTAAGAACTAAACTTTCCAGAGACAGTGTAATTTTTTTCTTTATTTTTTTTAATAGGAAAAATACTCCACTTAATACTTGCAATTTTGAACGTGGATTTTAAAAACACTGATCTTGTTGTAAAGAAAGAGAGCGCCTGAAGTCTAACAGCATGCATTACAGGTGGCTGTTCCTTCAGTAGCCCCTTGAAGGAAATGGAATTCCTAATTGATATGAAATCATTTTGTAGCAGCAACACCTGAAGAGTAGAGAGAAAGGGAAGAAGATATGATAATGACTGTGTGATAAAACCGGTTAGCATTTGTGTGCCATAGTAAACACTCATGAGTATAAAGAAAATACTAGCTAGCCACTAGAGATACCCACTTATGTTCATGATACAACCACTACAAACTCTAGTTCTATCAAACTAGCATCAAGCACAAGATCCATCTTTAATTAATTTAATCCTATAGAGCTGTGACTCATTTTATTTGTGACTGTGCAGAGAGAAATTACTTCCCATACTTGCCTTGAACTTCAACCTTATCCTTCTCTATCAGTCATATTGAATAACACAAAAGCACATGCTCTGAAATTCATGTACTGGGTTTTTTTTTTCCCTCCAAAGATTATTCAGATCTTTCTACATGTGGCTTACTCAATAAAAAGCACAGAAAATGCCTCCCCCCACTCCTCCTTCTTTAGGAGAAAGATTTCTGTTGCAGGGCAAAAGAGCTTATTAAATGAAAAGTCTTTCTCATAATGAGTAAGAAACAGGGAAATTCTAGAATAAGGCAGAAAGATTTCTTTCCCATCCTTGGTTCAGGAATGAACAAACCGTGTCCCACAGAGGGCCAATACACACAGGATCGTGTATTTTCCCTTTTCTCTCCCCTTTAAAAGCATGCTTTCTGGAAATGACACATTCGGTGAGTGTTGCTACTGTACAGCTCCTTGCTGTAGCAGAAACCTATTGCAGCTGCTCTGCAGGTGTCATGGCACAGCAAGGATGTGACTGCACGCTGCTGGGATCAGCCCTGAAGTGAGGGTGCCGGAGTGTTCCTAAAGACAGATTCACTTCCAAAGTTTGGCTCTTGCGAGGAAAAACACAAACGTTCTTTTAAGCATTTTTTATCTTTCAAACAAACAAGGGCAGAACAATGTCCCCCCCGGGAGAAGCAGACAGTGGTGAGAGTTCCATGAACCTTTAAAACAGCACAATTTCGAGGGCAGGAGTGCTGCTTCTCACCCCGGGTGACCAGACGCGGTGTGAAGTTGTGGTATTGCTGCGTAAGTCACGTGTCAAGGTTTGTAACATCTCTGACACAGCCATGAAAACTTGTGGATTGAAAAAACGCTGTGGGCATCGTGGTGGCACACCTTTAAGGTGCAAAAGGCTCCAGCTTTCGTGGAGGCCTTTAATCACTGGCCCCAACTGTGATTCTTCTGGGACGATCCTCCCCTGCCACTTCAAAATAAAACAGTGTCTTACTTTTTCCTCAAAAAAAAAAAAAAAAAAAAAAAGTGTTCCTCATTTTTCCCAAAAAAAAAAAAAAAAAAAAAAAAAAAACCAAACTAGGAAAAGCTAAAGGACTGCAAGAGCTAAATTCTAAGATCTAAAGGAAAAAATCACTGGAGTTCCCTTTACCAGCAGGCTGCTGCAAGGCTGTACGTTATACGTGCCTTTGGTCCAAACCAGGCCTTTTGCTTTGGGGTGTGTCCTAGGGAAAGGTTTGCTTTCTTCAAAATTCTTAGGTGAACCCTGTGTGCATGAAGTAGAGTGACAAGAAATAACTTTTGCATGCCAATTAAATATGCATAAGATTTTCTCTGGAGAAAAAAAGTGCAATTTTCTTTTTTTAAAACCGCATTATCAAAAAAACAAATATCAGGCTTGAGCTAGGTTTAAAATGGGAAACATATAAAAAGGATGTTGAAAAAATCCAGTCTTGATGCCTGTGTGAAGGAAAATCTGCAGTCTCCCAGGTCTCTCCTCCCCTAACTATCTCCATAGGTGATTGTGGAATTCCTCGTCACAGCCACACTGCTTTCCTGCTTTGGTAGAAAATCTTAAGGAATCACAGTTTGTTTTGACCTACAGACTAAACACTACCAAGCTTTGTAGAGAGCTGCTATTATCTCCTTAGATTTCCTCTTATCCTTGTGGTCATTTGTCAGTCTTTAACCTCTGGTTTGTTCATAACAGAAATCCTGGCCTCAGCAAATACCCCTTTGTAAGTTTGAGAATCTCTGTGTTTTAAAATAATATGACTGGTAATTTGTAGGCACACAGGAACACTGTAGTAAAGCATCAAGTTAAACTTCAAGTTAGATTTGGATCTATATCCATTTTACTGACAGGAAAGTGTAGAGAAATAATAGGGACGACTTCTTCAAATTGGCCAAACAATTTTGTGATTTTTTTCTTTTTTTTTCCAGAATTGGGCAGATCTCAGGCAAAATTTCTATGCATTGCACATTTTTGTTACTTCCAACTGTATCTGCGCATGCTCTGACTTCTAAAATACAAGGCCATCAGTGCAAGACAAAAAACCAAGAAAAATCTCAAGCAGTTTTGTCCAGGGCTCTTCCAATCTTGCCCACACAAGCTCCTACCTTCTTTGGGAGATTACTGTTATGCTTGCTTCCTATTTTTTTCCCTTCAATATTTCTGTTTTCTCTCACACAGAAGAGGAGAGAATAGGAGAATTAAATGTCAAGAATTATCTCATTTTCATATGTGGGATTTCTGTGATTGGAGCCTGCTGCCAGCCTGCCACTCAGCATAGCCAAGTTCCTGTGTTTTATCACTAGCTTTATCAACAAGGCCTTTGCTAATTCTTCAGCGTCTACAAACACAGCCCTTGTTATTATTTTTCCTACTCAAATACAGTCCAATAGCTCAGTTCCAGCATGAAATAGCACTGCTTTGGTGTTAGGTTTCAAGGTTTCTTGCTGCCCTCTGCCATTCTTGGCTTGCATTAACTCATTCTGCCGCCTTTGGACTCACCTTACTTTCCTTTTATGAATTCTATTTCACTGATTGAGTTCCTGACTCATCCTTTGTGCCTTTTACTCTAGTGTGGAATAAAGGATGGATCTCCTATATGAATATTTCCTGTGCCAGGCCACCTTCCTCTGGTAATGGAATTGCCCCTTGCTGTGACTGAACAAGGGAGTAATTTTCCACCCTCCTCCCCCTACAAAGTCACTTCCAGCTCTTAATTCCACCTTCCTCTGCTTCTGTTGTGGATTTATCTTTCTTATGGTCTAATAATAATAATACTTACCTGCCTCTCAGGGGTGTTGTGAAGATTAATTAGTTAATGAGCTCTAAAGATGAAAAGTGCTGCATCATTGCTAAATATTATTGTTGTTCTTATCCTGTACAGATTGAACTCATCAATATCGGTATTTCAATTATAAATCTCACCCTACCATTTTTCAATTAGTTTGACTAGATCATGTTATCCATCACTCACTCTACCCTCTTGTTCCTCTGGCTTATTTCTACCTTCCTGCTTTTGAGAATAGACACATAAACACCATACATTCCTATAAATAAAGGATTCACTTTTTGTTTCAGAATGCTTCCATCTTTTCTAATATTAAAATTTAGAGTACACAGCAGTCTCTGAGCAAGGTGATAGCTCCTGATCTTTTAGCTGAAGTAAAATCTTCTTTAAAATCTGTGGCATTACCTACTGAACACGGCAGAATCCTCAGCAGAAGTCACCTGACCACCTGGCCTCCAGTACCTCTCTCCTGTTGGATCACCATCATGAACTATATTTTTTGCCTTCTTTTAGCAGTTATCTTTGATTCCATGAAATACTCCTTTGCTTCTATGGATGGCAGTGGATTTGCTGAGTGAAATAAGAAGTAGGAATTCCCCAGAATGTTTCAGCTCATCCAGAAACTCTTCCTGCAGTGCTGCTATCATGCAAGTCAGGAGGTACCACGCCTTGTTATTCCTTTCAACTGAATTGAAGATGTGCCTGACTCTACTTTTTGAGCAGAGTCTCCAGCGAGCCCCACTGCTTTTTTTCTTATTTATCTTTTCCCCTTTCAGCCATGGTTCTCATTCTGGTTTTGGATGCTGCTCAGTCTCATATTCTCTAAAATATACTGCAAACATATCTTGGAAATGTAGATTTGTCTGTGACCCTGTGTCAGTTACTCCATCATTTCATCTGTTCCTGTCTCTTAATCTACACCATCCTGTGGCAGAAAACATGATGACTGTTGAATAAAAACAGATTCTTAATCCTAACTCCTACAAGTTCCCTGGGTACATGTAGCAGAACCCTCAAAGTGAGGGCTGCTGTGCCATAAGCATGACAGGGAGGCCAGTGGTACTCTGGTTTGGGCTTGGGGTTTCCCTTTGCTGTGGTGTGTAGTTTCTGGTGCAGCAGGCAAGGATTGCTTGGGACCAACTCCAAGATTTAAAATTCTGTGATGAGGCAAGTCTGCAACTCCCTTGAAAAAGCAAAATGATGCCCATCACCCTGAAAACATATGTGGGAGGGGACAAAAACTTGGAACAGAGGCAAACTGCCTATTTACATCCCAGGCAAGCGCCCTCAGCCCCAGACTAAAGTCAGGCTCAGCTGCCCTCCCTTGCTCTCCTCGGAGCTGTTCCACTTTGTACAAATAATTAAATAGTCATTGGGCCTGGGAGGGGGAGGCATCTACAACACCACGTGCAGGAAGGGAAGGACATGATCAGCCCGAACTGCTGGCAAAAGAGCTTCTAAACTCATCAAACTCTCTCAGACATCTTAACTCTCCTGTCTCATGGCTAGACCTTGGGAAGCATAATCTTCCTTTGGAGAGGCATTGTCAGATCAAGTAGAAATAACGCTGGTTGAGCTTAAACAACAACCATATTTGATATTTTCTGCTGATTGAGCTGTCCAGTTGACTGGAAAGGGCTGACAGCAGAGAGAGCCCTGGTCTGAGCAGAGCAGCTCCCAGGCCAGCTGGCGAGGGAATGGGTCTGCGCCAGGTAATTATTGCCTAGTGCAGAGGTCGAAAGCCTCAGAGAGGCTGATGTACTAATGAAACACAAATGGGACATCTGTGTTCAGGAGTTCAGCAAAGCACAGAAAACGGAGCTTTGCCAGAGATATCTGTACTACTGAAAGCAAACTCACTTTCTGGAACTAAGGGAAACCCACTGAAGAGTAAAGGCATAAGAAAGCCTTTTGCATTGGACTTCTTTTTGTTTGCTCAACAGCTCAAAGATTTCTAGTGATTGCTCTGGACACTAAAACGTTGCAGAGGGGAAATGGAGGCACTGAATAAGCATGATGCCAGATCACATGTGGATATGAAGGAGGGATGAGAGGAGTAGTAAAATAAAAGCTGAGGTAAATGAGGTTACTGGGAGCCTTTGGTGACATGAAAGAACAGCAGGGTATTGTGTGTGCGTGTTGTTACTTCTAACTGGCTGTAGTTACAGATAAAAATGTCAGCTTATGAATTCTGGGTCTGTCTTTTGGGCCTTGCATAGCCATGTCGTTAGAGCTGACTTTCAAAAGTTCCTTTTTTTAACACTGGGAAAAGTGGACATATTAGACAATATGCACACATATATACATTTATAAAAGCATGAGAGTATTTTCTTCAAAATAACCACCAGAAGGCTCAGGGCACTGGCATTACTGAAATAACACTGTCATAGCCACGTTTAGGTGGAGGTTTAGGCCACGTATCAGTTAAAAGGATTTTGACTTAAAGCCTGTACATCATGAACAGCCTCTCAGGCTAGCCAGCATTAATTTGAGCAGTTTCTTAGGGCCTTCTTTTCAACTTAATAGGGGATGTTTGTTGCCCATTCTGGAAGTACAATTGAGTGAAGTGGGAGAGACTATGAGGTATGGAGCTGAAATTCACCTTTTTTGACTGGGAAAAAAACTGTAATTATGATATCCTTCATGTCTCTGCAAGCGTCACCCAAGCTGGGCGTGGTGAAAGGAGGTGTGCTGAGGTCTGTGCAGGCACATCTGTGGCCTCGGTGCAGCCAAAGGCATGCAGGGACTTATCCTGCTACTCCCAGCAGTGCACAGACTGGGTGGGAAGCACCAGGACCAAGGGCAGGTTTGTGCTGGACACCATGGAACTTGAGAGACAAAAAGCCCCAGGTGCTGCTCAGCTTCCAGGGAAAGGAACCAGCTGGGCATCAGAACTGGTCTCCATATGAGCAGCTGGCCAGCTGGGAGGGAAAGCCAGGCTTGTCCTTGCCCTTTCCCAGCATTGCTCTCTTCCACTACATTAGCAGCAGGAAGGCAAAAGCTTAGCTTAGCTGGAGCTGCTACACCTGGATCCCTCCTAGCCACAGAGGGCCTTGCTGTGTCCCCTTCCAAAAGTTATTGGGGTGCTCTCAGAGCAGCAGGACTTGGAGCCAGGTGTCCTTCTCTGCAGAGAAAAACACAATGCTTCTGATTTTTGGGGGAGGCTCAGTAAGCCCACAGGTTGTCTCTGTGAAGGTGAGCGCAGCACTTTTCTAATCTTTCACTGCAGTGTCAGTGCTGGGTCTGATACAGAACGTCTCCTGGCTTGGAGGTGAGCGTGTGAACGCTGGCACTGGGGTCCTGACTATGAAATGTCATGAATGAACTTTGCTTAAAAGTGATCTCTGAAGATAAATAACAGCTAGAGTAGGATACGGGTTTCTTTTACACCTTCTGTGTTACTGGCTCTAACATTTTTATTTTGGCCACAAACTATTTGATGGCTCATTTTAGAATTAATGCCTCCAAATATGAAGAATATATGCATATTTCTGCCATTATATAAAGATGATAATCAACAATGGCAGGGTTAGAGCATTTGTGGCACAGAAAATCTGAGCTGGAACTGACTGGTGCTGTGACAGCTCAAGTTGTGACCTGATCAAATCCCTGTGGCAAGACAAAAGGAGGTTCCCAGGGCAATATACACTGGCTTTGGTGCTTAACAAGGACACTCTTCCCATTCAGAAGCTTCTAATTCTCCCTCATGGCAGAAAGGACTCAGTGTCTGGCATCTGTGTGAGGCACAGCCAGGGTCTGGCACTGATAGCTTATGGTATTACTTGTAAGAGCAGGGACTTTTGTTGCATCCTCCTCCTGGCCACTGATTCAGGTAACCATGAGCATATATAAAGCATACTCCTGTTTTCCTACCTGCATGCAGTATTCCTTGTGTTCTGTGGCATGTTACTGTATCATGTTGTTTGCTTTGTTTGGACATTGATCTTCATTGGCACTAACGACTTCATTTCAGTGATGGATGAATCGCAAGTGTTTAAAATTGAACTTCAGTTTACTGAATATGGTTTGGCTAAAAGCACAATTTTTATGTCATCTGTTATTGTAAGAAAATCTACCAACCTACACTTGAACAATGTAATGGGGCACATAACACAACACTCTGTTGTTCTGCCACCACTTTTAAGCCCTGTTTGGATTATTTTCCCATGATTTTCATATTAGTAGTTGTTATTCAAGACTTCAGCATGTGATCACTTATGCTTAGTGATGTGCTTTGATCAGCTGCCCTAGCCTGCTTCTTGCACACTGTGAGTGCTGGCTGCTACAGTGAGCTCTTGGTTACTACATTTATGTCTCTTTGCAGGCAGGTCTGACTTGTTTGGAGAGGCAGCTGGATAGCAATGAGTCAGTGGCTACTGGATCTGTTGGGACCTTATCCTAGTGAACACTGGATTAATTGCTAAATCTGAGAAAAAAGCATTTGGGGAGGTGAAAACTCATTTTTGTTGAAGAGAAGCAGCTTTTTGTTGCTTCTGGGTCTAGAGTGAACTTGCAGGAGCAAATGCATGAAATCTACTTGGCTATTGCTGTGATTAAACCTTAACCCGCTTGTTTGAACCACCTGTGTAGAAAAGAAGCAGTTTCTTTTTAGACTTGTCCTAGTTTTGGCAAAGCATGCCTGCCCTTTGTGGTAGTAGGAAAGAGAAATTTAGGGGAGCCCTGAGTGATAAATCCCCAGGAAGGGGGAGGAACAATGGTGCAGCATTGTGAAGCAGAGCTCTGGAACCAGACATCACTGGAAATAAAACCAAATTAATCTAGATGAACATGAAATAGTCAGCGTAGCTAGGAAAGAAGACCACACAGTCTTTTGTTTCACTGCTTTATTTATAGAATGAAAGGCGGGAAGCTGGAAATGAGCTGGGCTCACCTTCCTTAGCAATATGTAGGAGTGCTGTCCTGGAGCATGAGGAATGATACTGGAGCATTTTGTTCATTCAGATAGTGTTCCTCATGTCCTGCCTTCTCACTGATGAAGTTGGCTTCTGGTTACTCGACTTTAAACCAAATTCCAGACACAGCCAGTGCAGTCTGTGCCAACACACATACAAACAGCTACTGTCTAGGCATTAATTGCTCCCTGTTAAGATTTCTGAGGCTTAGTGGAGACAAATGAAAGGAGAGCAAGGTGTAGGGAGTCCCTGTAGTGAGGGACTGTGCTGGTCATTTGGCCAAGACAGAGACTGGTTGGACACAGCCTGGTGAGTTAGCCAGGTGACACTGGGAACATGGGGTCAGCTCCAAGAATAAAGCTACAGCAAGCAGATGTCTAGGCCTGGGATGTGTACTGCAGCCCTGGAAAAGGTGATTGCAGCTAGCACACAGGTGTAATGAGAGACCTGCTGCTCAGAGTTTGCTTGTGAGGTTTTTTCACACTGCTTCTGGCCATTACAAATGTGGGAATTTGAAGCCTGCTGCTTACCGAGCACTGTGGAGTGTATTGCCCTCTTAGCCAAGGTTTATGCTGCTAACTGTTTCCTCAGCTAAGTCTACATCTGGTGCGGAGACCAGTAGGCAAATGCTGAAATAGTAATTTTACCTGCCCTATCTGTTGCCCTTCTTCCTGCGTTCTACGTCTAGAATTGTAGTTTTCATAACATTTTCTTTTTAACACTCTTTTTTCCTTATACGTGAAAAGGGAAGGAAACATCCCATACAGCCCTTGGGAGCCAGAATTATCTTAATTCAGTTAGTCCAGATCTCAGTCAAAATCCTTGTGAATTATTTTTTCAGAATAAATGGTTAGCCTGAAAAATCTGGAGTACGGCACCATATCTCCAGCCGGGTGGCTTTGTCTAATCTACTCAGTGACTCTACAATACACAAATTAGCTCATTTAATATGCGGCAATGTAGAGGAAGCTGGAATCATTTGTCCTAACAGCTTTGGGGGAGATTATCAAAAAGAACTAGAACTGGAGCCCAGAGAGAAGAGAAGGAAAATCTGCCCAAGTGCTCCAAACTACCACTGTCAGTGGAAATTACTGACAATGGTAAACAGATAGGAGGTTTCCCTTTCTGAAAAAAAGGGTGTGGAAGTGGTGCCCCTTCTTTGGATGATTTCTCTAAGTACAGTTTCTGCTGTGCCAGAAAAATGAAGCTGTGTTCAAGATGAAAATTTATTGCCTGGCAAGAAAAAGTGTTGCCTCAAATGCCACATGAAAAGGGCAGTTTGGAAGTGTAAGAGGTCAGCTTGTGGGAAAGGATGACTTTCCACAGGATTTCAGACAGCAGTTGCCCACTGGGTGAGGATTCAGTCTAAACTTGTCCTATCCTCATGGCCCAACTCTTAAGTGTCCCTCTATACTGTTCCACAGAAAATCTCAATCTGCATTCCTTAGAAATGAAGGAACACAGCTGAGTTTTCAAAGCCATCAAAACCTACTTGTGCTCATGTCCTTAAGACCATTCTTGAAATGGCTTCTGGCACGGACTTGCAGTCAGTTTGTCAAAGGCTTTCCTCTGTTTTCATTCAAAACATCCACACCTCAGAAGATAACATGCAGAGGACAACCGTGTTTTGAGGTCAGATGTAAATTTTCAGAATGGTTTTCCAGTGGGCCTCTTCCTCCATTATCTCCACATGTCAACTGGATAAGTAATTGCCCAGCTGTCTCTGCAAAGAGGCAGATCTTCACTACCAAGAGGTGCTTGCCCTAATTTGGTGACCATTTAGCTCCCCAGTGTTTGCTTCTCTGAGCTTCTTCAACCTTCAATCTTCCACCACTCACTGGCTCCACAATCTGGCTGGGGTCTGTGCAACGTGGTCTGAGCAGTACCAAATTAAACATTGTGCTGGTTTTGGCTGGAGTAATTTTCTTCACAGTGGAGAAAATAACGTGACTGTGTTTTGGATTTGTGCTGAACACAGGGTTGATAACACAGAGATGTTTTTGTTATTGCTGAGCAGGGCTTACACAGAGCCAAGGCCTTTTTTGCTTTTCATACTGCCACGCTGGGGAGGAGACTGGGAGTCTCTGGGGGGTTGGGAGGAGACACAGCCAGGACAGGTGACCCAAACTGACCAAAGGGGTATTCCAGACCATATGGCATCATGTTCAGTATGTAAACTGGGAGGAAGAAGGAGGAAGGGAGGGACATTTGGAGTGATTTTCTTCACCATTACATGTGATGGGGCCCTGCTCTCCTGGAGATGACTGAACAGCTGCCTAATTCCTTGTTTTGCTTTGACTGTGTGCACGGCTTTCACTTTCCCTATTAAACAGTCTTTATCTCAACCCATGGGTTTTCCACCTTTTACCCTTCTGACTGTCTCCCCAGTCCCGCTGGTGGGGGAATGAACGAGCGGCTGTGTGGGGCTTGGCTGCTGCCTGGTATTAAACCACAACAAACAGCTGCATTTTTATCATCTTCGAGGGTATATGGGCACCCCTACTTCCCACCCTTGCCTGCAGGACTGTGGTTCCTGCTCTTAAGGACAGTCATCTCTTGGGCAGGGACTGGTCTGTTCAGGTTCCAAGTGACCTTGGGGTGTGCAATGAAAGAACAGGACCACTGGAAGTACCAGAAATGTTAACAACCACAGATCTGTTTCATTTATGCCTGCAGATTTAGGCAGGAGTGGATTATTCAAAGTGTTCCACTAGCCTTAAGTCATCAAAGGGAAGTTCTCATTTTGGCACTAAGATGGGAGATGCTGAGCTCCTTTGAAACCGGCTGCAAATGTGGCTGTGGGAAGAGCAGGACTTCTGGTGCTCTCAAGAAACCTAAGCCTGAAATGTATGAACAGGACCTGGGTGATGCTGGGAGAAAGTCTGATGTGGCATAGGGTGCTGAGAAGCAGAAAATGTGACTCAGAGCTGTACTTCAGCCATGGCTCAGAGCTGTGAAAATGGGTATCAAAGGACACTGTTGTGTCTGAGCTGTCTTTCACATGCTCATCATGCTGGCACGAGTGATCACTTAATATGGAGTGCAGTGGAGAGGTGGGTGATACCACGTGAAGGCAGCCAGGGGCCAGGGCGACTGCTGACAGAGATATTGAGAGTGCTGAGGATAAAGGGGATGCTGCCTGAGCCCAGTTTTGTGCTCTGAGTAGCTAGTACTATACAGAAAAGGCATAAAAATTATGCTTGAGTCTTCTAGTAAATTTTATACTTTTACTTAAAAGCAGAAAAACCAACCAACCAACCAACCAAAAATCCCCAAATAAGCTTTTAATCTTCATAAGTGCAGATGATCTGTACATTCCACAAAAAAGAGCTGTAGAAAACACACATACACCTTTTAACTAGTGAGCAATTTAAAGACTAATAGGATTCATCCATAATTACATAGTTAAGTAAAATTTATGTATGAAGGAATTAACTGATTTCCCTGAGGGCAATATAAACCATAGAGACAGTGCTCTCATTTAAAAGTACCATCTCAATGTTAAAATACTTTGTCATTCTTCTGTAGCGATGGTTAGGTGCTGTGAGAGCCACATGGAAGTTTATTTACTGATCCACAGACAACTGATAACAGATCTCTGCTTTGTTTGGAATAGAAAACTTGAACAGCTTGTCTGCACCTCTCCACTCGGACATTAAATCAACATGGCTCTATTAGTGGCCCTAGGATGCCAGCTGAGCCATCTCTAAGCCTGTCACCGTGATGTCTTCATCTGTAACCAGAGCAGACGTGAGCTCCTGGCAGCTTCGGGAGGTGACAACAAATCCAATTAGCTCCTCTCCATGGCGCCACAATACTACTGTGAAACGGCCTGACAGGGAGGGTGGCTGCAATACCCTGCACAGTGGGCCATATCCTTCGTATTTAAAAAAAAAAAACCTACCAACACTTAATTGCTGGAGTGACTTTCCAGGCGGTTGCTGGAACCTTGTGCACAATCTGGTCAGAAATGTGAGCTGTCCTGGAGGGCTGGATCGTGCACAGCTTGGGGAGGGCTTTGTGAAAGGATAAAATGCTCCAAGAGGAGAACTGTGTGCCAGCCCTGTCATCCCCCTCCCTCACAAGGAGATTTTGGTCTAGAAATCATGCAAAAGCCAACCCCTTTCTGCTCCAGTCCCATGTTGCATAGAGATGGGGACTTTTGGTGCCTGGAGGTGGTGTGTGCTTCGTACTGTCTCTTTTGGCTACGGTGTAAGCCAAACGACAGAAGCAAACTCCCCACTCCAGACTTTGTCTGCTGGAAGGAAAGTGGGGGCTGTCTGGAGGATACAGGATTTGGAAGCAGACAATTTAGCAAAACTCCTTGAGCATTGACTGAGAGGGGTTGCTGACGCTGCTCAGAAGTTAAGGCTGGGCAGGCTGAACTTGGACAGTTGTATTTAAACCCAGCTTCCTTCCTCCCAAACTAGCTAGCAAGTGCAAAGAAATATCTCACACGCTGATTAAAAGTTGCTGTCTCATGAGGCATAATGCATTAAGTAATTTAATTCATTTATGCTCTCACTAATGCAATATTTTTGCTTTTTCTGACCAATACTTCCATCTAAAAGTGCAAGGTGAAGTAGGCTGGGGAAAAACAGAGACTGAATTTAGCATTCTCTTGAGTGAGAAACTAAATCTAGTTTCCTCTATTTTGTTCTCAAGGTCATAAAGGCAATGAGTAAAGCCTGTGCATCCCTGCTGCTGAGACATAGTGCACTTGAGATGCAAGAATGCGACCCAGTGTTTGTGTTCTGGCGTTCTTCAACCTCTCTCATGTAGGTAGATCCTGCCTGTTTCAAGCTGGAGGCTATTTGAAATCACTGTAACCATAAGCTCCTTTTAGAGAAACAACTCAAGTTAGTAACTAGCTTGTATTTCTCTATATCCAGTTGAGTGATGAGCTTGCAGTTACATCAGGGTGTCTGTGCTAACCACAGCCTAATGACTGTGGTCACTAGACTAAATCAGACATCTCTAACACCATTTATTCCATGTTCCAAGTTAGAGAGGCTGTGCCTGTTTGCACATCTCGAGTCTGTGTGGATGTGTAATGCTAACAGAACTGATTTACAGGTCACTGAACTTACAGGCAAGAAGTGTCCAGCAAAGCAACAGTAAAAAGGTTGCATTGCCACATATCTGCAAACTTGTCTGAATGGAGAATCTTAATTCCTCCAAGGAGAGTATGTTTTAAATCCAAGCCGGAGACAGCACTCACCTGGACCCTGGATCTGCCTTGTCTGTGCAGTTTCTGGTGACAGGGGGGTTCAGTGCAGAGAAAACCAACTTCAAACCTGCAGAAAAGGTGCTGGCAGGAAGCACAGTACTACTGTTTCCAAGAACTTAAATGCACACTTTTATCTGGTTCTTCTGGTGCTCAACTTGCATGCTTTAAAAGCATTGTGAGATCTCTGAATATTTCAGCAAAAGTCATGATTTTTGAGGATAGATTTCTCCAGGGAGAGCATATTGCAGCAGTGTTTGCCTCCCAGAGCCAAGCGCACACTCCAGTCAATGGGTAGCAGTTGGCAAGCCACCTCTCCCTTGTCAAGAAGCCAGTTGTTCTGCTGTCTCCTGCCACATCCTTGAGGAATACCTGTGGGCACTGGCAGCCACACAGCTGAGAGAAAGGGAAAGAGGTGTAACTGGGATAAAACAAAGGATTTTTTTTAACAGAAGCAGCTTGTTGCGAATACACATTGTTAAATCAAACTCATTCCAGATGAATTGGGCACAATATCTAGGCATGTGGCTGGTTTACAGAGCAACCAAACACTCAGTGAGCTTTGGAACTAATGGACTGGTTTTGGAAAACAATTAAGTGCTGCCAGGCCCAATTATTTTCAGCAACATCTTTCTGTTACCAAAATGTGTCAGTGTGGACTTTGGCCTGCTTGGTAAGAGATATACTGTGAGCTCACAGATGAGCACAATCCAGACTGCAGACCTTGAATCAGGCCTGCGCAGCATGGAGAAAAGGATACTCTCCCTGGTCATCAGCACAAGGCTGTGTCTTAACCAGCAATTAGCAGTGGTAGTGCTGAAGCCCAAGTTGTATTTTAAGCAAATTCCACATATGCTAAGTGTAAATGCAGTAAGCTGTTGAAGGAAAGCCTTGTATTCTTTCAGTATGAGACTACAAACAAGTGATAGGATTTAAGGTCTTAGTTATCCCAATTTTGGATGCACATGGACTTCCATTAATACAGCAAAGAGAAAATTTCATGGAGAAACGGTTCTGGAGATCTAGAGAAGGTTGTGAGACCATAGAGTTGATTTGTTGGGGAAATATTCTCAGCACAGTTCATATCACAGGATGCTCAGCTGGTCTTACTTGACCACAAACATCACAGCCAGGCCAGCTCTGCCAAGACAGTGGTGGCTGATGTAGATACTTTGCAGTGGGTCTGATTGATGCGGTTTGTGAATCAGCTGAGAATTTACGCCATTGTGTTTTAAGGCAAGAATTTGTGTGGGTTTGTTGGTGGCAGCTGAGTTTTGCTTTGCCAGTTTAGGGAGATTGAAAGGATGGCTATAAAATGAAACTTGATGGTTGCTACTTCTGTACTGGGCACCACAGAAGCTTTTAATGAGCCTCTGTCCCCTACCCCTCTCAAAGTTACACACCCATAATGTACTTACAGACAACAGTGCCCCAAGAATGATGACCTGATGCACAGCACAAAAGGAGAGCTTGCTGTGACACCTTGGCAATGGGAAATAGAACATGCTTTTCTGTTTATTTTATTGTCTCCTAAAGTCCAGTTTTATGAAGACTGGAAAAAA